>JACCIC010000004.1:2970000-3555000 GCA_018907035.1 Sycobia sp. Sy_11
ATCTTGACTTACGCCGCACCAAAGAACGTGAAGCAGTTCCGTAGGTTTTTAGGCCTTGCGTCATGGTATCGCAACTTCTTAGATAACTTTGCAACGCTTGCCGAGCCTCTCACCCGATTAACCAAGAAGAACATCAAGTATCATTGGGAAGAAGAGCAGCAGCAAGCCTTCGAACAGATCCGGGCGCTCGTCGCATCTGCACCAGTCTTTGCTCGACCGTCATTCGGAGAAACGTTCGTCATCCAGACAGATGCCAGCGACTCAGGACTAGGCGCCGTGCTATGGGCTGTGCGTAAATTTCGCCCGTACGTCGAGGGTTACCACTTCCAGGTGATAACTGATCACAGCAGCCTTCGTTGGCTGCACTCATTGCGCAACCTCACGTCCAGACTCTGCCGTTTGGCCTTGGAATTACAGGGATATGACTACGAAGCCATCCACCGGAAAGGTACCTTGAATTGCGTACCAGACGCCCTCTCTCGTTTGTACGAAGACGAGCCGACCTGTGAGGTCGCCTCCCTCAGCGTCATTGATGTGCAAGATCCCTGGTATTTAGGCCTTCGTAAAAAAGTGGTGAACGATCCCATCGACCACCCATGGTGGAAAGTCGTTGGGCAACGACTATACTACTACCGTCCCAATCATGCCGTCGAAGATTTAGTAGATGACCAGGATGCGTGGAAGTTAGTCGTGCCTAAAGAAGATCACCGTACCGTTCTTCATGAATGTTATGAGGAGCCCACCGCTGGTCATTTCGGACGCCATAAGACGTATGTTTACGTTACACGATCATAACATTGGCCATCATTGCACAAAGATGTGACACAATGTGTCCGTGACTGCATCGTGTGCCAGCAATGTAAGGTACAGCAGGCTTCACCAGCTGGCCTAATGGGCCATCGAACGGTCACCCGCCCTTGGGCAGTAGTAGCTGGAGACGTGATGGGTCCGTTTCCACGATCTGCTCGAGGATACGAGTACTTGCTCGTCTTCATGGATCTCTTCACTCGCTGGGTAGAGTGTATCCCTATCCGAAAGGTGAATGTGCTAACGATTCGCCGCGAGTTGAAAGATCGCGTATTTTTACGTTTTGGTACGCCTGAAATATTCGTATCGGACAATGGCACCGAATTTCGTAATAGGATTCTCGAAAAATTCCTTGTGGAGCGTGGGGTGGAGCATTCAACGATACCCCCTTATCACGCTCAAGCCAATCCGGTAGAGAGAGTCAATAGGACTCTGAAGACCGCGATAATCGCCTTCATTGAGGAGTCTCATAGTACTTGGGATGTGCATATCGCCGAGCTAATGTTTGCGTACAACACATACGTACAAGACTCCATTGGCGTAAGTCCGGCCTTCCTTAACACGGGTCGTTATCCCTCAGCCCCTGGCATGCATCGCCGCCAGGAGGAGCAGCGCGCACACGTTGCACAAGAAGAGGCTGCTCTACAGCATTAGAAAGAGCGCATGGAGAAGTTATCTGATCTCCATCTAAAGCCAGCGGAAAACTCGCAGAAAGCACAGGCAAAGCAAGCTCGCTACTATAATGCGAGACGTCGCGATGTTCATTACGCGATTGGCGATCGCGTATGGCGGCGTAATCGCATCTTCTCGTCTGGCATACAAGGTGTCGGCCCCAAGCTTGCCCCGAAATTCGACGGGCCCTTTACCATCATGTAGAAACTCGGTACGAATGTTTATCGACTGGTCGACTCTACAGGAAGAGAGACTGGTAAGCATTATGTCGCCAACCTGAAGCTCTTTAATCGAGATCACGACCCTGAAAATGATAGCGGTTCCGACACGGAAGAGCTTTCGGGCGAAGAGCGTGACTGCGATGCGTCTGATTGTAATGTCGACGCAAGCGAGCGAAACCGCATTGTAACACCATTGGTGAGCGTACGGCGCCCCGACGACGCACCTCATTGTAATCCCGGTACGAGCGTACGAAGCGATACCACCGCGGGCAATGAAACGCGACCTAACGCCGATGACGCGCCGCGTAGATTAGGGAAACCGCATAGGACGGGAATCATAACCCGTCGAACGACTGAAGCGCGAGCCCCTGCGGAGCTCCATAACAGCGAAGTCGCCTGCAATAGTGGCATACCCCAGGTAAAGCGGAAAGTAGGTCGCCCCAGGAGAAGCCACTGCTCAGCACTACCGCGGGACCAATCTCCCCGCCGCACGATGTTGGATCGAGCTGCCACGCTCCGGCTACAAGCGTCTAAAGGGGGGGGGCGTGTGGCGGGGAATGTAAGCACCGCGTAGACTTGCTTTCCCACGTCTCTATGCTCTTTCTCCCGTCGTAGCCCTGTATATATGTATATATGTTTATATGTAAATATTAATCTATACTTGTTACAGGCCGACGCACGAATACACCGGCGGAGGTGTAAGTGAGAGAGAGAGAGAGAGAGAGAGAGAGAGAGAGAGAGAGAGCGGGGAGTGGGGAGAGACGGTCGCGCGCGCAAATTTTGAGTTTAGTTTTGGAAGTAGAGCTTCACAAGACAAGTACGATCGGTCTCTGTGTTTAAAAACGATAAAGCCAAAAGTCGGCCTGGTGCTTAGTTTTGGCTTCGTGAGGTGCTCTGTGGTGTCCTTGAGTTTTTGCGCCGCTTTTAAGCCTTAGGGCTTCACTGCCGAGCTCGATATAACGAGCCTGCTGCCAGGATCCCGCCTGTGCGGAGTGACCGCCCCATCCCGGGGCCATCGACGAGCGGGGATACTGTCTCTCCCGGCAAACGAGGCGTCGCTACACGAGGACGTGCTGCCACCGGTACAGGGTTTGCCGCCGCCGCCTCCTGCTGCCAGCGGACGACACTACTACACCGCCCCAACTGTAAGTGGCAGCCCGTTTCTCTCTCTCTCTCTCTCTCTCTCTCTCTCTCTCTCTCTCTTCCCTAACTCCTCGCGTACCGTCACCTCGGCGACCCTCGGCCAGTGCGCCTCGCGCCCTCGCGTGTTTGTTATACCACACGTATAATAATAAAAATAATATAAAATATATAATATAAGCAAATTAAAAATACGTGCAATTTCACTCATCTATTTTCCGATAATCATTTAGTCTCTCTACCTCACGCGCAATCCTGCATGCGATATTTCGCCCCTAGTGAACCACCCCTCTCCCTCGCCGAAACGATTCGGGGCTAAGCCCAGCCGGGCACATCTTTTGCAATGGCTGTGCCCGCCGTCCTCGTGTTCGAGGAGGACACCTACACCGTTACAATATATATATATATATATATATATATATATATATGAAGGTGGTTCAATAAGTATCCATGTTAGAAATGAAGACACTATTTTTTCAAAAAGTTTTTTATTTTTCAACATAGTCCCCTTTTAGAAAGATACACTTCTCCCAACGTTCTGATCATTTTTTAACTCCTCCCATAAAAGAGTTTTTTGAACTCTTTAATATAGGTCTCTGTCTCGGCAATGACTTCCTCGATTGAGAAAATTTTTTTCCCGCGATCCATTTTTTCATGTTAGGGAACAAGAAGTCGCAGGGAGCCAGATCGAGAGAATACGGGGGGTACGGTAGCACTTGACAATGCAACTCATGCAGTTTGGTGGCGACAATTCGAGATGAATATGCTGATGCGTTATCGTGATGGAACAAGACCTTTTTTGCATCAAATGTGGCCGTGTGCCTTCATTTTTTTGACGAAACGGTCCAATAACTCACTGTAGGATTCAGTGATCGTTCTTCCTTTTTACAGTCGCATCCACTTGTTGTCTACCATGAGTAATCACCGCATTCATCGGGCCGACAATTTTTTCATAGCCAAATTAAAACTCTAAACTAACCTATTAAGCAGTCTGAAATTTGTTTTCGCGTCGTTTGATGGATGGCAGCATACGATAATAACACCAGCTTCCCTAAGGAACATTCTCTGTCTTCAAGCACGGGCACTTATTGAACCGCCCTCGTATACTATATATGTATTAGTGGCGAAGTTAGTTTACGACCTTCACGTTTAAATGATGATATAAATAGTACGAAAAGTCAGATGTGTCGAATCTAGTACATATTTTTTTAGTTTTTACATTTATATGGATGTATAGAATCATTCTTTATCAAATTGCACATTAATCTGAACCTAATATTTTATAATCTTCTGAAATTTTTTTATATCTTCTATAAAAATTCTTCTTCGATAATATGATATGAATATTTATAAATCGTGTAATTTACTCTAAAGCCTTCATAATTCAAATTGATTATCTTAGACTATATTGACCTCATTTATGTCGATCACTTTCAGTTGACACTTTGTTATGTAAACTATTTAAAAGTGAATGTCAGAAAAATATTTATTCGTAATATGACACTAAAACGAAGTTTACATACGTGTTTCATTCTTCTTGTCAAAATATTCGTCAGATTTTCCAAATCATAATTGAAAGTTTTTAATTTAGAGAAACTTTTGCTCTAAATAATTGCATTTTTTAAAATATTTAATGTGCAGCGGTTCGTCTTCTCTCTTCTCTGTAGTTTTTTGAATAATAAAAAATATATTTTTATATTTAAAATTAGGGTTCGTTAAAGATGGACGGTCGTATTGGGATGGATGTACAGATCCATTGTAAATAACTCTTTACTAAATTAACATAAAAAATATATCAGGTATGTGAATAAGTCTTTCCCGTTTTTTTTCAAATTTTGAGCCTTTATTGTGAAAAAATGGTTACAAATGAATTATTGAAAGTATTGGCCATCGCTAGCTACAACCTTTTCCCATCTTTCTGGCAACATACGAATCCCGTTGCGAAAAAATTCGACCGGTTTGGACTCTATCCAGTCATCCACCCATTTTTTGGCTTCCTCGTAGGAATGGAAGTGCTGGTCAGCCAGTCCATGCGTCATCGATCTGAAGAGATGGTAATCAGACGGAGCAACGTCTGGACTATACGGCGGGTGGGGTAGGACTTCCCATTTGAGCGTTTCTAAGTATGTTTTCACCGGCGGTGCAACATGTGGGCGAGCATTGTCATGTTGCAAAATAACTTGGTCGTGCCTGTCGGAGTATTGTGGCCGTTTTTCTCGCAGTGCGCGGCTCAAACGCATCAATTGTCGTCGATAGACCTCGCCTGTGATCCTTTCATTCGGTTTCAGAAGCTCATAGTAAACCACACCTAGCTGGTCCCACCATATACAGAGCATGAGCTTGGCGCCATGAATATTTGGCTTGGCCGTCGATGATGATGCATGGCCGGGTAGTCCCCATGATTTTCTTCGCTTCGGATTATCGTAACGTATCCACTTTTCATCGCCAGTCACGATACGATGCAGAAAACCCTTTCTTTTATGTCGCTGAAGCAGCTGTTCGCAAGTGAAAAAACGCCGTTCGACGTCTCTCAGCTTCAGTTCGTACGGCACCCAATTTCCTTGCTTTTGGATCATTCCCATGGCTTTCAAACGCTTGGAAATGGTTGTTCGGTCAACTCCCAATGCTTCAGCAAGTTCTTCTTGCGTTTGACAAGAATCTTCATCAAGCAAAGTCGCCAATTCTCGATCTTCAAAGATTTGCGGCCGCCCGGAACGCTCCTTGTCTTCCACGTCGAAATCACCGCTTTTGAAGCGTCGAAACCATCCGCGAACACTTGAATCATCGACACAACCTTCTCCATAAGCCTCCTGAAGCAATCGATGCGTCTCGGCAGCAGATTTCTTCAAATTGAACCAATAAAGTGAAACTTCCCGCAAATGACGTCGACTCGGCTCTTTAACTAATGTGTTAGTATGGAATTGTTGACATATGAATAAGCTTTGATTATGACATATGTAACCATTGAATACTCGCACAGTATTGGTGGCGCCATCTCTTCCAAAATCGGGAAAAACTTATTCACACTCCTAATATAATAATAAATATATTACTTATATTAGGAGGCAAACTTAGTTCCCGACCTTAACGTTTAGATGGCGATATAAGTTTATTATTTCATTTGGCAATTATCAATAAAATTCAGTTAACAGGCACCATCATTTGTGTAAACATTATAATTTTTTGATCAGTGAAAAATGAATTGTAATAAATCGTTTTTTCGATATGCGCTTTTGCACTATTTTGACTTGAAAAAAAAATTGTAGCAGAAATTCATCGATTGCTTCAAGAATATTATGGTGAATATAAAGAGTGGTTTCAGTTTCCGACCTTCACATTTAGATGATGATATAAGTAGTAACAAAGTCAGATGTGTCGGATCTAGTATTTAGTTTTTAGTTTTCGCATTCACCAATAAAATTCAGTTCACAGGCGCCATCATTTCTGTAAACATTATAATTTTTTTGATCAGTCAAAAATCAATCGTGATAACTCGTTTTTTCGACATGTCCTTTTGCACGAGTTTGATTTGAAAAAAGTTTAGGAGAAACTTATCGATTATTTCAAGAATGTTATGGAGAACAAGCTGCATCGCTTACAACATGTAAAGAGTGGTTTCAGTGGTTTAGAAGTGAAGATACTGATGTTAGTGACAAAGAACGTTCTGGACAACCTGAAAAGTTTGAAGATAGTGAATTTCAAGCATTATTGGACGAAAGCTCAGCTCAAACGCAGAAATTACTCGCTAATAACTTAGAAGTTAGTGATAGAGCAGTTGGAAAAAGTTTAGATATGATGGGAAAGATTCATAAAGAAGGAAAATGGATGACACACGATTTGACTGAAAGAACCATTGTGAATCGATACAACATCGCACTGTCTTTGCCAGGCAAAAAAAGAAGGGTTTTCTGTAGCGTATTGTAACTAATGATGAAAAGTGAATATACTACGAAAATTCTAAGCGCAAAAAGACATGCGTGGACCCAGGTCAACCATCCACATCAACAACAAAACGGAACATCCACGGCCAAAAGGTATTGCTGTGCGCTGCTAAAACCGAATGAAACCGACAATATCGAAGTATACAAACGCCAACTGAATGATTTTCAATAGAAATTGATCAAATATAGATCATCAATCGCGAGCAATAGATGCAAATTCATTCCTTTGCGTGGCAACGCACGATCACATGTTGCGAAAGCCGTCAAAAACACCCTTTTGGAGCTCGACTGGGAAGTGTTGCTGCACCCAGCGTACTCAACAGACAGAACGCTTTCTAACTACCACCTATTTAGATGAATGCAGTACGACCTCGTTCACACGCATTTCCGACATGTTCAAGAAGTGCGAGAACTTGTGGATGAATAGATCGCCCCGAAACCGCCATCATTCTTCCGCGATGGTAATGCCATATTGCCAGAATGTTGGAAAAAGTAGCAGAAATTGACGGAAAATATTTTGATTAAGCTAACATGTATCCATTTTCCAACATAAATGCCCTTTTTTCATTAAAAAAGGTCGGCAACTAAGTTCACCTCTTAAGATTACTCTGCATAAATCTTGTTCAGATACTATATATTTGTCTGTTACGTACTTTAATTAACACTTAAAAATTTCATAATTTATTTTGCGGTATTTTTAAGTAGAACATTTAGAACGTTCAATTGTATTAAACTGGTATTGATCAGTTTCTTTTCTATCCATCTCTCTCCATTCCCTTTTTCTATAAATAATAAATTTAATAATTAAATTATTAAAATATATAAATAATAATGAATTATTATTATATAAATAATAATGAATTTTTATAATTCATATAAATGATTAATATTGTCAAGCCGTTCGTTAGCACACATTAGCTAGAACGTCAAATGCATCCGATTATAAGGAAAACTCATTCTGACTCTCGCTATACCAATAAATATCCACATCAGGTAACTTGCCTGGCTGCTGGAAAACCAAATTACAGTTGATATTTATCAACAATCTACACTTTTTGATAACATACGGGCTCATAAGAAGTGTTTTTTTCTATTGGCATTTAAAACGTCCACCACATCTACGAAGGCGCCACTGTATCAAAGCATTAATGACAGTCGTGGACGTTAAAATACTAGAGTGTATACAGGGTAAACTGCTTTTTTAAATAAAAAAATAAATGTGTAAACTTAAAATACTTATTTAAATGCTGTACTGAAATTAGTAATCTCATAGCATTCGAAAAAAATGGAAAAAATATGATTTAATGGTTTTCGTTGCACATATTTCGTACACATATAATCATAATAAAAACTGAATTAAATAAAAATACTTTTTTAATGGATTAATTGCTTTTAATATTAGGAGTGTGAATAAGTCTTTCCCGATTTTGGAAGAGATGGCGCCACCAATACTGTGCGAGTATTCAATGGTTACATATGTCATAATCAAAGCTTATTCATATGTCAACAATTCCATACTAACACATTAGTTAAAATTTTTTCGCATCATAAATTTTTGATATCGTGAAAATGTCGAAATTTGAGCCGAGTCGACGTCATTTGCGGGAAGTTTCACTTTATTGGTTCAATTTGAAGAAATCTGCTGCCGAGACGCATCGATTGCTTCAGGAGGCTTATGGAGAAGGTTGTGTCGATGATTCAAGTGTTCGCGGATGGTTTCGACGCTTCAAAAGCGGTGATTTCGACGTGGAAGACAAGGAGCGTTCCGGGCGGCCGCAAATCTTTGAAGATCGAGAATTGGCGACTTTGCTTGATGAAGATTCTTGTCAAACGCAAGAAGAACTTGCTGAAGCATTGGGAGTTGACCGAACAACCATTTCCAAGCGTTTGAAAGCCATGGGAATGATCCAAAAGCAAGGAAATTGGGTGCCGTACGAACTGAAGCTGAGAGACGTCGAACGGCGTTTTTTCACTTGCGAACAGCTGCTTCAGCGACATAAAAGAAAGGGTTTTCTGCATCGTATCGTGACTGGCGATGAAAAGTGGATACGTTACGATAATCCGAAGCGAAGAAAATCATGGGGACTACCCGGCCATGCATCATCATCGACGGCCAAGCCAAATATTCATGGCGCCAAGCTCATGCTCTGTATATGGTGGGACCAGCTAGGTGTGGTTTACTATGAGCTTCTGAAACCGAATGAAAGGATCACAGGCGAGGTCTATCGACGACAATTGATGCGTTTGAGCCGCGCACTGCGAGAAAAACGGCCACAATACTCCGACAGGCACGACAAAGTTATTTTGCAACATGACAATGCTCGCCCACATGTTGCACCGCCGGTGAAAACATACTTAGAAACGCTCAAATGGGAAGTCCTACCCCACCCGCCGTATAGTCCAGACGTTGTTCCATCTGATTACCATCTCTTCAGATCGATGACGCATGGCCTGGCTGACCAGCACTTCCATTCCTACGAGGAAGCCAAAAAATGGGTGGATGACTGGATAGAGGCCAAACCGGTCGAATTTTTTCGCAACGGGATTCGTATGTTGCCAGAAAGATGGGAAAAAGTTGTAGCTAGCGATGGCCAATACTTTCAATAATTCATTTGTAACCATTTTTTCACAATAAAGGCTCAAAATTTGAAAAAAAAAAACGGGAAAGACTTATTCACATACCTGATAATTGTAATACATGTTCTTTGTTTAAAAAACATAATTATCGTATCAGCCGTAAATAACTGTTTTCTTATGGAGCATTTCATTTTTATTATTTTGGTCAGAGCATCATCATTTTTCTTCTGCCAGACTTACCGCAGCCTGTAGACTTTTTCCATGCGTAAAGTCAGTAGAATTTCTTCTCTTTATCTCTTCTACACACTTCCTTCTCTAGCAAGTAACAAGATAATACTGAAGTGACACAAATAGAGAATGACCTTAGATATTGAGGTGACAGATGTGGACAAATAATAAATGTAGACAAATAAACCTGAGTATCTCGCATATACTACTCCATTTGTATTTTCTATAGACAAAATTAGTAATATGGCTGCGAGATTTCGGATCATTGAAATATGTAAAAATAATCATCATCATGAAATACCTTAAAATAAAACATAATAAGTGTTACAGTAGAGATGATGTTTTTCATCGTATGGTATTCCCGCAAATGTGAAATGATGAACAATAATAAAAAATGAACAAAAATAAAAAAAAATTAATTTAAAAAATTAACGTCAATATAATAGTTATGAATTGTATTGAAAATTGTTTTCGTCCTCCATAGTTTCAGAACTCTATATGTATTATTTACCTGTTTAAGGCAATAAATAGTAAAAAAATAAATCACTCGATTCAATTTTGTATAACGTTTTGTATAACATTTTTTAATATACAAGAAATAAGATACTATCTCATATAAATAATTTCTCTAATGATAAGAAACATAATTATCATTAGAACCATAAATATCTATAGAGGGTAGATAGAAGAAGTGGAAACTTCGCTCGCTTTACATAGGAAAAGTTTATTAAAAATTGGCTAGCGATGATAGTTCCAATCTGTCCGGTAGATGTCGCTTTCTTAGAAATCCTTCGATAATTCTGTATACAACAGAAATGCATGCTATTGACAACGAAGATAGACATGGATATAAGCGTAAAGCCCATATAAAAAGTGTCACAACCTCGAGGTAAATTAATACTAGTTCGACATACAGATGGCACAACCATTTCGAACTACGATGGTAACAGTTTATTGCACATTAGCAGTTCCTGTTTTATTACTTCACATACCGACGGTAAGTACAGTTTTTACAAACTGTACTTCAGCATGTAATATGTTTACTTACTGCAGTGCAGTAATCCTAGGTAAAAAGACTTCAGCATTACTTGCTGAAGTGCAGTTAGTTAGAAACTGTAATTCCCGTCGGTAGTCATCGCTTCGCTGAGGGCCATTGCGCACGAAACACACTGCCCTGCTTTACCTCGCATTCTACTTTATCCGATCGTTGTACCGTGGTACGTTTCCAGACTTGTATATACGATCGTGACTCGGACTATACTTATGTTTATGGTGTCAATACTCTTGTCAGCCATTTTATTTTTCATTCAGTAGCGCCCTCCTATACGCAGTGGACGTTCTTTTTACCCACATCATTTTCGTTTAAACTTTTTCTTTTTATTTTTCTCTGAGAGATCAGCGAGGACCTTCGTCTTTTTATCAATTGAACCCTTCAGGATAATAATCCTGTAGGCGAAATATAATATTCAATCTGAATTCCTGATCGTTGAAAAAAAAATTCAAAATTCATCCGACTCTAAGAAATGTCGATTTCAGATATTCGTATATATATTTTTTTATAATAAAATATCTTTTTTTATAAATAATTTTTTTTTACAATTATAACAGAATATTCTTTTGTAACAGAAGTCATCGGATAACTGCAGAAATATAAATAACTTAAAGCAATTGTATAAAGGTATTTGTTTTTCTAAAATATGTAATTGTTATAAATTAATAAATCCAAACAATTTTATTCAATATAACTAGAGTTAATTATGTGAATTATATTCAAGAGTATTATATGTATATAAATATATAAAATGCTGATATATTATACTATCTCTTGTCAAAATTTACGCATTTTCTTCCAGAATAAGTAATGAATTATTAAAAGGAACAAATGAAAACATTTATGTGTTGTATTAAAATTCTAAAAAATGTAGAATATTCCTAAAAGATAATGAATACTACACTACCATCTGTTGGTGTTTTAATATACTTTGTAGCAGTACATCAATTAAGTATATATATATATATATATATATATATATATATATATATATATATATATATATATATATATATATATGTATGTATATATGGAACTGCAAATTATTTGCTTACGCGAGTGACGTTAAATACTATTAGATTTTTATTGTGTATTAAGTATATTATTGCCATAAACTTATCTATTAAATCCTAAAAAAGAATTTGTAAATTTGAATCTAAAAATAATTATTGTATTTAATTAATATATGCATGAACAACAAGGATATTATTGTAATACTTTTCTCAATGAGTTTGGTGAAGTGTAAAAATGCAGAATGTAGAAGAAGCAACCTCAAATAATCAGCAGAAAAATAGACAATATAAAGAAACACTTGTGTCAAGTGCTACTGTGGTACCTGAAACACATTGTTTTACACAATCAGAAGATAGTTTGGATTCTGTAAATCAAAACTCTCATATTGCAGCACCTTATTTCGAAAATTCCAACTTTTTACAATCAGAAATTAAGACATTTTCTGATTTAGAACCTCGCTTTATGACAGATTCATCTGATAGTGATGAAGATAGTGTTTCGGAGGTAATGAATAATAATTTGGCAATCTTCATAATTTTACATTATTTTTTAACATATTTTATCATTTGTTATATATTTTTTGAGGTATATGCATGTGTTAATTAACCGTATTGAAGCAAAAATGAATATCTTAATATTTATTGTAAAAGTATTTCAATTGCTTAATTGATCATTATTATCTAAATTAATTTATTATAATTAATACTAAAAATTGTAATTATTTTGTTTATTTGATAGATTTTTTTAAATTTTATTAACAAAATTTTACATTATCTTAGAAAATCACATGTTTAATTTGAATACCTATTTAACCTTATATATAGTATATTTTACATATTATATAAAAATATTTATAAAGTTTTAAAAAAATTTTAATTTTATTTAGCATACTGAATAATTAAACACATTAAAATTATATACAAAATTGATTTTTGTTCATGTTTTATCGAATTATAGTAGATTTCATTCAATGTATTATAATTTTATACAACATGTAATCAAAGAAATAATAATAGCAAATAATTTTTACTCCTATATTTTTTAATAACATCTTTACATCTCCTAAGTTAAATTAATTACATTGGAACTTTCAATTTTAATCAATGAAGAAAAAATAAAGTAAAAATACAATATCAAATGTAGAAATTATATGTCAATTCTCTACTCTGTAATATCTCAACAACAATTATACCATATCTCAATTCTATAATCAAAATTGTTTCTAAAAATTATAAACATATTTAAATACTTTATAACTTTTAAGATTTTCTATATAAACAAGTATACAAAATCGTTTATTAGGATATTAATTACGATGGATTTCATAAAGTCAAAAATTTGTAGTTTTATAGCAATAATAAAATCAGAGCAAGACATATTTAATTATACTGCAAATATTTTTGAATTTGAATATGTTTTAACAGATTAGAAAATTTCATGAAGAATTGGTATTCAGTATAGTTTTCTAGTTCCCACAGATTATAGAGGAATGAAATTATGACTTTTATTTTTAAAATGTATTAGGAAAATCATTGATATAAAAAAATAATACTATTATCTTATTGAATTGTCTCTAAAAATAAGCATATTCGCAATGTATTGTTGATTCATTAAATTTTTAAGAGAAATTATGGAAAATAAGTTACTAAAAAATTGATGTCCTTGTATTTATTATCCAGAATGTTCAAATTACCAAATTACGTACATATTTCTAATTTATGTAGTGTGATTTGCCTTATATCACTGAACTTAATTAGATTTTGATTTATTTTATAAGAAATACAAATTTTTAAGTATTTATTCATATAATAATTTAGAATTAAAAAATGAAAAATAAATGTTTATCTCTAAAACATCATTAACTAAATATTATAAATAGTTATCATAATACTTTTTTATAAAAATATAATGTTTAAATGCCAATCTATTTATGGTTATATGTTAAATGCATTGGTAAATATTAATACTGTAAAATATTTTTACCATGATTTTCTAAGCAATTAAATGTTAATTATTTTTTAGTCTTAAATACGTAAAGCAATAAGGCTTTCTTAAAAGAATTTACAATCTAAGCATATTCACTGTATAGAATCAAGAAACATTAAAATTAATATTTATGTTACATAATGCTTTATAATTCTTTAATATTTATTATAATAATAATTGAACAATATATATATATATATATATATATATATATATATATATATATATATAATATTGTAAATTATATCAATTTCTGTGTTTTCTTTGAAACTTGATATTTAACTCCAAAACATAATAAATTTTGATTTCTTATGTTTTTAATCTTTTATATTTTATGATAAATATAAATTTATAAAAGGCAACAAAAAGGATCAATTGCAAGTTGTAATGTATGAAACATAAATATAAGATAAGAACAAGTTTATATAAAACACTATTTAAAGTTTTCAGTAAATAGATTAATTTATTAAGTATTCCAGATTTAATTTGAGAAAGTGTTTTAGGTATTTCTATATTTCATACATAAGTTATCGATGACGTATTTTCTATTGTACTGCAAGAGTCCATTATACACTGTGATGTAAATCTTAATTTTAAAAAGTTTTAATACTTTAAACAATTCTATACAAAAATGTATATAATAAATATATATTTTATTTATTTATTAAGTAACATAAAAAGTATTATAAAGCATTATAAAATTATTTTGAATTGAAGACGTATATATTAGATAGTAACAATAGGAAAAGAGGTTAGCTTTTATTTAATGTTTTTTATGTTTAATCACTAAATTTTTTACAAGCTATATTTGTTTGTAAGGAATTCTTTAAGATGCCTTAGTTCAATTCAATTGAATAAATAAAACTTTATTTTATTGTTTTGATTTAAAATTTTTAAAATGGTATGTAATAAGTTTCTGTTAAAGATATGAAATTATTTATTAATACAACAATGCAATTATGTATACATATATGTTGTATCATTGATTGTGACAGCGCTTTTTATTCTACTGACTAAAAATAGCCCTGTTTTAAAAAATATTATATAATGTAACAATCAAATAATTAAAAATTTTCTTAACTTTTTCTAAGCGTCTATTAATGTTACATGGCTTTAAAGCTTATACTATGAAATAGTCAAATGGTACAACAATGAGAATATCTAAAAAATTTTATTTATAATTTCTGGCTATGAAATTTTTAAAATATTCTCAGTTCCACACTATTCGACTAATTTTCTTGAAGTTTTGGAGATATGTAAAATAGACATATATAAAAGGAACCAATTGACAAAACTGTGTATCAATTTAATGTTTGCATAAAATATTATACATAAAGATAGTACTTTTTGCTTGGTCAGTTTTCGATTATGGACCTATATAGTCCGTCATGGAACGGTTTTTGACGCTACTGACGGATTACTGGAGCTGTGTTCTGCGTATAACAATAGTAAGCAGACAACAATAAAGCATTCAGCACGTGGTGATCACGATAAGAAAAAATTGGAGTAATAGTGTATTTACCAATTATATTTTATTTGCAGTTTTGTTATAGTTTTTCAAGTGTTTATTAATGTTAGTTAGATAATATATTTTGTATTTTGTATAGAGTTTTAATTATAAAACCTTTAAATTAGTGGATTAATTAACTGTTGTATACATTCTAAAATGTAATTTTAAACAATATTTAATTTAAAAATAAAAGTACATAACAATATTGTAATTTAATTTTAAATAAATATATGAAATTAAGTAAAGCTTTCATAAACTTCTTTTCTGAACATCTGTAAGTAACATTTTCTATAAAAAATTATACTTTTGGCGTTTCTTCATTTTAATCAATGTAGTCATCAATTCCATTAATTGGATAATTTTCATTTTCTATTTCATTTTTGTTACAACTCGAACTACTTGTTGAATCAAAAATAATACTTTCATTTACTGTAAATTCATGTACATCCATATTTCTATGTGTTTGTTATATAAGTTAATAAAAAATTAGGTTGATATATCATTGCGTCTTTACAAAGCCCATCTATAGCATTTATATGGGTCAGTTGTTCTTACTGTTGTTAACATACGTGGAACCTTGTGGGACATAGCTTCAATAGTCCGCCAATAGCATCCGAAACCGTTACAAGATGGTTATATAGGTCCGTAATGAAAATGTGAGCATTTATATATTAAATCGAAATTGCGCCATTATTTTTTATATGGGGAAAACTGTACTTTCGAATTCAAACGGTAGAAAAAGATTTAATAAACTTTACGGCGAGTATCATGTTCGGACGATAAAATATATTTCCCGTTATACCTGAACATCATCGTTTGAATACGCTACTCTTCGTAGAAATTATCCTGAGGCACTTGAACATCGTATTCTACGGTTCAAAAACGAAAATTCCCGTAGAAGTCGTTCCAAAACATCTGGACATTGTATTCTAATGTCCCAACACCAATCTTCCCATAGAAGTCGTCCCGTCATACCTGGTCATCGTTTTCTACTGTAAGAACATGAAACGCCGTAGAAATCGACCCGACATGCATGGACATCTTTTCCTACCAACTAAACGCAATACTCGCCGTAGGAGACGTCTCCAGAAGGCTATGCATAGTTTCCTAACGACGAAACGCAAAATTCCCCATAGAAGTCGTCCCAGTAAAAATCGTCCTAAGACAGGGATATCGTAATCAATCGCTCGTACAGGCCAATACATTATTTTCCCATAGAAGCCATATTTAAAATATATATGTAATTTAATATATATATATATACTACTGTGTACAAATATGAGTAAGATTTTTTAATTCAAACTACTAGGGTTTGTCGACTCAGACAAATGTTTTTATTTTTAAGTTGGTAGTAATGTCAGAAGTACCTGTGTCAAATTTCACGCAATAATCTTCATTTGTCATATAGTTACGCTTGTTTTGTGAACAAAGAAAAGTTGTTTCTTCAGTTTTTATAATGTCTGAAATTATTTAACAATGAAGTAGCATTAAATTTTGTGCTCAAAATGAAATATTGGCCACCGAAATGTTCTGAATGTTGCAGAAAGCCTTTGGTGAGAAGTCAATGTTAAGAGCAAGTGTTTTCGATTGGCACAAATTGTTCAAAGAAGATCGAGAACGCGTTGAAGACGAACCACATCAAAGACGTCCAAGAACATCTATTAATGGGCTACACATCGACAAAATCAAAGATTTGGTTCTGCAAAATCGTCGATAGACTACTAGAGCGTTTGCTGATATTGTTAGAATTTCAAATGGGTCAGTCAACACCATTTTGAAAGACATTTTGTGCCTGAAAAGAATGAAATCTCGATTGGTACCAAAAACTCTCAATTTTGTGGAAAAAAGGTGTCGTATGGTGGTATGTAAAACGAGGCCTTCGAACTATCAGGACAGATGGAACGCATAATAACTGCAGAGAGGACTTGCGCCTGCGCTTACGATTCAGAAACAATCAATCAATCGAACGAATATTATGCCAAAGGAGAGTGGAGACCGAAAAAATCACGCCAAAGTCGCTCAAAAATCAAGGTTATGTTTACTGTTTTCTTCGATTATCGTGTTGTGGTGCATTATGAATTCCTTCCAACCGGCCAAACGGTTAACCAAGATTATTATTTGAGTGTTATGCGTCGTTTAATTTGTATGAAGCTATTCGTTTCAAAAGACGAGATTTATGGAAAGGCAACTTATACAAAAACTCTTGGTTTTTGCATCACGATAATTCACCAACCCACACTGCATTTATTTTACGTGAACATTTCGCCAAACATTTACCCAATATCGTTCCGCAACCACCGTACTCGCCTGATTTAGCACTATGTGACTTCTGGCTGTTCAACAAACTCAAAAGACCACTTCAGGGACAGGGTTTTGATTCGATTGAAGAAATAAAAGCCCAATCGAAGAAGGAACGGATGGCATTCCGGAATACGAGTATAAAAAATGTTTTGAAAATTGGAAAGAACTTTGGCATAGTTGTAGTGCATCCCGGGGAGGATAATTTTGAGGTGGATGAATTGGATTTAGAAGAATAAATAAAGATTTCAAAATTTATAAACAAAGTCTTACTCATATTTGTACACAGTAGTATATATATATATATATATATATATATATATATATATATATATATATAATACATTTCGTATATTTCCGTTTTTTAAATTAAATACTGTTAATATTTTAGTAGTGGTACCAACTGAAATTAAAGCAAAATGATAGCCTGCCAATAGCATATTTTCTAAGCGGACGCTAGATATTGCCTTTTCATGCAGAAGTGACAATGTATTTTATATACATATAATATAATATTAATATACATATAGTTTCGAGGTTGTTGGTAGAGAACCCTATTTTACCATCGTTTCTTTTTTTTAAACTAAAAAAACATAGCTGTTGCCATTTCTGAAGTCAATGTAACATATAAAAAAACATAATTTGTGAAGACAAATTATGTTCATTATGATTTGGCATCACAACCATTTTATAAGAGAAGACAGAGAAACAGAGAGTGAGAATTAGAATTAGAATTTTATTTATCACAGCCTAAGGACTCGTGATCCTTCATAGAGAGAAGGAGAGAGAGAGAGAGAGAGAGAGAGATTTTCCCACGTAAGAGAAAATAGAATTTACAAAAATCAAAAGATATCTATAATGTGTAAGAGTAGTGTCAGGTTAACCTGAAGAACAAAAAGGTTAATACCGACTAACGTCAAATCTTCTTTAGGAATCCCAAAGTTGGATATGGCCATTCAACTGAGCAGGCCTGGTATTCATAGTTTAAACGGACTACTTTGAGTTTATATTCGTCATTCATGACGCCACCTATTTAACGCTGGTGAAACTGACTGCTAAGACCGTTAACTTAATTTCTTGATGAAAGTAATATGCTTTTCAATAAAAAACATAGTCTATATATATATATATATATATATATATATATATATATATATATATATATATATATAAGCATTCTTCGTTTTGGATTTACTCGAGATAGAGGATAATGCAACTGATTTATTAAACAGCTAAATAATGTTCATGTAAAATACTTTATGTGCAAATGTATATTCCTAAAGATAACTATATATGTGTCTTACAATATATTAATAAGAAATTGATTAAGTAACGAAACTTTCGTGTTTATGTGTATAATAGTATTTATCTTCATTCTCCTTATTTACATAATAAATATTTGATTTACTCACTTATACACTTATCTACATCAGCACCGAGTCACAGAAATCAAGCCGAATCCCGATTTTTGCATAAGTGTATGTCAATATACACTATATACTTATGAATATGTTTACAAAATTTTAAATGTAAGATCATATAACAAAATAAGATTTTTGAACTTATGGGTCACTATATATTTGTAAGTACCATTCATACATATTAATGCTTTTATTTTCAAAAATATGTCCAAAATAATATTTCAATTGATTAAAAAATTCTGATTCCAGAATAAATTTCATGGTCTTTTTAAATATTGAAATATATGGCATGACTTAGCGTAGGGGACGTACTATGCACAAATTTGCACTTCCTAAGAAAAAAATTATTAAATCCAAGCGAATTCTTTTATTTCCAATACATTTATTGATAACTTTTCATTAAAATATTTATTTGATATCAGATGTTTATTTTCATTAACTATAAAACATATGTTATTTTTATATTCTGAATAAATATTTCTGTTTTTGCTTGTGAATGATTTATCTAAAATAAGAATTATCAATTGTTAAATTTTTATTTTTAAATCTTTGTGATCTAATTATATTAGCGTATATAATTTGGATGGATTTTAAGAAAGAAAATTCTATTTTTTGTTTGAATCCCTATTTCCCAAACTTCATTTTGAACGCAAAAGTTATTTCACTATATTTTTTATACTTATAGACGACTACCCTGTACATTATATACAAAAAGAAATTTTTTTATTTGTCCGTTTTAAGTTAAATTGATTTAATATAGACTACGACCTACTTTTACTTCGCTAACTATTGTATTCCACTTCTTCCTTTTAGCGCCAAATCACACTCCTTTTCTTATTGCTACTGTTGTCTTCTTTTCCTACGTTCATACAGAATGAACGTTTTACGGTAACCCAGAGAAGTGGGAGTATGAAAGATTCTATAATAAGCTTGTTTCGAACTATTCATTCTTCTATTCCACTTCTTCCTTTTAGCGCCAAATCACACTCCTTTTCTTATTGCTACTGTTGTTTTCTTTTCCTACGTTCATACAGAACGAACATTTTACGGTAACCCGGAGAAGTGGAAGTATGAAAGATCCTATAATAAGCTTGTTTCGAACTATTCATTATATTTTACTACTATATATTTTCTTATCTATGCTAGAAACATAACTAGAAACTAAAAGATATTTTCCAGAAAAATACTAGAGAGAAAGAAAACTTATTGTAAAAATTGAAGACGCTTTCAGGTCCAATATTATCTATTCGGCCATAAAACTGCCCTATGACCAAGACTAAGTCAGAGAAAAGTATGTCCGAATCAATTACTAGAAAAACATTATTATGTAAAGCATAAAAAATTAATTTTCAGAGATTTTTAACCTCTGAATTTTTAACAAAAGTTGCTTTGTGACCAAAATATAAACTCACGATCTTTGAAAATATATCAAGATATACTTGGTTGAAGTTGATCTGGTTGTTTGTAAATTAAAGCTAATTACGAAACCTGTATAAAAAGTTTTTACAGAATTTTTTATCGACCAAATTGAACCTATAAATTCATTTAAAAATTCCAATCAGTAATTAAAAAATAACAAAGACAATGTCAAGTGAAAAAAGTCATATGTTTTTTTATTCCATGTATAAATATATTACACTGTTTTTACATATTTTGTTTCCTTACACATATTTGATACCTATTTCCCGCTTTATAAACTAACTTAAAAGTTTATAAAGTTTAAACTTATAAACTTTATAAACTTTATAAATTTATAAAGTTATAAATAACTTTATAAACTTATTTTATAATAAATAACTTTATAAACTTATTTTATAATAAATAACTTTATAAACTTATTTTATAATAATCAAATTTCAAATTGATTAAATTTTAATCAACATTATCCACCATGTACTTGCCCAGAGTTCTATCTGTAAAGCGGGAAAAACATAGGGCCAAACCTAATGGGATAAATGCTGATTAGGAAATCCCGCTCCGGAGTGGTTGGTGTATTGAAATTGCTCAAATTCAATACTCGTGTCATATTTCGTAGACTCGGATATCGAATCTGTTAATCTCAGACTTTCCGTTCGCATTGTCGAGTGTGAAGTAATACTTAGCAATTAACACAGTGTCAGTGTACGAGCGGTCACTCATCCAAATTCTGGCCGTCTTGTATGATGCTTAATCTTCTTCGTGATACGAAGTGCGCTATCACCCCTCGACCAATATGTAGCGTAAAAATCAAATATGTTTTATTTGATGCCCAATTACCAGTCGGAATTTTTCAATCGAATGAGGATCAAATTGCTCAAAAAATTAAGTACCGATTTTCCAAATTTTTTTGATTTGTTTTTTGTTGTTTTACCGATTCAAATAAAATTGATGTTATATTGGTAACATAAATAACACTAAAGATAATAAAAAGAATTCAACGAATAATGAATAGAAAACAATAATAATACCCTGTATCTTGGAAAAGCCAAATAAGAGAAGTAAAACAACAGTTCTTTTTAGAAATATATATATATATATATATATATATATATATATATATATATATAGTCATCATATCATCATATCATATCATATCATATTGATATTAACTTATTTGTCACCTAAATAAGAAATATTTCGATTCAAATTTCAATATTATTTTGTTGCAATTAATGATTATTTTTGAAGGACGTTAAATCGATTTTGGAACTGACTACCTAATTAAAGATAGAAATTTTTTTAGGAAGATAGCATTTAAAAATTATTATAGAGTTTCTATATATTTATTAATGGAGTGTAAATATATAAAAAATATTAATATCTAATAAGAAAAAATGCTAGACCTGACAACTTTTAGCAACATTAGCTTTCCAGAAACACAACGAATTATGACATATGTATAGGTGGTAGATAATATTTTATATAAAAGATATCATACATTCTTGTCAGATCAACTAATTAAAAAATAGATGGGATTAACATTATCTATAGAAAATAACCAAAAATTGTTAGTTTAATGAACATATTAAAGATATTTATTATAGATATTGTCAGTCGTATGTGCCATTTTATAATGTTCAGTAAAAGAATTAATATCAAATAATTATATAGTTCATGCGTTACTATTAGATAGATTTGCTAATATTTCTGTGTTTAACAAATAAGTTAATTAAACTTAATCGATACCATATTTATCATAATTGATAAAAACCATAAAGTAACGTTAGTAGCACATGATATTATATTTTTATAGTTTTCATCTAAGATTTTTTGTATTTCAATAATTGTTTTTTAACGCTTGCTGAGTATTTGTTATTTTAGATAAAATCAGGTATTCAACAATCTTAAAAAGGCTGTATACGATGTTTATTTATTATTATTATTGTTGTTATTATTATTATTATTATTTGTATAAGTACGGAGTTGGGCCTTTTGGACCCCTGGGCGAATAGGAAACCCTTCGTTTCCCACCTTAAGATCAGCAGCCACTATCATCAGCAGGCCTCCCAGAACAAAAGTATTCTGTTCGCTATACTGGCCTTGATTTCCTTCACATCCAAGGCTGTAGCCATTAGATACTGCCACCTCCTTTCAAATATGTTTGGACAGTGACACAGCATATGTTCAGGGGTTTTATCCGCTGTGTAACAAAAGCGACAGGTGGAGTCCCTTGTGAGATCCATTTTGCACATGTGAACATTAAGCTTACCGTGATCCATGAGGATATTGATAAGTACCTTGGTCGATCTTCTACTGAGACCAAGAATAACCTTGGTCCAGTCCTTTGCATTTCTAATGGCAATTCTGGTCTGCTTGCATTTTCCATTTTTCTCCCATTGTCGACAGTTTTTCTCCGCTACTCATCCCTCAATCTCTCCCTTGATGAGGGTGTTGCAGAGTCATACAGCCGGCTCCCAGCCACTATAGGGAGCTCTAGCTACCATTTTGGCATGATTATCTGCCACCATGCTTCTCTTGATTCCTTGATGATTCGGGACCCACAGCAGCATGCTCTTTCTTCTCAGCCAATCTGTTCAGGACCAGAAAACACTCTCTAACTAGCTTGAATTTTGTAGTATAGCTATTTAGCGTTTGTAGAGCGCTCTTACTGTTTGAGCAGATACCAATAGGGGTGGTGGGGGCCGCCTCCACGGCCATCTCCGTCCCTCGCATTATTACCATTAGCTCAGCGTGGGATATCGTCGCAATTGGACAATTGTTCCCCTACCATTACTATTGCGGTACATTCCTGCACCTGCACCCCTTTCACTCTTAGAGCCGTCTGTGAACCACAGTTCTCTAATGTTTGGGATGCCTGTTAAGCCAGATTTCTATTCCTCTTTGGGTGGGATACTGACTCTATATTTCTTGTCGAAGAGGAAGCTCCTGTTCGTGACGTCCAGATTCATTCGTAAAATCACCTTTACGTCCAGATCCTTGGGGAGCCGTAATGGCCCCTCCCTG
This sequence comes from Sycobia sp. Sy_11, assembly GCA_018907035.1. Taxonomy (NCBI): domain Eukaryota; kingdom Metazoa; phylum Arthropoda; class Insecta; order Hymenoptera; family Epichrysomallidae; genus Sycobia; species Sycobia sp. Sy_11. The sequence continues at coordinate 2,993,310 of JACCIC010000004.1, forward strand.
CTAACCTCTGCGAATAAGCTTTTAATTTTGTGGAAGGCTTTTGCAGTCGCATCCGTCAAAGTCAGTGTGAATGGTTCTATCTTGAGGTGCATGCCTAGTGCCGTAGTAGGTGTAGACCTAATCGCGCTTGAAATACTCCTCATTACCATACTCCTTACTCTCGAGTATGCTGACAGCAGTGGATAAGACCGTTCTCTGTCACCAAACCAGAGCATCATATGTTAGCCTAGGTTTCAGAACAGCCTCATATATCCACTTCATCGTATCTGGTCTGAGGCCCCACGTCCTGCCTATGGTCCTTCTAATCTGCCACAGTCAAGCCGCCAGCCTGTTACCTATGTGCTTCAGGTGATTTTTCCACGATATCTTACTATCGATGATAACACTTAGATATTTCACTTTCTTCTTAGGGTTTAAGGATTGCCCTCCTAGAAACAAGTTGCATTATCTATTCCATTTGTATTTTTTGGTGCAGATAAGGACTTCACTCTTCACTGAATTAACAGTCAGGTCTGTCTGTCTGTACTACCTGTCAACCACATTGAGGGTGCCTTATAAGATCCCCATAAGGGGGTCTAGAAAGGATCCCCTGGCGATCACCATGATGTCATCGGCATATTCCACAGCCGTACAACCCATGTTGTTCAGTCATTTCAGAAGGTCGTTCACCACGAGGCACCATTTGAGTGAAGATGGGACGCTACCTTGCAGGCACCCAGACTCCACTACACCTCGTAGGGTCATACTCCCTTTACTGGTATCCAGAACGCGATTTCCCAACATATGGTCAATCCATTTCTTAATGCACGTAGAAGTTTCGTTTCTATGCGTGGCTTGTTTGATAACTCTCCGTGATCTGTGATTGAAAGCCACTTCGATATTCATAAGGATACCTACGGCAAAACCTTTGGCATCCACTTATGTACGAATCATAGATACGGTCCTATGTAGTGTCGTCTCTGTGGATCTTACGACGCGATATGAGTATTGTTCCGTATGGAGTAGATTATTCATCAAGGCGTTGTTCCTGATGAATCTATCAATCATCCTTTTTACTGTCTAAAGGATAAAGGATGTCAAGCCAATGGGTCGAAAATCCTTCGGGGATGTATAACCGCATTTGCCTGCTTCAGGTAGGAATACAACTCTTATGCCTAGTCACCTTGCTGGGACATGACCCAAAGTGATATTTGCCTTAGCCATTTTTATCACCGGACCAATAATGATATCCTCGGCTCTTTGCAAAGAGGCCAGGTAGACTCTATTAGGTCCCAATGCTTTAAATGGGTCAAAAGAGCTGATGGCCCACCTCATTCTGACAGGTATAACAATCTGGTTTGCTAGCGCCCGGTTAGCGCCGTGTCTAGTATATCCAGACCAGACTCCTTCATGTGTTGTTGTACTATCGTTTTGTTCTGTATCACAGAATTTAGGAAAATGTGCGTGGATGACACATCTCAACGTTTCTTCATCCGATGTTGCATATTTGCCGTCGGGACGTTTCAAAATGCCAAGGACGGCATCAAGATTCTTTGAGAGAATCCTGCTCAACCTGGTTGCCTCTTTTCCCGCGCAGATACTTTCACAGTAATTCCTCCAGCTTCTCTCTCTAGCTGGAGAGAGAAGCTGGAGACGATCTGTATGCGTTACAAGTAGATTCTCCACTTGTTCGCCTGGCTCTCTTACGAAGGCTCTTGGTTTTCTCTTTTAGATAACTTAATTTTCTATTCCACTATCGGATCTCGACTTTCGACTTCGCTTGTTTAGAGCGACAGTTTTTCTCAAAAGCGTGTCTGATGGTATCGCTAAAGGAATTCGCGTTATTGTCTAGCGTTCGCTTGTCCCTAATGTCAACAAGTATATTCTTCAGTTTATTGTCGACGGACCTCTTGTGTTCATGCCAATTTGTGCGTTTAGGATCCCGCACTCAAATTGACTCTTCCTCATTGGATATCCCTAACGAGAATGTTTGCAGGGAGTGGTCAGAAAGTGTTTCCACATCCTCCACTCTCCATCCACTAATTAAGTTGGCTAGGTAGGCGGAACATTGAGTTAGATCAATAACCTGCTCCCTCAGTGAGTGTCGCCCACATTGAGTATCTCTAGCTTTATGCCTGCCAGATATCCTAGTAGTTTAGCACCCCTCTCGTTCGTGTCAATGCTATACCACATCCTGTGGTGATAGTTCGCGTCACATCCTAGAACTAGAGGAAGGTTGCTAATCATATAATGTTCCATCAGTCTCCGGACTCCTCCTGTAGGGTTGCCAGTGCCGCCATGTGGAAGGTAGGCAGATGCAACGACTACCGCCACAGTGATCACAGCTAGGTCTCCAGTATAGAGGCCGAGCAGCGGTACAACATTTACACCCTTACCAGAATATAGGCTTTAGGCCTTAGCGCCTCTGTGTCTCTAATGCACGTAATCCTCGATCCTAGCCCCTTTATATAATGGCAGAGGCACCTTTAAGTGGTACAAATTAATTAAGAGGAATGAGATCCCCCAGTATCCACGTCACTGCCTTCAATCAGGTCTGAAGGAGCTCCAGTCCCCCCTCCATTTTCAGCTGAGCCCCCCTCCAGGATAAGCCCAGTTTGGCCAGCCTTTCGGCTAGCTATTACTTCGCCTCCGAGTTGTTGGCCATCGCCACTATTGCTCCCCGTCTGCAGAAGGAGGCATCAAACTTAGTCCATGTATTTGGTGACACACTGTACATTACCTCGACACCGCCTCGAGAAGCGTTGAAAACATTTCCGTGGAGATGAGTGTCTCCGGATAATCCTGATGCACCATGACACATGTTAGGGGATTTGACTTTTGCGCGTTCTTGAGGATCCCAGCATCCACTAGCTGTCCCCCAGTGGGGAGCAGAGGGCAAGACTTTGAGCCGGTACCACTACCGTCTCCATCCTTAGATTTCTTGAATTCTCCAGAGGCCAAGGGCGGTGTCTTATCAGATCTTTGTCGTCTCTTGACCCCTATCTTGATCTGTGCAGCAAAGCCTGATTTGTCAGACCCGGTAGTTCTACATTTCCGGGCTAACTTCCTCCTGGCTAAGCTGCACAGCCTCTTTTTGCTTGGGGACTTCTTATCCTCATCCTCGCTGGACTGGGGTCACATCTATTCCCGGCTTAGTACTTGGAGCTGCGTCCACCTTGACCTCCTGGCCAGCTATCGTAGTTGAGGGATCCGGGGGCAATACTTTACCCCGAGCCTCGCCTTCCACTTCAAGGTTCTTGTTTGCCGGTTTATTTTCCATTCTGATCCCATCAGTAGCTAGGGAAGTGCTGACTATCGGCACAGAGCCCCGCATGTGCAGGTTAGGCTAATTACTCGGAGAGGTCGCCCGGTGTCCCCAAGGCATCGTTAGACACCGCAACTATCCCAGCGGCCAAGTTAGTCCCCTCGGTACGATAGATCTAACCTTAGGACTGGGGGTCGGATTTAATATCCATTCCGCCTCCTTCCAGACGAAATAGGGGTTATTCTTAGCCTCTGAGGGATCCACATGGACATTCTCAAAAGCCCCAAGACTAAACTCTAGTTGTGAGAGTATTCCAAGCAGGTTCCCGTTAAGGGTCCAGCTTGAGGTAGGTACTTTTGGAGCCCGAGAGACGGTTTGCCGCATCAGCACAATTTCACCACCATGCCTCGCCCAGAGGTCGAGACTCCCTTCTCTCACAGCTATTACCAGCTCAGCCGCCCAGAACCCCTAGGGAAGCCCCGGTGGAAAATGTTCATTTAAAATTTAATAAATATTTTTTTCTTTTCCAATTGGATATGATTGAATTATTTACTTTAAACAACTTCATATTTTGTTCTTGAAATGTATACTTTAAATATTTAAAATACAAAAACATAAGTTTAGATTCAGTAAAGATAATCATTCTTAACAATTATTTCATGGAGGAATATTAAACTATGTATTAACGAAAAGTCCAATGGATCTAAAAACACCAATCGGCAACAAGCTGTTGAATAATACAGAAATAAATCCAAAACAATCAATTTTTATTATAGAACCATTTATGCCAACAGCACTAACAGTGGAGGAAAATCATGCGAGAACGTTTTATTTCACTAGGTTTGATATTCGAAAAAAGAGAATGTGAAAGTCTTTATTAACAAATGAGATGGCGAAGGTAATAAAAAGAATCTTATGAGATTTAAAGTAAATATTTAATATTATATATCAGAGAAAAATATTATATATTAGAGAATTGCTCTTGAAATGTAGCAAAAATTGCAAAAATTAGAAGGGTGACGTCTATATGGTGTGGGTAAAATTAGAGTTAAATATAATAAGTGTGTGGAAACATTTTTATAATTTTAGAAATTAATTTAAATGTTCAAAAATATTGTTACCAAATTTCCTAGCTGAATGGCAAACTGAAATCGAACCGAGTACCGGTCCGAATATGTTGTAGTTGGGCCGTGTATTCGATGCAGTTGGCCGTTCCATTTATAATCCGTTGTGTCTACTGCTTTTTATAAATGGTCTTAGTTTTTATTCCGAAAAAGCAGATACTTCTTATCCAATTTTAGATTCATTCATTCATTCACATTTCTTCTCATCTGATGATGGGGCAATAGATGCGCAACTAAGGCCTCAATGTTTGCCAATAATTAGTTCGAGCAGTTTTAACATACTCAAAAAGTCATGAATCAAGTTTAGTCTCGGAGTTAGCGACATTTTCTTGTCATAGGTTTATCCTCGACCGAAAATTCGTTTAAATGATTAATTTGAATGTGCTCTAAAGCGATATGCTTTAAACTTTGTAAAAATGGTAAAAAAAATTATAAAAACCAAGTCTTATAGAATAATTTTGAGTTAAGAAAAAACTTTTAATTTAAACAAAAGTTGTGTATCTTACTGAAATAAATATTCTATGTTCTATATATTTTTGGTCTAAAGTTAATAATTATTCAGAAAAACGCAAGTAATTATGAATGTTTCGAGCTCCTATCAGCTCACGTCATAGTCGATATATCAGGAATCTACTTCGCCGCTCAAATGATACATGGTAAAATACTTTTTAATTTTAAATTTTACTCATAAAATTTTGTATTGTACATTATTATGATATAAGTAAGCAAAATAGATGTTTTCCAATGAGGTTATGTTTGACTATCGATCGATATGAGGCACAAATTAGGACATCAATCAAACAACACGACACTATTTTTTCATACGAAGGGCGCTTTATCTTCTTTGAAGTAGTGCACAAAAAATGGAGATTATGGAATGAAAACATTCCAAATATTTTTCCTTTGTTAGTTATGCTTACTTCGAGCGAGCAGATACCAACCTTGAGGTATGAAATGCCCTCGCTCCGAAATAAGTTATCCCATCATAAAATGAAATCATTTGGACTTGAAAAAATATAATATCGTCGGTTTTCTTTTAAGATTTTTTTATAACAGTTTATTTGAACGTTCTTGGCCCATGAAATTAAGGCATTTCTATATTTTGTTATATAAATAATTTGTAAAACTGTTAACGAAGTATGATCAACTGCTATTAAACGCTAGATTCAACTTAATTAAATTTATTAATGAGATAAATAATATTTTGCCGTGCAACGACGAGCTAAAAAATTATAGATGTCACACTTCTCCCGTCGATATATAACATACATGTAGAAATAATTAGACATAGGCTAGTAAAAGAAATAAAAGAAATAAAGTTGCTGACAGAAGGTCAACACGATTTTCAAAAACGTAAGCAACCATAGGTAACATATACGATTCAAATAATAAGGCGACTTTGTAAATATCAAGAGCTATATACGTTCGATCATCGATTTTTTTTTATTTTGTGTTGATATCGGTGTACCGAGCATATATTCATGGCTTCAGCTCTATAGCATTATTTGTTTGTTTGTGACAGGCATAAAAAGTTATCAGTGTTTTGTGTGCTGATGAAAATGTTAGTATATGGATCGGCTCATGCAATACTATTTTTTGGATGTTTTGGGGATCATACTTGTGTTAGCGAAATTCGCTCTAAAACTACTGAATTTTGTTCAAAGAACAGTCGCAAGACCATAACTCAGGAGATGTTAATTGAAGTCAATAATGATGCTGATTTTCTCAAAAGGGTTATAATTGGTGATGGATAATGGATATACGGTTATGATGTCGAAATTACAACCCAATCATCTCAATGGAAAAGCCAGAAGAACCAAGAGCGAAGAAAGCACGCCAAGGTCATTCAAATGTCAAGATTTTGCTCACTCTCTTCTTTAATTACCGTGGCGTAGTGCATCAGGAATTCTTACCACAAGGTCGTACGGTGAATAAGTAGTACCACCTTGAAGTTATGTGCCGTTTGCAAAAGGCGAAACTTAGAAAATGTCCAGAACTTTGGAAAAACAATTCGTGGCTTTTGCATCACAATAATACACCTGCTCATTCATTGTTACTTGAGAAAAGTTTTTGGCCAAAACGAAAACCACAATCATGCTTCAGTCTTCCTATTCACTAGATTTGGCACCCAATGATTTTTGTGTTTTGCCAAAACTGAAAAGACCCATGAAAGGACATAGATTTTCAACGCTTGAGGACATAAAAATTGCATCGATGAAAGATCTCAAGGCTATACCAAAAATGATTATCAGAAGTGCGTCGATTATTGGAAAAAGTTTTGGCATGAGTGTATTATATCTGAGGTGGGTTACTTTGAAGGAGACAACATACATTTTTTTTTATATTATTTAACGTCGTTTTATTTATGCTTCCAAATATCGGTGCTAATCAGCGACGGAGGTCTACAATGTGTTTGTAAACAAAGCACATGTAAACTATTACAGCGGTGCTTGTGTCAATCGGCCGAGACCAGGATTTGAACTCGGATCACCGAGTTACTAGTCCTTCGCTCTAGCGATAAAGCCATCGTAGGCCTCGAGAACATACGTATTGATTAAGAAATAAATATTTTTTGAGAAAACCAAAAAGTCACCTTTTGATCTGAACACACCTCGTATTATGAGAGATCATGAAAAAGAATAATATAAGCAAATACATTATAAAAAAAGTCGAGGACATTTATGTAGAAATAACGGTAAGAATTAGAGGACAAGCATGACTAATAAGAAAATTTGCACAGTAAAGGGATTGAAGTAAAGATGTATCTAAGCGAATTAAAAGAAGCATTTAAAAAGAGGAGTTTTGTATGTATGAAGTTAAGAAATTCTAGCTTATAGAGCGTAGCGTGTGCAAATAACCTCATGTAAATGGCAGAAACTAAAATACCGCTAATAAATACAATGAAAATAATAAAGAAGTTATTGAAAAACGGGGAATTGTTATTGAATAGAGAGAAAATAAAGATATTATGATTTAATAATGCACTGTCTATAAATATGCAACTGGTTTTTTCTCATTTTTAATCCTCTCTTCTCATGTAGCCTATTATAGAATTACCTCGAGACCCCCCCCCCCTAAAAAGCACGTAGTTTTTTTCAGTATAAACATGATTCATATTTTTTCATTGTAAACAAATGAAAAAACATTATAAATCTTTTATTTATTTAAGGTACCTAATTCAAAAAATGGTGAAACAAACAAAATATGCAAATCATTAACTACAGATACACCTTTATTTACTATTTAACAATCGAATTGCTGACTGATTATATCTACTTTAATCTTGTCTTTCTCAAAATATTCCACTTTATTGTTTCAATGATATTTTAGGTATTATAGATTTCCTGTAAGCCATACCATGCCTAATCTGTCCAAAACACTGATCATGGTTTGCTGTCTTTAAATAAAACACTACTTATGGTATCTTCGTGGAATATCGTCAAAACAAATGAGTGTGTAAACGAGAAAAGGCGTATATCTGATTTATTCACCTGAATTCTATTTCTCATCTTCATAATATATATATATATATATATATATATATATATATATATATATATATATAATATCACATTATTTGTTGAGCATTGTAAGACTATTAAGCAGGCTTTTAAAATCATTTTAAAAAATATAACGCAAATTTAACTACATGTGCGGACACAGCTTCTCTCCCCCATATAACGCATCGATGACTTTCAGTAGACCCCCCCCCCTTTGTTGCATGCCGAACTATCAAGGGATTTCCAAGAAAGCGACGTCTACCGGACAGATCTGAACTACCATCTTCGGCCAATATTTGATAAGCTTTTCCCATGAAAAGCGAATGGAGTTTCCACTTCTTTCTATCGTCCATAAGTTTAGTATTACTAAAGAGAGAGAAAGAGATCAAACAGTTAAGCATTGTAAGTTTTTCTCATGATTGTCGCGCTTTTTTAACATAGACGGCATACTTTCTCGAGCAGTATATGCTATAAAGGTACTAATTTAATATGGGTTCAATGCACATAGAGAGCGCTGTAAGTACTAACATATTTTCACATGCCGGAATTTCAAGATGTCTTCGCTATATCTTTACCATGTCTTCGCTCTATAAGGGTCTGTTTGAATAAAATTTTCGTATATACTCTTAAGTGCACGCTGCTTTATGCACGTACAGAAAAATATTTCGGAATTACTTCTATTCTTATCATGAAAATTTTATTTCTATGGCCGTAATAACTTACTAGTAGGTACATTTTTAATGAAAATGTTTAGATCCGAAGTTAAAATGTATAATCTAATTTTGTAAGACGATAAAAGTAGTTGTGTTAGAAGTGCATATGAAATGAGTGCATGTGAAATTCTATTGAAGGTGCGCGTAGCTCTTGATTGCATTGATTACGTTTAACATAATAATCAATATGATATTAACAAAATATGTCTAACAAGATATTTTATATTCACACTTCAGCGTAAATATAGGTATATCAAATTAGATTATTATTTAGAATATAAAGATTGTCTTTCTATGATTTTTTTTTAATTTGATAGAATGTAAATTCATCAATCAATTAACAAATTTAAATTAAAAGCTGATGTTGTAAAGGTGTAAATGAATATAATTTTGTGTGCGTAATGAGCGAGAATGCATGTGCGGTAATAACATCTTATATGATTTTATATTATGTGTTAAACTTTAAATAATTTAGTTACAAAATAACCATTTATTATAAAAAAGAATGGAGACTTTAACATATATTTTTAGATTTGAGGTTAGTTTTAACAATTTTGTAAATACAAAATGAACTATAGCATTGACAAAATATTCATTCATTTTACAAACAGTAAATTTAGTAATTTAATCTTACATTTACTAATTCTTATAATTGGATTGAAATATTTTTATGAATAGATATGAATTGTATCATAAGTTTACATTAAATTAATTATGTTAATAAAATTAAAAGTAAGAAAAATTTGTGTTTCAAATAATTTGATACAATTTTTCACATCAGAAAATACATATTGGTTCAACTTTGTTAAATTATAATAAACGTTATAATTTAGCGTGTTTTATAATACAAAAGTTAGTAATGGAAATAATATATTTGTAATGTTTATTTAATAATTTTTTGTGTAATCAGAAGAATTTGTTTCTCAGATTAAGTTCAGTTAATATCAAACTTTATAAATATGTGAAATCATTGTAATTATTGTTTATAATTTAAATTTTTTTATTTTTTATTTAATTTATAAATATTACACTTTAATTCTTAAAATGTACAAGCCTTCTTAATATCAAGATTAATTGAAATATAATAAAAGTGATTAATATGATCTTTATAATTTTGTTTTGAAAATTATTTTAATACAAATCCAGACAAAGCTATTTATCAAAATTTATTTAACATTAGCAGTTAATTTAAAATGATAAAAAAAACAAAGTTTAATTAAAATATTACACATAATTTAGAATAAATTAATACTATACATATATTAAAATAACATTGATTATTGCACATATGATTCAGAGATAAAAAGAATAGCAAAATTAGATGAGTTGAATGAAAGATTGAAACAAATTTAAATTTATATTCAAAATTATTTAAGTATAGAAAATTGCCTTAAGTTTATTTATTTATTATTAAACATATTTATAATTTTTCATAATCATTGTTTGAAATTTTAAGTATTAAAATTTCTCATAGAATTTTAGTAAGTAATTTTTACTTAATTTAAATGTAAGTTTTAAAACATGAAAATAAATTATACTTAAATATATTTTTAAATATATAAATAATATTATATTTTACATTGGCTTTTTTCAAAACTACCCAATTTGAGTCTATAGAAATTACACATTTTTTAAATAAGTTGGCAGAATAATCTAAAGACATGGAAAGTAATTTCTTATTTTATGACTCAAATTCTAATATTAATATTTTTAAAAGTATTTCAGACTAAAGATTTTTATTTACTTCCCCCATAGTTGGTATTAAAATTTGTAACTAAAATTATTTGCAATTTAATTAGAATTAGTTTTAATTGAAGCTTTTTGTTCTTGTATAAACTTAGACCAATTGTATTATCAAAGCACACGGTAGTATGCTAAAAATAAGTAAGTCCCACTGTCATGTTTATATACTATAATAATTTATTGTTTTCATATAACTATTTTAAATAGTTGAAATATTATCAATTTAAAAATAAGAGAATAAAACATTTCCATGTCGAGATAAGAGATTTTTTGAAAATATATTTAAATACATAAATCAGGAATGAACATCTCAATTAGTTTGAAGTATTAAATGAATTTATTTAATAAACAATTTAATTAAAGTACAATAAAATAAAATTTCATAGTATGATGTAAATTTAATATTAATACAATTTAGGTTTGAGATTTCTTAATCTTAATATATTTATATGAAAAGTTAATACATAGGTTATGTTCAAATTTAATATTTTGTATTTTAGACATGTTAGTGTGTACTGTAATAATTTCATAAACTAGTTGTTGAATAACAATCATTATTAAAATTAATACTTGGATAGTTGATTATACTAGAATATTTTTAAATTTTATTAAAGTTATGTAATATTATATTGAACTACAGTTAATATGATAATAATTTTGAGTAAAAAAATTTGTTAGAAAATTTGTATACATGAAAAGCAAAGCTTACTCATTTTACTCCAAAATTTAATCGAACTCAGATATAACGAAGTTGGAACCTATACAGTTTCATCTGGTATTCTTAATATATCAACTACATGGTATAGTTTGTATATAGTACCATACCCTTTAATTCCATTTGGTCTTTTATGAATACATTCTGTTACATTAAATTGATACCAGAGATCTCCAATTTAAAAAGTCAATTTTGCTATCTGTATATAGTTACATTGCGTGATGTTCAATAATCATAATGACTTTTAAACATTTTAAATTAATTAATGTTACCATTCCCTTTATTTAATTATAATCTAACCAGGAGAAGCCAAGACATTTGGTTGGCTAATTTGGTTTACACTGAACGAGTACTCTTGCTTATTTCCAAAATGAGTCCTGTAAAGTTTTAATAGCTAACACTGTTCTATTTGCACATTAGTGCACTTTTCTCTATTGAAATTGGTTCTATTGTAAAGCCTGAAATTTTTATTAATGAAAATCCCTACTTTTGGTAATGGAATCTAAAAAATAAAGTCATATGATTTTCTAGACAAGTACTTATCTTTCAATTAATAATAAAAAAATTATGCTTCTACAGATAGGTTTATTAGAACTTTTTTGATTGAAATATTATTCTTTTTTTAAAACCAGCACTGAAAGACAGTCAAATATTTTTTCTGCACTCGGGGTGCAAAATACAACTTTCTGCAGCTGTCTAGAGGGAGCAAAATACTACTTTTCCTCCCTAGGAAGGAAAAGTGTTTATAATCGTTTTCCGACCAATCAAAAAGCAGAATTTTACTTTTCCTCCCTTGGGAGGAAAAGTGAATAAACAAAACCGTGTAGTCCGGTAGGATTCTCAATTTTCCGTGCCTGCATAATATTTGACATTTATGATGTTTAGACTTATATGCGGCACTCGACTGCGTGCTCAACCTTTTTTTTTGCACTATGAGTTAGGTATTCAAGATTTTTAAATAAAATAAGATATATATTCTATGTGAAATTTATTATCAAAATTCTTAGAATGATTTTTAAGTATGATTTTTAAGTATTAAAAATTATCTATATCTTTTTTTAAATTAATTTTAATTTTAAATTCTATTTATTATGCTATTAAATTTTTTAATATTTTAATTTAAGAGTAGATTATTAACCAATTTATAATTTTCAATTGATTAGTCTTATTTATTTTTAAAAAAGGAGGAGCTTCGCCCCTGCACTCCACCTCCTGATCCAACATCTTCTTAAGATACTTTATGAATTTATAACGAATTACATTTTATGTTAGGGTAACTTATTTCAGAGCGAGTATCATTTGGACCTTTAGATATTATACCTGCTCGCTCTATCTAAGCATGACTAACACATGGAGGCAGAGATTTGACATTGTTTGATTCTGTAAATTTGCCATTCAATTTTTTGTATATTTCTTTGAGAAATAAAAAGCGCCCTCAAATGGGAAATAGTATGTGACACAAGAGAGCAAAGGCTTATTTTGCTCCCTTGTGTCACAATGTACTATTAAAAAATTGTTTGACTATATAAGTAAATTCAATTTAATTAGAGAAAACTAATATATTGCAAGTATGAAAGTACAATATCATGGTAATCAGAAGGAGTGTTAGATTTTAAAACTATAAAATTTATTTTACACCAAAATTTGGTGTAGAAATGATAATAAATAAAGAAATTATGACGAATTTCCCGTTTTTTGTGTCCTCTATACTAGAGTATGGATTATTATATCTTTAATTTTTAATTAAATTAAATTTTTATTTTTTGTTTTGAGTAGTAATTTCCATTTCAGATTCTGCAGGGGTGATTATAAACAAAGACATTCTAATTCTCTTTATATTGGTATAGTAAATTATTGTATAAATACCATAAGACCGATACAAATATTTATTAATGTAATTTACAGTTGACATAAGTACAATTTATAATTAATTTTTTTAGAAATGTAATTTTAGGTAATAAATAGATAGTTATTATTGCGTTTTGAGATCATATGAATGATAGTTAAACTTTTTTTTGTAAGAAGTTTTTATTGGTTCCAAAGTAATTAAATATAACTGTAGTCCCATCTGATTTCAATATGAATTTATACTCCATAATTTATAACCTACTATATTATATAGATTCTGATGAATGTATATAAATATATTTTAATAGCAGATCACAGCTTTTAAACTATTATTTGATAAATAGTTTTCAAGTAATTATATCTAATAAATCATTATTGAAAATAGAATATTATGATAAAAGGAAGTAAAACAGGTGCATTTTGGTGAGCGCATACTCACTGTCTGAGTGTAACAAGGATGTCCATTTGTTCAAGCTGACAAATATATTTACTCCCTCTCTTTTTCACATACAAAATGTATGATACAATTTTCTACAAATATCCCAAAGGAGAAATTTTATTTACTAATAATATAATACTGTAATGTAATACTGTTGATTACAGTATATAATTAATATTATATTGAATATTTTTGTTTTGTTTTTAATTCACTCCCTAGGGAGAGAAAGTGCTATTCCACCATTATTTTACTCTCATGAGATAGGCAAAAAGGACTGTAATTGTATCCTGAGTGTTAAAACATCAATTACTATTTTTAAAATGTTGCCTTTTAATAAGAAATTTTTATTGAGTTTTTATCGCTTGTTAATTTAAAGTATATAAATATATTGAACAAAAGTATAATTCTCTATACAATTTCTTGTTGAAAACATTTTTAAAAAATTGATAGCTTTCTCATTGATCTATGAAATTTTTTATTTTTGAATTGAATGATTTTTATATTTATGTATCTCTTTTTATATATTATAATTTTTAATAGTATAAATAGTTCCTTTATAACATATACAAATATAATGAGCACAATTTTAGTCAGAAAAAAATTTAGAAATTTATAGTGTGTTTGGTTTACATCTAATAAATTATTAAGTTTCATGAATTAGAATTCTTATACAAATTTATATTTTTGCCTTTGCAATGGATTAAAATATATTACTAGTTAGTCACCTGAATCATAATAATCTGTAGTATTTAGAAATTTATTTATGATTAACATTAATGAATTATGATTTTTTAATATAATTCAAACAGAAAAGTACAATTTTATCTTACTGTATCTTCAAGATCAAACAGTTTCTAATATTCAATTAAAATTGAACAAATTTAAAAAATAAGAGTGTTTTATAATAAACTAAGAAGTTATAGGATATTTATTAAGATAATAAATGTATGCTATATTATATTTTGTTTATACCTAAACATTATTTTGTATGCAAATATTCATATATTTTTTACTTATAAATATATTTTTATATTTTAAGTTTATTTATGAATGAAGAATTTACATTAATTGAAAAAATTCGTGGATATAGGTTAGAAATATTTAAGTGAAACTCATATGGATAGTTTACAATAATTTTAGTAAGGTATTCAAATGTTTTTTAATTACTATTTCTAATATTTTTTATATTATATTTCATCAAGTTTTGAGTCAATCTTTAGAAAATGTATCTTATTAAATGAAAAAGTTATTGTCTATTACATTTTTTCCTTTGTATCATATACAAATTTTTTTGAAACATATAAATTATCAAAAGTTTCTATCACAAATGAAATTATAAGTATTTGTTTAACAATAAATAAATTAATTTGAATTTAATAATTGATGAATCAAATAATATAAAAAAATTTTTGGAAGAAATTTATGAAGAACTTCAAATAGTAGTAAATCAAAGTTTTCTTCTGTTAAAATGATTATTAATATATTTGTAAAAATGAATTGTCTATGTTTTGTTCTAAGTTGCCGAGTATTCTGAGCCAGTATTCTATATTGTAAAGTTTAGTGGATGGCATGGATTTAATTCAAATTCTGAATAAATTTTTTCCACAAAACTTTTTATGTTTATTGTCGAACATATTATACGTCAATAATTTGATTTTTTGACTCAAATTTTAATTATTTGAATTTCTTTTCCATAAAATTTATGATAATGTTGTGTAATATTTGTGTATAATGCTTGAGTTCATAAGACTAAAAAGACAAAGCCATGTTTAAATAAATACATCAAAGATTGTTATCTTCAATGTTTTCTTTAAATATATTTCTTAAACAGATATATTAAGAATACATTCTATGTGAATTTAAGGCAATTACTGTGCTCCAATTTGTAATAAAAGTTGAATTTGCTTTAAATGAAATGAAGGGAATCAATATACTTTCATCTAAATGAATACAAAAAAAAGGTAGTGCAATTTTGATAAAGAGTCTAAAATGTATAATAAAGTTGCAATAGACTTTTTTAAAGGTTGGCCAATTGGTTCAAACAGTTAAATTACGAATTATTGAAAAGTAATTAATACATAGACACAAATCTTTTATTTTTACTGGTACCATTAGAAAATTTAATTTTCGTTAGTGTATTATTAATACATTTTGAATTAATGTACAAATATATAGAAATGTACAGATTACTAAAGTTCAATTATTTTTATTTGAATAGTTATATTCAGTTTAAAGTTAATTTGCTAATTTATTTCAATAAAAAAATTATGTTTATATTTATTCTTTTATTTACTAAAAATATTATTTTTCTTTTCAATACATTGAATCTCAAAATCTAAATTCAATAACATCTGAATTAATTTTTTTTATTAAATTAAATGCTTGTAACTATTTGAATTAATATAATTTTTGTTATTTTATTGCTTGGAAGATGGAGAGTATGAATGCACATGATTTTTAAAAATTCTTACTTATAATCACACTTAACTTATAGACAGGATTTAGAATACTATTTCTCTTTTTCTCTCCTTTTTATAATAAATCCATATTATTAGTTTTTATTAAATTACTTCTTTTGTTACTCTGTTTTTAATTCTATTACCCTTTTTTAGATAATTTGATAAAGTCAAAGATATAATTAGAGGTAAACATATGAGACAAAGATGGCCTTTGTAATTTGTTGTTCTTTTCAAAATAGAATTAACAATAGTGTTGTATCTTATTCTACAGATATTAAAGTACAAAAGAGCTATTGAATATTATTATATAAAATTAAATAGTTAAAGAGAAAGTTTGTTTTTAAGATAACAATGAATCAGGCATTATGATATTGATGTTATTGTTTTTTCTTGGGATAAGATAGGGTTGCTTGATCTATATAAATGAAGAGATCATTTGAAAATCTTTAATATACTACTAAACTGTGGCATACTTATATTGTTTCTATCCATCCCTTGGGCAGGAGCTGCTTAAGCTTTGATTTTGTGGATAGTAGCCAAATATGCGTAGGAGAAGGTGGATCATCTAAAATTGAAGTCTTGTTACTTGTTATTTGAATTTTGAATTGAATCTAAAGTCTTGTTATTTGAATTTTTAGTTTAAATATCAATCAAAATGTGTAAGTTAAAGACAAAAGCTTGTACGTAAAGATGTCAGTTTTTTTATGAATCTATTAAATGGAATAAAAATCTACCGAAAATGATAATTTTCTTGACCCATGTGGTACAATGATCAAGGAAAATTAGAAATTAGAAAATATTAAATAATTATTCATTACATTTTGATAGGAGAGAGAGAGAGAGAGAGAGAGAGAGAGAGAGAGAGAGAGAGAGAGAGAGAGAGAGAGAGAGAGAGAGAGAGAGAGAGAGAGAGAGAGAGAGAGAGAGAGAGAGAGAGAGAGAGAGAGAGAGAGAGGGAGACTAATTAATAGGTACTTAGCTTCTACAAAATAAGAACACAGTCAATGATCAACATTTTATTTCCGTATCGATTCGTGGATCTAAATTGCATTTTTTCCTGAATGTCAGTTAACTGATTACATTTTATATTAATGGAAGTAAGAATGTAAATCACAAGATAGTTTCATTTTTCCTAATATATGAGTAGAAAAAATTAACGACTCGCTTGGGCGCATGAGAATATTGATAGAAATTTTGGAAATGTCATTTTTATATTTACCGATGAATGTTCTATATGGGAACGTTCTGTCCTCACGCGAGCCTGTCCAACTTCTACCAATAGGCTTGACTATTAGCTATATATAGGCTGAGTGAAAAACTCAATCTGGCATCGTTACATTGTATTGGCCGTTGCAGTCGCCCGATGCAAACTCTATTGAAAATGTGTGGGCATATATTAAACAGAAGCTTCGTGGAAGACGCACATATGTACTATCAGGCTCAAATAGCGTATGTCACGCCAAAATGTTGTTTTTCAAGGTGAAACACTTCACGCTGGAAAAAAGTATGAAACGCGTTACCATTGAAAATTCCAAGAACGAATTACTGTTACTGTCATCAATACTTAATGTATAGTTCTGAAAATGTCTACTTTTGAGATAAGTCAAGTGTATTTGCGGAGAATCTTATCGCAGGACGTTGTTCAAAAAAATCTGCAACTGAAGCACGTAGAATTATTGTTGATACTAATAGTGCAACGCTTTGTCTGATATGACATACAAAGACTGGTTGCGATACTTCAAAAATAATGATTTTGAACTTAAGAACAAAGAACGTTTTGGTGCACCGAAAACATTTGAAGACAAATAATTGGAGTAATTACAACTTACACAATGTGTTCCAAAAGTTGTAAGACTACGGATATAAAATCCGTACTACTTGTGTTATCTTCATGAAACTTTGACTACTAGTTACTATAACCTTTCTCTATCTCTATACAAAGTTTCAAACTCATCTGATTTCATACAGCTGTTTAGTAGCAGTCTGCGTGGGAGTATCAAAATGAGCGCTGACATTGTTTAAGATAAATAAAAAGATTGAACAACTTGTTGCAATTAAATTTTGCTTCAAAGGTGGTAAAAGTTGGAAACGAAGGAAATGTTAAAAGTAGCTGTTGGTGAACGTGTTTTGTCTCGTGATACTATTTTTCGGTTGTATAATCTCTTCACAGCAGGTATAGACTCAGTTGAAGTCGGCAAAAGGAGTCTTTTTAAATAATGATATATAATATACAATTTAGTCAGGTGAAATGATAAGGGAATCTGCGTAGAGTGTAAATGAATAAATCAGAATATAATTGAATAGAACACCTTTAATTAACAAATAAGTTAACACATCGAAGGCATACCAAACCCCAATCATAGGTGGGGGAAAAGCCGTAAATGTGTTAACCTTTAATAATACTTACAATGGAACTGAAGTTATATAATGCTACTTCGCAATGTCTCTTTACAAGCTTATCACTATAGATATTACAACAGAATATAGATAAAGAGTATCATATGCCCGGGTGGCACTTAAAGTAAACTATAATAATTGAATGGCGATTCAAAAAAAAGGAGCGCAAAATCTTTACCAGCTAACGCTTGCACACAAGGATTACACGGATCGAGAAGAAGGTGTTGCCCATAGCACATATATACACACACACTGCGATGTCGCAGATTGCCGATCAAAGGTAGAAAGTGATGGTAACATCTTAAGGCGCGAACGGCATCGAGTAGCTCAGGAAATAGCCTGACGGATATTCCCTGGACCTCGTAGCTGGTTGGTGATGATACTAGTGGTATCAACGCTGCATTAGGTAACAATTACCTAGGCCCTGAATCAAATATGCACGCAACAAACTACACTAACAAAGTTTTGCACGGTGTCTATACTTTTGCGGAGAAGAAAGGATTGACCTAGCGGAATGACCTTTGAAGAATTACTGATTTTCTATGCATCTGTACATAAGCTCTAACTGAGCTTATAAGTCGATGCTTCAAAACATTTTGCATCTCCGTTGGTTTAAGTAGAAGGCCTGCAACATATAAAACTACAGAGCATTGCCACTATGTCCAATCGCACAAACGAATTGGTACTAAATTTCGTACTATCCGCGCGGACTCTTCATTTTCACACGCCTACTCCTTTACCTAGGATTTTACGGTACCTTTCCTCTCGTCTAGGAAAACCCACAAAATATTATCGGCCACGTGTACTTAATGGCGCGGTGCAATAAATACAACATTGATTTATGAGTGTACTCTCTTACTCGCGCGCACTCTCTTACTCGTGTGCTCTCACTCGTACACGCTTTACCTCTCTCTCTCTCTCTCCCACACTCGCGCGCTCGCTTTTACTCACACACTTTCCAAAAAACATACGGAGCGTAGATGGTGCAAACACACCACCCGCCTTCGTACTTCAGACGTAAACTTAAGTTGTATGTTTAGCGGCTAATTCTTTATATTGCAAAATTTTAATCGATGCTTGTTTATAGGATACCACCCGTAGTGACGCCCTGTATCGGACTTGAAAATGTCCATCCGAGCGCCGTATTTGAGCCCGCAGTAATGTATTACAAAATGAATTTAGACTAGCTCGAAGCAGTTGAGAGTTAAAATCAGTACCTCTAACGAGGTCAATTCTATCCGTCAAAGAAAGTTTCGAATCAGCCAGTGACAAATAGTTAAACCGTTCGAGTTCAATTCGAACAGATCGCGAGCCGGCAATTCGGATGCAAGTCATGATAAAACAAAAGCGATAAGTTTAAATGAGAAGTTCGATTTTTCTTGAGACTGCAAATTCGCGGAAGTTACGTATTTAACGATACCTGCCTTGCAACCCTCGGCACCCAATACTTTTGTAATCCGAGCAATGGAACTAGCCCTTCTCGTATAAAAGTAGCCTCAGATCCTTGATCGAGAAGCGTGCCAGCATAAGCCCGAGCATTATGCGGTCCGGAAACAATGACTTGCGTCGTCGGCAGCAGAATGAAATCATTGATCATTGATAATACTTAAATTGGCGCTATTGATAGCACGTTTAAAACTTGCACCAGTTTCAATCATTTGCGTTTCAATCTTCCGGCGATCAATAGCCCCTTTTGCTGCCACGCTATCCTGTTGAACGAACGATTGTAATGAAGCAATAGCGGTGCTTCTCTTTGTACACCTTGCAACGGTAAGTGGGAGAGGCAACCGTTGCTTTTATCATTCTCGTAACAATAAAACAAAGTTTGTAGCGATGCGCATCATTTTGTCGATCGGAAGTTCCTTTCGCAATAAATGTCGAGCAACGCGCAATGAAATGATCGCCCGCGCAAAGGGCGCATTTAAACGCAGAGGGAGAATGGTTGGTGATAATACTAGCGGTATCAACATTGCATCTAGGTGTCAATTACCTAGACCCTGGATCAAATATGCACTTAACAAAGTGTACCATCAAAGTATCGCATGGTGTGTATACTTTTGCGGAGAGAAAGAATCGACCTAGCGAGATGACGTCTGAAGAATTACTGATTTTCTGTGCATCTGTACATAAGCTCTAATCGAACCTATGAGCCGATGCTTTAAAACATTTCGCATATCCGTTTGTTCAAGTAGAAGGCTTGCAACCTATAAAACTACAAAGCATTGCTACTATGTCCAATCGCACAAAGGAATTGGTACTAAATTTCCTACTGTCCGCGCGGACTCTTTATTTTTACACGCTTACTCTTTTTCTGGGATTTTACGGTACCTTTCGTTTCGTCTAAGAAAACCCACAAAACATTGTCGACCACTGTACTTAATGGCGCGGTATAACAAAAGAAACATTCATTTATGAGTGTACTCTCTCTCTCTCACTCTCGCGTGCTCACTCTCACTCACGCGCTTTCTAAGAAACACACGGAGCGCAGATGATACGAACGAGGAGTGGGTGGCCATGCGCCACGAAGAGTGACAATAACATCGACAAAGTCGCAGTTGTGTTAAAGGATAACCGTAATTCTAGTTGCAGATTGATTGAAGAAGTTACTGGAATACTAAATTTCTTTATTCAAAATATTATAATCAACGATTTGAAAAAAGAAGGTGTGCACGCGTTTCGTTCCACATGCGCTATCTGTCGAGCAGCGCGAGTAATGAGTTTTTTATGTACGTGACTTGCTGGAAATGATTGAAACATAGCCTAATTTTTTTGAAACTATTATTACGTTTAATAAAACTGTTTTGCATACAACCCTGTAACGAAGCGTCAAAGTGCTGAATGGGTTGGTGTAAACTTGCGACGACCAAAAAAATTGCACTTTCAAAAATCAAAAGTTAATACAATGTTAATCATTTTTTTATTCTAAAGTTATCATCCACAAAGAATTTGTTTCGCAAAGTACTACTGTGAATGCTGCATTCTACGAACAAGTGCTCGATCGCTTGTGTAAAAGAATTGCGCGTGTTAGACTCGAGTCGTGGAAAGACCACTTTTTTTGCACGATAATGTACCAGCACATACTGCTGCAACTAACACTGACTTTTTTGACAAAACAATGGTTTTTGTATTCAGCAACTCACCATACTCGCCTTATTTGAGTCCTCCTTACTATATTCTGTTTCCAAAATTAAAAATGATTTTGAAAGGGAATGGTTTTGCGTCGATAGACGAGTTATAAGAAGCTGAGTTTTTAACAGGCATAAAGAGACTGGAAGATCATGCCATACGTGGGCTACAGTGGCTCGATCGTTAGAGCGAAGAACCTAGCTAGTAACTTGGTGATCCGAATTCAAATCCCGGTCTCAGCCGATCGACACAAACACCGCTGTATTAATTTATATAGACTTTGTTTACAAGCACATCATAGACCTCCGTCGCTGATGAGCACCGGTATTTGGACTCGTACATCTAAAATTCTAAAAAGCATTAATAATTAAATAGTTTCAACCTCCAGCTTAAAAAAATCATGAGATTACTTACTATTAGCCAAGTTCATTTTTACATCACTTTATATCCGGCTTAATGTCATACCTAACGGAATTTTTAGAAGTGTTAATAAAGCTAGAATAAGCAGACGAATAATATGTATTAAAATGAGTACGCTCTTGATATAAAATTATAATAAGCAAACGACAAACAGAATATGATTATTTAGATATGACATGAGTAGGTTACAAATTGTTAATTAATATACATAAAAAACATATTTTACAAATAAATAATATTCACGCATGGCCTTATAAGAAAGAACTATGTTCATCATCAATATTTTTAGATGGATAATCTTTTGCTATTTATTCTTATAACTGTTCATTATTAAAAAAATCATTTATAAACTTGCCAAGCTAGTTCCCACAAAATTTATAAGTGAAAAAAATCAAATATTAAACTTAAATATATATATATATATATATATATATATATATATATATATTATATATATAATAATTATAAATGTATATAATATAAATCAATAAGGGCATCTGTTTGTTTTATATTGTCAACGAACTTTTATTTTTTATATCATTAACTTTAAAGTTAAACGAAATTTTATATCGTTAACCTTTAAAAGGCCGGAAAGCCGATATATCGGCTCAAAAACATAATGCTAGGATACCTCTTTCTCCTTAATTAAGTTGATGCGCTAAGTTGGTTTGACCTTATCATTTCAGAGTCAAGGTCAATGAAGGTCATTTCAAGGACAAACCTAGCAATATGGTTTGAATCATTGCAAAAGATATATCTTTCGGGTTTTACATCATTTTAACATAAAATAAAAAGAAAGATGAAGATTTCTCCAAGGTCAAGTAGATAATAAATCGAGCGATATGTTTACAATTGGTTTTTAAATTTGGAGAGCTCTTGACACCGAATTTCCTCATTCAACCAATCGCATTTTTGTCAAAATCATTATTCATATACTATACATAACTATATATCTGTGTGTGTGTGTGTGTGTGTGTGTGTTTTTATTAAGCGTAGGCAGAGCAAGCTCTGCACTAGTGGCCTCTCGAAACCAACATCCCGCCGGAACTATCCGGGAATATTACTTTGGCGGGGCTGTTAGTTAGTCTATACGACTCCTCTTCTTATGACACTATCCTACGTCCCCTATCCACAAAGGTGATCAGGGGTTCGGTGTTCGTCCTCTGTATCTTAAAATAGAATCAGTTAGCCTGGTTCATCCTGGGCCATTCGCCTAGTTCTATTGGCATTTCTAAGTTTGGTCATCACCTCTTTTGCGAAACTGGCTACTGCCTTCCAGTTTTCAGAAGATTCCAGCATTATTGATAGGATGCTCTCTGGTCTTATTGGCTTATTGATGATGTTCATCAAGTGCTCACGTTGTGTTCTAAAACGAGGGCAGCTCACTAATATATGCTCGGCATCCTCGACGAAAGTCGGACAGATGGGGCAGAAATCATTATTATCCAGGTGAAAGCAGTGAAAGTAGGACCTAAAACAACCATGTCCAGTCAGCAACTGGGTTAGGTGGAAATCTAATTCCCCGTGTTTCCTGTTGATCCATCTGTGTATGTCTGGAAGGATACGATAAGTCCATCGGCCTTTGCTAGAATCGGTCCATCGTTTTTGCTATATTTCTATAGAACGATGACGTTCCACGTTTTTAACACCTTGTAGAGAATCCACTGCGGCCTTACATATGTTGTGCAGCCTAGCCAGTTCATCTGCAGCTAAATCGAAAGGAAGAATTCCGGCAAGTACCTCAGCAGCGTCGGTGGATACTGTCTTGTAACCACTAATAATACGTATACAGGAGCGACGACGGGTCGCAATGGCCAGCTCACAATACGATTTAATTTCACATGCATGATGCCAGATTGGTGCTGCATACATGCTGACAGAATTAACAACATAAGCTAATAGCTTCCTCTGGGGTGGGCGTGGGCCACCAATGTTAGGCATGAGCCGACACAAGGCAGCTGAAACTCGTTGCGCTTTTTCGCCAGATATATTTAGATGCTCTTTGAAGTTTAACCTGGTATCAAGCTGTACACCCAAGTATCGTAAAGATGGCGCAGAACTAATGCGGCAGCTATCAACTTTAAGAGTAATACTCTCTACCTTCTTACGACTGCTGACAGAACTACTTCTGTTTTGTGCTCCGCTAATGGTAGATCAGCCGACTTAATCCATCTACTGATATTGCTGATTGCCTCATTGTCATTTTCAGTGAGTTGATCAAGGGTCTTAGCCGTCACTATTAGAGCGATATCGTCGACGTACCCTGCTGTTATTGAACCAGGCGGTTGTGGAATCCTCAACACGCCATCATACATAATATTCCACAATATAGGTCCCATAACTGAGCCCTGGGGGACTCCCGCAGTAACCTTATGCGGTAAAATGCCTTCATTCGTTCGGTATAATATTATCCTATTCTCAAAGTAGCTGGCCACGACATTCTGTAAATAACCAGGTACTCCGAACTCTTTAAGAGAATTCATAATAGAAGACCAGCGCGCTGAATTAAAGGCACTCTTGACATCTAGAGCGACAATGGCACAATACTGTTTAGTGCTTTCCATCTTCCCATCTCTTACCACTGATTGCATTTCTTGCGCTACACACTACCAGTTTAATGGCATCGACTGTTGATTTTGATTTCCGAAATCCAAATTGGCGTGAGAATAAGCCGTGCAATCCTTCAGTGAATGCTTCCAGTCGGCTACATATTATTTTTTCAAATATTTTACCTACCGTATCGAGCATACACAATGGCCTGTATGATGACGGATCATCAAGTGGCTTATTGTCCTTAGGTAACAGGACTAACCTTTGAGTTTTCTAGCAATCAGGAAAAATACCCTCAAGAAGACAAGCATTATATACTTTTAAAAATATAGCTGGATTCTTCTGTATCGCCAACTTAACTGCCGCTTTAGGGATACCATCAGGGCCAGGGGCAGCATTGTCTCTAGTTTTAGCGTCAGCATTATGTGGCTCCATTTCTGTTATAGGAGGTATATCGTCCGAGTGTTGCGTGCGCAGTACAGTCCCATGGGTGTCATTGGGAAAGAGAGCGGAAACAATCTTATCAATCAATACCGTGCTAGTGGGTTGTATTGGTGCCCTACTCAATCGTGCCATGACTGTTTTGTATGTTCGTCCCCATAAGTCATTGTTGGCCTCTGCACACAGTTCAAGCCAGTATCGACGCTTGCTTGCCTTAATGGCCTTGACAAGCGCTCCATGTGCTTCTTTAAATAAACTATTAAACGTATCACGATGGGTGCGGGCTCTTTGGGCAAGTCTACGTGCGCGATCACATTGTTTGCGCAATTCTGCAATTTCATTTGTCCACCAGTAGACAGATTGACGATATTTAAATCTGCTCTTAGTCTTAGTCATCGATGCATCGCATGCTTCAGAGATATGCTTCATGAGTGCATTTGCCAGATGGCCTGGTGCACCATATTCTAAACGCTCTTCTGATATTATAGTGGCGAACACTTCACGGTCTAGCGATCTGATGTTCCATTTCCGTGTGGGCATCTACTCATTGCACTTGTTCTTTACTTTCTTCTCTGCAATCTCGTACAAGATCGCCCTGTGATCACTGTGGGTGTAAAGGTCGCTTACTCTCCAGTTAAGGATCCGCTGAATCAGGTCATCACTGGCGAATGTTACATCAATGACTGATGGTTTATCTCCCCTAATGAAAGTGGATTCAAATCCCTTATTAACCACGTGAAGTTGAAGAAAATTAAGGCCATCAAGCAGCATACTACCTCTGTTATTTGTTGAAGCGCTTCCCCAGGTTGTGGATCACGCGTTAAAATCACCAGCGATTAATAATGGTTTCTTGTCCATGGCCGCATCAACTAATTTCGCTACGAGGATTTCAAACTGCTTGTCCGTCAAACTTGGAGAAGCATATACACTAAAGACGTATATTTCTTGTATTTTAGCCCAGGATATCAATTCGCTCCGATGACTGGACTGCTTTAGTACCTGCCTATTTTGACCAATCCAGAGGGCAGCCGTATTGCTTGTGTCACTTATCCAGCGCTGTGGTCTGACACTGTCACAATATGGTTCGGAGATTACAGCAATGTCTATTCTTAGCTCCTTTATTGTCTGTTTCAACAGGTCATGAGCTGCTACGCAATAGTTGGTATTCAGTTGGAGTATTCTCATGTTTTATGTCTGTTTAAAAACTCCACAGTGATCGGGCACTTATAGCTGTATGCTGGATGGTTAATCTCCTTTTTTCCTTCACATTTACAGAGTAAACAGCAGGGCTCGTTTACACACAGCTTGGATAGATGGTCTTTTCCACCGCAGTGCCTGCAAAGTTTAGTTCTGTCAGGGCCCGAGCATACGGACCCTAAATGGCCAATCTGCCAACACCTGAAGCAGCGCTTTATTTCTGTTCTTTTTCGAACTCTGCAGCTGACCCATCCGATTCGAACATGCCCTGCACGTAGTAACTCAGCTGCGTGGCTATATGGTACAGACACCACCGCCGTCTGAGTACCCCATAAGCTTGCCGCAAGGAACTAGCGATTAGTAGGTTAGTTTCCTTTAGCTCGAGGTGTGTTTTCAGAGCCTCTAATACTTCATCCTTTGTAGTGACCTCATCTATATCTTTAATCTCCAAAGTAATAAGATTAGTCAGGCCCGAAGTGGATGCGCTATGGCCGACCTTAGTTTCAACAATGCGAGCCAACTCATGTGCATCTTTGGCTGTCCGTTCCAACTGAAGTACAAGGGCACCGCTTGCATTTCTGCGTATCCTGTTAACCTCATTCTTCACATGAGATAACTCCGGGTCATTCTTTATTTGACACAGTACCTCCGCGTATGTAACTCCTTCATTGGCCTTAATCAAAATGGAATTAGGCCTATTTCGTCCATTAAGCCTGCGTGTACTAGATAATTCTTTATCTTTACCTTTGGGCTTCTTGCGCTTGATGGTCTGCCATTGAGTTTCCTTGGCTTCAAACTTCCCTGTAGGTACTCCAACCGACTCTAGTGGTCTCCTTAAGCCCAATGATGGTTCTTTCGTCCTTTTGCCACCTATGGTTTTAGGAGTGGAATCCATCCCTTCTGCTGCGCTTCGTTTGGTATCAGAGCGTAGACTGAGTCACCACTTCATGAGTACCGGGACGGTGATACTGCAACAAATCATCCTCTGCCATACTGATACATTTGTAAGAGGCATTAATAGAACGAGCAAGATCCTTAATGGTCTTGTGCACGTTATGCCTATCTTTAACAAAATCCAACAATTGGCTGATCTTCTCACCAAGTCGCTCCAGATTATTGTTTCTTCGCGTGATGGAGATTTCACGATCCGTCATTTCTTGATCCATCATGACATGTCCTTTAGTACTCAATGTACTGTCTATGATTATGTTTGATTTGCCCTCCCCAGAATCCGAGGGGCTACCACCGACCATAGAGGCTTGCACTCTATCGGAATCGGTGAGGAGATTGACCCGTCTTGCCGGAGTTACTCCCTGGGGTATATCCTTGTTTATACCAAACATTAGTCATAATTGGCGTTAAGTTCGGGAGGCCCTCCCTATTAGCTTTTTCTGTCCGCCCTGAGTATTTTATTTCCTCAGTGCCCTCTACAAATTGTAGCGAGACATCCCCTATCCGTAACCTGGGGAGGCGCCAGATGGGAGAAAGCAACAAAACTCCACACTGGTGTGTGTGTGTGTATGTGTGCCTGGCCATTTACCTAGAAGAATGTGTTTAATTATGTCTATTCATAATCAAACTAGTGTCAAATTCAGATGTAGCACCTCGGGATACTCTTAGATATAATTGTTCGAATATATATATATATATATATATATATATATATATATATATATATATGATACTTTCTGCATTTGACCTTCAAATGACCTTGTTTGACTTCTAATGAACGTGATTATGAGTAGTTATGACCGATCAGACTGCAGATTTCGATGCAGCACATCTCAGAACCTAAGAATATGATTTTATTCCTATTTTACCGAACTAAAAATTTTTCATGACTCCGGGACCGGAGAGCCAATATATCGGCTCGGCTCATGATAGGACTATTATACATAGTTGTTGGGTGATACAAGATATGTATTTGGGCATTTTCTAAAGTGGTTTCGAAACTTCAAAACCCGGCCCTTTAAAGGTTAAGCACTGGACTTATTTGCCAAATTGAATTTTCTCAATGGTAAGGGTTTGATTCCTGTCAACCTATTTTTTCAAAGACTCTGTACTAAACAGTGTTTTTCGATTTTTTTGAGGACGCAAATTGAGCTCATATATCTGTATTCTTCAAAAACAGGATTATTTCGTCTGTTCAAATTAATAAATAATACCTTATTATATATAATTCTTATCTATAATTCACTTATAATAAACTATAAACCATATTTATTTATATTTTTAATTATTTCAAAACATATTTACTAAAAATTAAAATTTATTTACCAATAAAGTTGCATTTATTCAAATTTCGGTATATACTGTCAAATTCTACCATGCAGAAATTAATTATTGAAAAAAAGCACCATAAACTTTGTCGGAACGGGCCTCAAATTTCATAATTCCTTTTTTTAATAATCATGATTTATAAGAATAAATAGCAAAAGATTGTTCACTTTAAAACATCGATGATTCAAGATAATTCTGTTATAAGTCCATGCATAAATTCTATAGTTGTATAAAATAATTTTATGAATTCTGACTAAGAAATTTTTAATCTACTCATGTAATATGTTAATAATCATTTTCTGATTGTGATTTGATTATTATAATTTTATATCAAGGGCGTACTTATTTTAATACTCATTTTTCGTTTGTTTATTATATCTTTATCAACATTTTTAGAAAAATCTGCTGGGTATGACGTTTGTCCTGGATGTAAAAAATGATGTAAAAAGGGACTGGACTATTATTAAAGGATCTCATTACTTTTTAAGCTGGATTTTACTTGAAAATATTTATTTATTAATGTTTTTCAGAATTTTAGATATATTTTGTGTAAAATATATATGTTGTTTTTTTGGTAATACATATAAAATGAACTGAGCCGTTTGTTTTAATGGTCCATTGCTTTAAGCTGTAATCTCGTTATCTAATTTATTTTTTATTAATGTGAGAATATTTTAGAAAATTTTTTTACAAATATTATGTTTTTGGATACATAATCATTGTAATAAATGTTATATTCGACAAATAGTTTAATATTTGAAAACGAGAATTTATGAACATCATTATATTTTATGAAATAGAAGTATTGGAGAACGTTTGTATTAATTAACGAACATTGTTTGAGAATTATCTGCATTTTTTGATTTTGGAAAGGAGGATATTTTGCAACAATGCATTAAAAATCAAAGAAAAAGAATCTTAAAGTAATCATATATTAACGAATCAAAATGTATGAAAATTTGATTAATAATTAATTAATACAAAATTTAATTAATGCAAAATATTAGCTGTCTATGTCTGCTGTGCTAGAATATCTAACTTCCATAATCTAATATAGCCATTAACCCAATAATTGCAAGCCCATAAATCTATCAACTCCAGCATATAAATCTATAGTCTCAAGTCTATAATATGAAAATTAAAAAATATAAAATGTTAAATATCTTTACTTAGCTATTTCCTTATTAAAATGTACTCTTTTTATTTTAGGTAGAGTGTTTTTCAGTCGACCAGGTAGATTTAGATCAAGAAGATCAAATAGATAATACCAAGTTTTTATTACCATCTGATAGTTGTGAGCATTCAGTTGATCCAGAGACACAAGCACGGTTAGAGGCACTTCTTGAAGCTGCTGGAATAGGAAAGCTAGCTTCTGCTGATGGAAGTCACCTTCCTGATCATGAAGTTCTTCGACGTTTAACTTCCAGTGTTTCCTGTGCTATAGATGAAGCAGCTGCAGCTTTAACGCGCATGCGATCTGATAACACTTCAAGGATTCAGAATGAGAAACGTTCATTAATTGAAGCTTGTTCAGATGGTGACGTTGGAACTGTTAAGAAACTTTTAACTGAAGGGCGAAGTGTTCACGAAACTACTGAAGAAGGAGAAAGCCTTCTATCACTAGCCTGTTCTGCTGGATATTACGAACTTGCTCAGGTTTGATTTTATATATTTGTTATGCATTTTTTTATTTGTTTTGTTTTTACTGAGTAACCTATTAAATTTCAAGAAAAGATTATTTTTTTATTTTGTGTTGGTACATATTTACCGAGATTCATGGCTTTAGCTCTATAGCATTATTTGTTTGAAAAAATTATTGATTTCACGATTCAACATCTTCCCCTTCAGTATATGAGATATCATTATGATTTTACTAATCCTGATTATAATATTAATGTCAAAAACAGTAAATCAATCATCTTATCAATGTTCGTGTAATGCGATGTATTTTTCGACTTATATTATAAGGAAACACCTGTGCTTGATAATTAAATTAAATGAAAATAAAAGTTTTAATATAATATTAGGAGGCGATTATGGATGTTCCGTTTTGGTGTCGATGTGGACGGTTGTCCTGAGTCCACCCATGATTTTTTGCGCTTAGAATTGTCAAAGTAGATCCACTTTTCATCACCAGTCATAATACGCCACAGAAAACTCATTTTTTTGCCTTGCAAGCAAAGATAGTGCGATGTTGTATCGACTCATAATGGTTCTTTCAGTCAAATCTTCTTTATGAATTCTTTATGAATCATTCCCATCGTATGTAAACGTTTTCCAACTGCTCTTTCACTAACTCCGAAATTATTATCGAGTTCTTTATGCGTTTAAGCTAAGTTTTTGTCCAATAATGCTTGAAATTCACTATCTTCAAACTTTTTCGGTTGTCCCGAACATTCATTGTCATTAACATATCTCCACTTTTAAACCGCCGAAACCACTCTTTACATGTTGTAAGCGATGCAGCTTGTTCTCCATAACATTCTTGAAATAATCGATAAGTTTCTTCTACACTTTTTTTCAAATCAAACTAGTGCAAAAGGACATGTCGAAAAAACGAGTTATCACGATTGATTTTTGACTGATCAAAAAAATTATAATGTTTACAGAAATGATGGCACCTGTAAACTGAATTTTATTGGTGAATGCGAAAACTAAAAAATAAGTACTAGATCCGACACATCTGACTTTCTTACTACTTATATCACCATCTAAATGTGAAGGTCGAAAACTAAGTTCATCTTCTAATATAATATAGTTTCAATATAATATATTTCAATAGAAATATATAAAAAAACTATAGATCGCATACTTATTAGGATCACAGATAACTTATTCAAATATTGAATCAATATTGTATTAATTTTTTTAAAAAACTAATTCATTGCACAGTTCAACTTAATCAGTGCAGATGAGGAGGCACAAAATATTTCCGGTAGAATTGCTTTATTTCTTAATGATTTTTTATATATTCTAATCTACAGCTTAAAAAACGTTACGTTTGCCTCTTTTTAAAATTATGTAGGACAGCGAGTTTATATAATATGAGAAAGCATTTAAGCTATTTTAAAAAGTTTTTAAAATATTCTTAAGTTTGCGGAAATATTTGTTTTTTTGATATAGAAATTGATTCTCAAATTTGACTACATACATTTTTGAAAAATTGGATTTTAATTGTACCCAGCATTCATCTGAATAAATGTAATTGGAACTTTTATCTTAAATAGTTTTGTTATTTTCGAAGATTAACTTTTATAGAATAGTAAAGTTTTATACGTTTATAAAAACTGTTTTACTAAAAGGGGTATTTAGTCTGTAAAAACTTTCAAAGTTTGTATGTTTAATGAAAATTGATTGTTGATTTGAATTAAAAAATAAAACAATACATTATTTCCAATATATTCCATCGCTAAGAAATATAATTTCCCATCACTAAGTTCAATATAATTCCATGTTTTCTTTTCCGATTTAGATAAGTAACTTCATAATCATAAGAAACAAACAGTTGATAAATTTGTTATAATATATTCATATTTTACGTTTTGTTCATGGATTGTTACGTGTAGTTCCTTTACTTAATGAATGGTTTCTGTGCCGTCGATTCCTTCGAATTCTCAGATCTTTATTTTTTTTCGGAGCACTAAAACTACCCGGATAAACTAGATCCTATGGTACTGGGGCCTGGTTCGTTCCTTCAGCGTTAGATCGTGTGGGTATATGAGAGTAGTAGTAGATCTCTCTCTTCAGTGTTTGTTGTGGAGTTTTCAAACAATATTGAAATAATGATCATAATGATAATAAGAATAATAATAATAAATTCTTTTTAAGGGCGAGAGTTGTAAATTAATCCGATAACTGCAGAGATTGAGAGCGTAGAACTTTAGCAACTAATTGCTGCTGGAGACTCAACGCCAGCGTATCCAGAATTCGAAACTATTAAACGAGGAAACATCCATTAGGGCATTTACTTTTGGATTGCGCTATTCGCTTAATACATGCGGGTTTGCACTCTTTCCTCGAGTCGTCTTTTGTAGTCCAGAATAGTCATACAATAAAAATGGCACCCTGGACTACTTCTGCAAACTATCTAGCATCATCTGATTTATATTATGAGGTCCAAATGGGCCTATGTAGAATCTAAAGTACTCTCTTTCAAAGCAAATGCTTTATATTGAAGAAAGCTGTGGAAATCGTCGTTTCTGGAAGCACTACAGTTAGCGAACGACGATTTCGATATGTTCCCCATTTTGTGCAGATCGAATCAGAAACGACCATGTTTTCATAATAAAACCTTACATTTTGAAAAAAAGGCTGTTAACTTACTTGTACAGCCAATAATATTTTCTTTTGCTCAGAATTTACTGTTGATAAAAATATATCTACAACTAAACCAAATCTTAATTAGTCGTAATCTAATATTTTATTACTTTACATTTAGGTTTTACTAGCAATGAATGCTAATGTAGAAGACAGAGGAATCAAAGGAGATTGTACTCCTTTGATGGAAGCTGCTAGTGCTGGGCACGTGGACATTGTCAGTCTTTTGATAGCACACGGAGCTGATGTTAATGCAACGTCTGCTTCAGGTAGTATGAATTTCGTTCATTTTTTGTTAATTTTCAGTTTTGTTAATTTTTTGTATTTTAAGTTAATTTTTTGTAAGTTTAAGCTATTGTATTTTAGTATTAAATTTATGTAAAAAATTTAAATCGGTACAATATGGAGATTATTTTAACGAGAAATAGTTCATTCAAGATTTTCAATATATATTAGGTTGTCAAATATCTCCTTTCCGCTTTTTTGTTCTTCATTCAATGCTTTATAAAAAGTGTTACAGTGGTCGGATTTACTTCAAATATGCGCCGTTTTGTTCGATAATCTGTTTCTAGTTCTCTTCTAGCTATCGGAAAAAGTTACCTCAGTAAGACTGTTCTAAACTATATCTCTGACGAACGCCTTCGTTACTTTCTGAGATATCGAGGTAAAATAATGGGTACAAGTCGCGAAATAATTCATGCTATTTTAATTATTCATAATACCTTTTTATTCAAAGTGCTTTTACACATATAAATAGTGATAAGTGCTCGCCCACCTCTTGAACGGTCTCAAGAAACGTGAATTGTAGTGGTTAAAAGTCGATAGACTGATGAACTGTTTGCTCCCGGCCTTTTATATAAAATATTCTTAAGGTATGACCTTTTCGAGGAGATATGAAACTATTCATTATTTCTTGTTTTTATACTGAGACATGTCGCAATTTTTTTTATATCTTTACAGCCTATCTGTGGAAGTTGTAATAATTTCCTTCCTCTTTCTTTACCTGATAGTCAAACTATCATTGTTCTATATCTTCCTAAAATTTTCATTGATGATAAATCTTTAGTTTACGTCACTAAAGCTCGTAACTTGGCTGTAATTCTCACCTCAACTTTAAACTGAATGTAGAAGGTTTACAGTTTTTCAAAGAAGGGTTATAATGTATAACATATACATATACATTGTATATGTTGAGATCTTTTAAACCTGTTCTAAAACAACCTTTAAATAGAACATATTTTAGCAAGTTTAATTTTTCCTCTACTTAATTATTGTTGTGTTGTAGATAATTAATGGTATAATACCCATGCCCTCCAACTACAAAGATTGCAAAATACTTGCGTTCATTTCCTTATAGGTTACATTCCTTTTCAGTATCATATAAGTGTTCGTAGACTATAGATTGAATCGCTGACTCTAAAACGTTGCTATAAGTATTATACAGCCAGCACCCTTAGCTTTCACCACTATTGATGCCAACAACTCAAATTATCTAGCTTCTAGATTCTCCCTTCTAAATGTTTAATCCCACCACCATCGTTCAATTAGTAATCTTTTGGAACTACTCTTATATCTTACATCCTGCACCTAAGCTTTTAACCTTTAAAGGACAGGAAAGCCGATATATCGGCTTTCATATAAATGGCTTACATAATGCTAGGAAACCTCTTTATCCTTAAGAAAATTGATGCGCTAAGTTCGTATCTGAAGTTGGTTTGACCTTATCACTTCAGAGACAAGGTCAATGAACGTCATTTGAAGGTCAAACCTACAATATGGTTTGAATCATTGCAAAAGATATATCTTTTTGAGTAATGAGTTCGGGTTTTACTTCATTTTAACCTCACATAAAAGGAGAGATGAAGATTTCTCCAAGGTCAAGCTGAGAATATACCCAGGGAAATGTTTAAAATTGGTTTTTAGATTTTGAGAGTTCTTGACACCGAATTTTCTCATTCAACCAATCGCATTTCTGTCAATATCATTATTCAGATAAATTTCTGAATCTATTCTCGTGAAAATAGTTTGCCTGTAAAATTACAGAAATACTTTTTGCTAGAAATGTATATATCATCATAATTTAGATCGTACAATTATAACTAGAAATTTATTCTTGAATTTGACCTTGAAGTGACCTTGTTTGACTTCGAATGACCATGATTATGAGCAGTTATGGCCGATCAATTCCAGATTGGGATGTAGCACATCTCAAAACCTGAGGATATGATTTTATTCCTATTTTACCTAACTAAAAATTTTTCATGAACCTCCAGGGCCGGAGAGCCGATATATCGGTTCGGTCCATGATAGGACCATTGTACATAGTTGATGGGTGATACAAGATATAAATTTGAACACTTTTAAAGGAGGTTTCGAAACCTCAACACCCGGCCCTTTAAAGGTTAAGTAATCATTTACTATACAAGCCTTAACAGTTTTTTATTCCTTTTCAAGTCTAGTGCCTTTTTCATTAAATTCTGATAACTACAAAATTTATTACGGAATATTACATTGATGTCAAAGAATGAAATATTCGAGTTACTAATTCATGATTATCTTTGCTTTAATTATAATTGTTATTCAACAATTTTTAATTACTTTACTAAATAAGTGTTTATTTTTATTTAAATTATCCGTGTTGTTCAAGGCATACATAATTGAATAAAATGCGTTACTATGTTCTGTTTCGTTTTTTATTTCTTTCTTTTTCTTTCTTTATTGAATATTGCTATTTTAAAAAAATAAATTTTAGTTTTAAAGTTTTACTTGTAAGTATGCATACCGAAATTGTTCTATTTTTTATTACACTGTTATGACCTAATGCAATTGTTGTACTATATATCAATGTGAATACTCTTCTTAAACCTGTCGGTGTTTTACTTCATTGTGAAATAAATATTAATCTATAATTAAATTAATTAATCAATTCTTCATTCATTAAATCTAATTCAATCGAATCTGTCTGTCCCCCCCCCCTCTCTCTCTCTCTCTCTCTCTCTCGCTTTTGCCATTCTTGGGAAGGCTCCCGGCTGTCTTGGGCGATTATGGTTTGGCATGCTCCAATATGTTGAGGCCATCTTTATATTCTGTTTCCATCCTTAACTCTCGTTGGGTGATAGATCCGTGCAATACGTAATCGACAGACTGGGCATTATCGTTACATGCACAGCCACACTCGTATATCTTGGGGAACGGATCCCTTGAGTCAGTCATTCAGATATATCCAGAGAAAGGCTGGAGATAGACGGGCTATTATGAATCACGTTACATGTGGAATAAAATTATTTTATATAGAAAAAGCTAATTAAGACTTTTTATTTTATTTTAGTTAAATTATTATAATTCAATTAACTTGATAATTTAATAATACAGTAAGAAATTTCGTTCATTATTTAACTAGAAAGACTTTCTCACTTATAGTTCAACTTTAATTTATAGAATTCAATTTTTAATATTGTAAAGTAAAAAATATTGGCGTTTCCTTTTTTGTTTCAGGAAACACTTCTCTAATGTACGGTTGTGCGGGAGGTCATGAAGAAGTAGTTAGAGAACTTCTAGAAGCTGGGGCAAACGTTGAAGATCATAATGAAAATGGCCACACTCCCTTAATGGAAGCCGCTAGCGCTGGGCATGTATCTGTTGCAAAAATTTTATTGGAACATGGTGCAGGCATAAATACTCATTCTAACGAATTCAAAGAATCTGCATTAACTTTAGCATGCTATAAAGGACATTTAGATATGGTCAGATTTTTATTAGAGGCTGGTGCTGATCAGGTACTTATTACATTATAATTAAATTTGCACTTTATTCGCGAGTTAAGTTATCGTCTCATTTTCTAAAATGAAGACTTATATCAGCTTTCATTAAAAGTTATGTAACTTACATTACTTTCTCTCTTTATAAAGATGATTAAGTATCTCGATTCCATAGGCGAAAGATCATAATGTAGAATAAATCATGTTATTATTTTTTAGTCTGTTAAGGAGTTTTGAAACATAAATTTACTTACTCAAACCATAACATAACACGATATATTAATAATTTCATTCGATATAATTAAAGTATGTAGTTGAGACAAAATTTAACAATACATATAATTTATTTTTATACATATTTTTCATTGTAACATCTACAAATATTTTTTTTTATTTTTATATATAAATATCAGTATGCTTTATTTATAAACTTATATTGCAAAAACTGTTTGTTTATGTTAGGACCTTCAATATTGAAAACCTCCCTGTTTTGTTTTTACAAAATAAAAGTTTAATTTAAAATATAAGGTATAAGAACATATTCAAAGTATTGCCCATGAATAGAAATCAATTTCTCATATCTCTGTATCGAAAAAACGACATGCCATTGGATGAAGCTATTTAAAAATCGATCCATTTTTATCTTCTTCATAAAAAGAAAAGCTCTGATCAGCTAGGCCGTATGTCATCGAAAGACATCGGTGAAAATAGGTAAAAATTCCGATTAAACCTTGCCAGGTAGTTATCAACTGGCCTTGCAAAACAAAGCTAAGATTTTCGTGTAATAAAATCATTTATCATGCCGCTGTATAGCGAACATTTTTCGTTGAAGAGTCGACTCAAACATATCAATTAAAGTCGACGTCGATGCTCCGTGATAGTCTCATTTGGTTTGAGCAGCTCATAATGAATTTCACTCTGTTGATTTTACCAAATACAGAGAAGAGAATGTTCGTGAATGACGAGAATGGCTACATGATTTTCTACGCTTTGAACATCATAGTGTATCCACTTTTCATTTTCAGCCATGATAAGCTATAATAAACTTTTTATTTTCTGATATTGAAGCAATAGTTCACATTTAACAATATGCTATTCGATTTCACTTGGCTCCAATTTCTACGACACCGAATATTCCTACTTCTTGAATTTTGCTAAATATTTGAAACATTTAAAAACAGTTGACCTAACTCCTAATATTTTTTCAGAATTTGCTAGCCTAGAACATCATTTATAATTGAATACTTGTTCCAATTCTTTGTCTTCACATTTTTTTGATCCTCACATTCAAAATCAATTTCTAAATGTCGTATCCGACAGAGCATTGTCTGTATAAGTCTCCACAAAAGATTTTATATGTTTTAGCTACAAATTTCTTTTGGACAAAGTAGTACAGTCAAATTACACTTTATATAATACCAAAATACACATTTCCAGACATAAAAATTACTTTGTTTACATTAAAGTGAACTACGATACACTGAAACTTAAAATTATATACACTACTTTCTTTCATGTGCGTTACTATTCGGTGTTCCATGTATGGAGGACTGCTATTGACGTCCTCGAAGGTAAAGCGAGAACTTATTCAAGACCCTAATATTAAGTTACTGGTGGAAACACATTTCCTGCATTATCTGTTAATGAAAAAGTTTGGCATAAATAACCTAACCCTTAACTATCGCTAATTCCGCACATCCGAGAACTATAATAAATTCCAAACAACGAAAGTAGAAAGTACTTGTATGTTACTATAACCGAACATTTCTTTTAATGTCTTGAGAATATTAACGACTTCCCTAATTTTAATAACATAGAGTCCACAAGATAAATGTAACGTGACAAGGTCAATGCACCAAATACTTTATTTGCAATTTCTTAATATTTTCTATATTTATGTAGAGCACAGTAGACTATATTAATTACAGAGTAAATTATATTTATTGCTTAGTCTACTGATGCTAGTCAAAATATTTCTATTTATTAGAAAACTATCAAACTAAGACAGTTAAAGTTCTTATTATACAAGTTTTTCACGTAAAACAAATTTATAATTTATCTTCTAAGACACGTTTTAAATTATTTTCAAATAATCGATGTTTTCAAAGATGTCGCGCTCCTTGTCGGCTATCTCAGCGAAATTGTTGCCGTGCTGTCCAATTTTTAAATCAAATAGCTGCATGATTTTCAATGCTATACTGTAGCCTTAATTGAACATTTCTTCAACGATCTAAGCAACAATCTCGATGATTTTAATGCTGCAGTAAAGATGTTTATGTGTCATGCGCTACACAGTGGAATTGAGTGACTTATTTTCTTTGTGTCTCCGTTCAGTCAAACACTTCGTTAGCAGTTCGTCCTTAGATAATTCTTCGTACAGAAAACGAATGTGCTTATCGGCATTTTCGTTAATTAGACGTGACGTATGTTCATATGTAGTCTGGATGTTTGCGCTAGTCACATTAGCTTCTGACGCCTTCTGGAAAATTGTCGTGGCGAGTTCATTCATCTGTAGATCAATAGTGATCAAGTATCGCCATTATTGCATTTTTGTACCTTCTGTAGAATTCAAGTTTCTTTGAATCGTTAAACCGTAATAAATTATTAATTTGTTATTAAAATCTTGGTGAGCCGCTTCTTTCCACCGAGCTCCTCTTGTTTTTTCTTGTTGCGGAAACAAAATTTTTTGAATTTGTCCTCACCAATGTAATTACTATACATTACTCTCAATTTTTCGATGGACCTTGAGAACATTTTCAACATCGAATCAATTTTCAATTTCCAGGCCGAGCCTGCAGAATTCAAAGAGCAATTTTCTTTAAGATTTTCATACGATTCTTTGAATTCATTGTCGTTCAACGTATTTTTCTTGATGGCATAGGTATGACAATATGCGCTTTTAACGTCGAGATCGATCATTTTGCCACTGTAGTTGCTCAATAAGTATATTTAGACAGTACAATGAAGTTTATCAAATTTTTCAAATGCTCAGCTGGTATTTCATTTTGTTCGTTAGATTCTTTTTCTTCTTCGTCGACTTTTTTTCAGATGCTCTTCAACATTGTTTTCGTCGCTGTATATAGGTGTTACACGATTTGGTCATACGTCTATTTTGTTAAGCCTTCAGATATATCCATAAGATCACAAAAAATGTTAATGCCTCCGTGTACGACACTCAAAAGCTCGATAACGAATACAATTCTTCTGTTGATTTCGTAGTCGGTCTGAATTAACGATCAGGATGGAATTTCTCCGTTATGGCCTTTGCACGACAAGATTTTGAATCCTAGACTTAGATGGTCACTTTCGACAAACGTTATTCTCTGCTTACACGAATTGCAAATAACAAACTCAGAACTTGCTAAGACAGAGAGACAAACTCGAATATCTGATAGCAATGAGATGAATGAATTATAACATAGTCCGTGGTCTTTGACGCCAATTTCTTTTTATTACGGCCAACTATTAATTTTTCGATCGTTTGATGACAAAATATTATGAAATTGATTGCCATGGAATCTGCGCTTTTGTGGCCTTCCCGTATATTCACTTGAAGATTTTCTCACTTTCGGATAGCCTTGCATGATTTCAAGATGTTCACGTATCGAAAGACAAATCAAAACTGAAACTAAATGCTAAGAGTAGCTTTGCTCAAGTCGACGCAGTCAGCTCATATATACCGTTATTATACATATTGCTATCCTTACCACAGTTCCATAAAAATCTACGAATAGTGAATAGTATCTCGAAGGACCGTTAGTCTCTTTGGGTTATAATACATACAATAGATCGAGGGGAAGAGCGCGCTGACCACTCGTATATTTGCTTAACGCTTGCTCACTATTTCTTCTGTAGCTCTGAAAATATTTTGTATTTGCTTTTGAACATTTAGGGACATATTCTTTGATAATTTAAGAAGAAATTTATACAAAAAATTCGATTTTTTAAATCCTTTCATGCAGATTCCTTCCTTAATTTATGAAGCATTTAAATATTGGAACATAAATATTAATATTTGTTTAAATACTGTGGATTTTTTTCTTTGCAAAGCAATATTTTAATTCCAGAAATGTTGTAAATTTTTAGAATCAAATTATATCAGGTATGTGAATAAGTCTTTCCCGTTTTTTTCAAATTTTGAGCCTTTATTGTGAAAAAATGGTTACAAATGAATTATTGAAAGTATTGGCCATCGCTAGCTACAACCTTTTCCCATCTTTCTGGCAACATACGAATCCCGTTGCGAAAAAATTCGACCGGTTTGGCCTCTATCCAGTCATCCACCCATTTTTTGGCTTCCTCGTAGGAATGGAAGTGCTGGTCAGCCAGGCCATGCGTCATCGATTTGAAGAGATGGTAATCAGACGGAGCAACGTCTGGACTATAGGCGGGTGGGGTAGGACTTCCCATTTGAGCGTTTCTAAGTATGTTTTCACCGGCGGTGCAACATGTGGGCGAGCATTGTCATGTTGCAAAATAACTTTGTCGTGCCTGTCGGAGTATTGTGGCCGTTTTTCTCGCAGTGCGCGGCTCAAACGCATCAATTGTCGTCGATAGACCTCGCCTGTGATCCTTTCATTCGGTTTCAGAAGCTCATAGTAAACCACACCTAGCTGGTCCCACCATATACAGAGCATGAGCTTGGCGCCATGAATATTTGGCTTGGCCGTCGATGATGATGCATGGCCGGGTAGTCACCATGATTTTCTTCGCTTCGGATTATAGTAACGTATCCACTTTTCATCGCCAGTCACGATACGATGCAGAAAACCCTTTCTTTTATGTCGCTGAAGCAGCTGTTCGCAAGTGAAAAAACGCCGTTCGACGTCTCTCAGCTTCAGTTCGTACGGCACCCAATTTCCTTGCTTTTGGATCATTCCCATGGCTTTCAAACGCTTGGAAATGGTTGTTCGGTCAACTCCCAATGCTTCAGCAAGTTCTTCTTGCGTTTGACAAGAATCTTCATCAAGCAAAGTCGCCAATTCTCGATCTTCAAAGATTTGCGGCCGCCCGGAACGCTCCTTGTCTTCCACGTCGAAATCACCGCTTTTGAAGCGTCGAAACCATCCGCGAACACTTGAATCATCGACACAACCTTCTCCATAAGCCTCCTGAAGCAATCGATGCGTCTCGGCAGCAGATTTCTTCAAATTGAACCAATAAAGTGAAACTTCCCGCAAATGACGTCGACTCGGCTCAAATTTCGACATTTTCACGATATCAAAAATTTATGATGCGAAAAAATTTTAACTAATGTGTTAGTATGGAATTGTTGACATATGAATAAGCTTTGATTATGACATATGTAACCATTGAATACTCGCACAGTATTGGTGGCGCCATCTCTTACAAAAAACGGGAAAGACTTATTCACACTCCTAATATTTAAGAGTAGAATAGAGACGGGTTCACTGTGCACTACAACTGGTAATTCTGGGTTAAGAGCTTTGACAGGATTAAAATTATTATGAGTGTGAATAAGACGCTTCATATGTCAACAATTCCATACTAACACATTAGTTAAAATTTTTTCGCATCATAAATTTTTGATATCGTGAAAATGTCGAAATTTGAGCCGAGTCGACGTCATTTGCGGGAAGTTTCACTTTATTGGTTCAATTTGAAGAAATCTGCTGCCGAGACGCATCGATTGCTTCAGGAGGCTTATGGAGAAGGTTGTGTCGATGATTCAAGTGTTCGCGGATGGTTTCGACGCTTCAAAAGCGGTGATTTCGACGTGGAAGACAAGGAGCGTTCCGGGCGGCCGCAAATCTTTGAAGATCGAGAATTGGCGACTTTGCTTGATGAAGATTCTTGTCAAACGCAAGAAGAACTTGCTGAAGCATTGGGAGTTGACCGAACAACCATTTCCAAGCGTTTGAAAGCCATGGGAATGATCCAAAAGCAAGGAAATTGGGTGCCGTACGAACTGAAGCTGAGAGACGTCGAACGGCGTTTTTTCACTTGCGAACAGCTGCTTCAGCGACATAAAAGAAAGGGTTTTCTGCATCGTATCGTGACTGGCGATGAAAAGTGGATACGTTACTATAATCCGAAGCGAAGAAAATCATGGTGACTACCCGGCCATGCATCATCATCGACGGCCAAGCCAAATATTCATGGCGCCAAGCTCATGCTCTGTATATGGTGGGACCAGCTAGGTGTGGTTTACTATGAGCTTCTGAAACCGAATGAAAGGATCACAGGCGAGGTCTATCGACGACAATTGATGCGTTTGAGCCGCGCACTGCGAGAAAAACGGCCACAATACTCCGACAGGCACGACAAAGTTATTTTGCAACATGACAATGCTCGCCCACATGTTGCACCGCCGGTGAAAACATACTTAGAAACGCTCAAATGGGAAGTCCTACCCCACCCGCCTATAGTCCAGACGTTGCTCCGTCTGATTACCATCTCTTCAAATCGATGACGCATGGCCTGGCTGACCAGCACTTCCATTCCTACGAGGAAGCCAAAAAATGGGTGGATGACTGGATAGAGGCCAAACCGGTCGAATTTTTTCGCAACGGGATTCGTATGTTGTCAGAAAGATGGGAAAAAGTTGTAGCTAGCGATGGCCAATACTTTCAATAATTCATTTGTAACCATTTTTTCACAATAAAGGCTCAAAATTTGAAAAAAACGGGAAAGACTTATTCACATACCTGATACTTTCAGAGGAATATGAAAATTTGAAAATCCTTTTTTATTTACAATAGATCGCTTCATAGTTAAAATAAAGAATTCTATTGAGAACATGTAGAAAGACGCAGTATTCAACTGTGATTACTAAGGTAGAGCTACAAAGTTGAGATTCTGTACATTGCGTATTTTAGAGTAGTAAGATTATTTATGTTTTTGGAGCTATCTATGAAAAAATTCTAAGTATTATGTATAAGGATTTTTCAATCAGCCTGATGACTTCAAATTGATGAATATAAGCTACAGTTATTGAAAATAGCGAAGGTTTATGGCCACTTTGTTCTTTCTTTATGTA
Source organism: Sycobia sp. Sy_11 (assembly GCA_018907035.1). Classification (NCBI taxonomy): domain Eukaryota; kingdom Metazoa; phylum Arthropoda; class Insecta; order Hymenoptera; family Epichrysomallidae; genus Sycobia; species Sycobia sp. Sy_11. Next base: position 3,036,581 of record JACCIC010000004.1, read on the forward strand.
AATTTTAATTCTTTGTTTCAATATTCATACTCTTAGGATTTTCATTAATTTTAAGTAATATGTCATTAGACAAAATAATAAAATTTTAAATTCTAGAATTTCTTTAAGGTTAGTTTTATTATACATGGTTTTGAATTACTGTTATTATGTAATAAATTCAGAAACTTGCTCGCTCATTAAATCTTTAACATTGAGCAGGAACCACGGTACCCACATATTTGTAAAGGGCTTCGCTGAATAGAATAGTCAAATTTGTCTCAGTTTCAGGCAAAACTGCTTTAGACTGAACTTCAGTCTTTTATCTATCATTACATATCTAGTCATTATATACCTAAGAATGAATCAAAACTTTAATTTATTATATTTCAACTTCTAAGACAGGTAGCATAATCTGACAGATGGTATAAGTTTATTTTTGAAATAAGCGATGTTAATAATTTTTTTCATAATTTTTAGAGGCAAATTCAAATTGTTAAAACCGTTGAGTATTTTAAAACCACATTGCGGGTTGAAAAACATTAATGTTGTTCATTTTCTATTATTTCATTTTTATAAATTTTCTTCAAATATCTTCAATTGATAGAATATTGAAAAAAAATTTATGATTATTTTTATTTTAATTAATTCAGTATTGTTCCAGCCGATGTTCCTGTAAAAACTACCTTCTTCTATCATTTCTAGAAAATCTAAAACATCTGTTTAAAACTATTTAGACGAGTGATTATTTCTTCGTTACTAGAGAAATTAGGCACAAATCTCTTTCGAATGTATAAACGAGGAAGCAAGCTATTCGAGAAACGTTCTTCCATGTGTAATCATTTTATTGTCAAATTAATGGCGTAAGATTTAAATTTTTAACTGATAACACCATCCACTGCTTCATCTAATTAGCAAATGTGATCAGATGATTGATTTTTATGGGAAGCTGTTCATTGCTTTTTTTATGCTTCCAACGCACCTATGTGTGCTTTACATCCTATCTCACTTAATCTAGAAGTAATATCTTTAAAACCTTTGTCTAGAACAAATATATCACCTGTATCTACTGCAGTTCTTTGGATCTAAGATATGCACCATCGCATAATAAAGTAGGTTACTCATTATATATATCGTACAATACCTATGCAACTGGAGTTATGTGATTTTCAATTAAATATTCACGATTCACTGCTTTTCTTCTAAAACTTTTTATTTACAAAGTTTTCTTTACTGATATATCTGTATATCTGGAACGAAATGTTGAAAATCATATAAAACCAGTATATATAGGTTTCGTAAATATTGATTAAAATTTCCTATACATTACAAAGAAAATATTGATAAATTTCTGGGTTTAAAATGCTTTTGAGGAAAAATATTAGGTGTACAAATAAGTTTATACCGTTTTTTTTATAAAGAAATAAGCATTTATTGTAAAAACGGTACAAATAATGTCATTCAAAATATTGCCCATCACTTTCTGACACTTTTGACCATCTTTCGGGCAGCAAGTGGATACCACGTCTAAAAAATAGCTCGTCTTTTGAGGCGATCCACGAATCGACCCATTTCTTCGATTCCTCGTAAGAAGTGAAGTGCTGCTCGGCCAGACCAGGAGTCATCGACCGGAATAGATGGTAGTCTGAAGGAGCAATGTCTGGTGAATACGGCGGGTGGGGTAGGACGTCCCGATTCAGTGCTTCTCACGTTTCCTTTACGATTTTTGCATCATGTGGCCGACCGTTGTCATGCTAAAAAATGACTTTATCGTACCTTTTGGCATATTGTAGAGTTAAATCTTCAATGCTCGGCTCAATTGCATCACCTGTTGTTGGTAACGTTCCCCGGTGACGGTTTGATTGTTTGTTGGAGTAGTTCGTAATAGATTACTCCAAGCTGATCCCACCAAATGCACATCATTAGCTTTTTGCCATGAATGTTTCAGATTAAAACATTTTTCTATAAACAATGGTTTAAACAATAAATGTTGAAACTTTATTTCTATATGAAAATTGTAGTTCTTGGACGTTTTAATATTCTTTTTCTATCTTTTAAATAAATATTTGAACCAAAAGTATTATCTTGAATTTGTAAAAAATATTAATTAATTTCTACTTTTTTAATACACAAAATTGGTAAAGACGTCAATATTTATTCATTATAAAATTGCAACTATTAAACGTACATTGTTCGAGAATGAACCATAGAAGTTTTTCTATTTACATTGGTCCATATTTGCAGAGAAATTTTAGGTGTAAAATAGAAAGAGTTTTTTTGTTATTGAAACGATTATCATTTAAACAATTTTCTACTCTGCTTTATAAAAAAATCTCAGATTTGCATTTTGCGAGTAACTACATAATTCTTGGTCTTTTCTATTCGCCGATATATTATTGCTGTTAGATTAAGTAAGGAATGGAATAATAAATAAATAATACTATAATTAATATGAACAAGTCTATTGATCTTTATTACGAATCTAAAAGCACCTCTGATCTCTACAAGCGTAAGAATAAGAATACTACAAGGCGCGAGGAGCGCCGCAGGTATCCGAGCAGCGCACAACATATATACTTCTACACACATGTGCACACCATTCGTCTATATTATATTAGGCGAAAGTGCCGGAGAAAACGCACGATCCAACACTCTCTCGTTTTATCCGGCGCTTTCAGCCAAAGCGTATATTCCATGCACATGTGTAAATATGATCATTAATAGTTTACTAATGCCGATGCGTCTAGTTTCAATTGCTTGGTCGGTTTATGTGCGGCATTATCATTCAGCACCTCTTTCATTTATTGATTAACTTGCGGGTACTGGCTTGGATTTTGGATTCATATGCATATAATTTAATCGGAACTGTCCCAATTTTCTTCTTCAACTTGGGGATCTGAAACATTTATGTTTACTTAGTCGTTTAGAATGATTTGTGTAATCCTAACGTGTGTATCTGATTTTAAGCCTTTAGTGAATATATCGGCTAGTTGATCGGATGATTTTACCCATTTTATCTTGACTAGATTATCCCGAACGCATTCTTTAATGTAGTGTTCCTGTCGACTTATCATGTGTCGGAGACGATTATTACAGTCCGTTTTCGCGCAAAACTGAGCGGCCCGATTGTCGCACTTATCGCGCAATTGATACAAATTAACCCTTAAAATTTCTTTAGTCGAGTTGTGTAATGATATTAATTCTTGACAGGCGAGACTCATCGCCACGTACTCGGCCTGATAGGTAGACAAGGCTACGCTGGGTTGTTTTTGAGTCTTCCAACCCACAATGTCCTCGTATAGTCTAATCAGGTGTCCACATATGATCAGTGAGTTCTTACAATTCGACAGACTAGCATCAGAATACGCTTCTAAATTATTTCCGATTCCCTTGAAAATCAATCCCTTGTTCGATGTTCCGGCTAAATACCCGAAAACCCTTTTAATCATGTTCCATTCGGTTTCCGTCGGATTCACCTCATGTCGGCTCAATACGTTTACACTATACGAGATATCGGGTCGCGTTGCGTTAGCAAGATACAATAAAGAACCTACTATTTCACGATATCTGGTGTTGTTTTTATTATTTTCTCCTAACCAATCTTCTTCGTCATCTCTGCGTTGTTCGATTGTAGCGATAGGTATATTTATAGGCGTTCTACTGCATTTAATATCTTTAAATCCGAAGCGATTAATTAGTTTTTCAATGAATTTACTCTGTGACAAAGTGATAGTTTTATTAGCTTTGTCGCGACATGTTTATTCCCAAGTATTCGGTTGAGCTTTCAAATCGTTTTAATTTAAATTCTTGGGCTAAGTTATTTATTAGATTGTCAATTTCGCTTTCCTTTTCTTCCATAATCAGTATGTCGTCGACATAGAGTAATAATGAGTAAAAACCATTATGTCCAGCTTTAATAAATAGTCACGGATCCGAATCGACGGCTTTGTATCCCAGTTTGTTCATTATGTCGGTAAATTTTACGTTCCATCTTTTTGGACTGATTTTTAATCCGTATAGCGATTTCTTTAGCTTTAAAATTTTATTTTTGTTTTGTTCAGATGTTCGAAATCCTTCTGGTATCCGAAGGTAAATGTCTTCGTCAATGTTTCCGTATAAGAAGGCTGTCTCTATATCGAGTTGTTTTAGGTTAAGTTCTAATTTAACGGCAATGGCCTGAAAGGATCTAATTAAAGTCAATCTAGATACTGGTGCGTATTTTTCCCTAACGTCATAGTCATTTTTGTCTTTAAAGCCCCGAATTACCAATCTGGATTTATAGGTTTTCTACCTACGCTATCGGTTTTACGACGAAACACCCACCGTGAATCTAAAATGTTTGGATTTTTATTTTGTTTAGACATTAAATCAGTGCTAATTTCACTAAACACGTCCTTTTCAGTCATTGAGTCTAGTTCGGAATTAATATCTTTAACTCAGTTATCGGCTTCGGTCGAGCTTACTGCTTCGCGATAAGTTTATGGATCTTGATTTATTTTTGCCAGTAAAGGGTGGTATTTAACTTCCGAATTTGGTTTAGTTTTATTGCTGTCTAGCGTGAATACAATGTTTTCTATTTGTTGTTTTATCCTATCGCTTCTCCTCAATTCCTGGTTTAGTTTCGGCGATTCTTTAGTTTCTACTCTACTCATAACTGTGAAACTAGGTTGACTTTTATCGCTTCCTCCATAATAAATACTAATTGTTCTATGATTTCTATTCTTTCTATGATTTAACGTCTCGACATTCGAACAATTTTTGTTCTTCGGGAACTAGTAACGTGTATCCCGATGAGCTATGTCCTACAAGAAATCCTCGTATCTCTGTAGCGCTGAATTTAGTGGCACCTCCCCTTTGTTTCCGAAAAAACGCGACGCATCCGAATCTTTTCCAACGGTGTTCTTCTATTTTAAAATCATTTTTAAGTGCAACTATGGGAATTTTAAATCAATGGATTTGTGTGGTGATCTATTATAAATATAAGTAGCTGTTTTAACAGCCAGATCCCAACAGTTTATCGGAAGTTGCAGCTCCGTGCCTAACCTATCAAGAAGTGCAACGGTCTTGGAGCCTATGAATTCCGTACCTTTGTCGCACCTCAGATAACATATTTTCTCGTCTGTCCCTAACACGTTCCTAATGCTTCTAACGCTTTTGTCTAAATATTCCGCGGTTTCATTTTTATGTCTAAGTGGATGTGATATAGCTACTCTGGAATAATCATCTATGATTTTTAAGACAAAGTTATAACCCTTTGGATGAGAGACCGGTGATATCGGTCCCATCGTATTTGCATGCAAGATTTTAAGAGGTTTTTCCGCTCATTGTCTCTTCTCTTTGAACGGAAGTCGTGTGCTCTTTGCCATTAGGCAGGCTTCGCAGTTCACAATTTCCAATAAATCATTTTGCTTTAATTCTATTCTAGAGTTTAAATATTGTTTAACAAATTCCGCGATATATTTGCCAGACGTGTATCCTAGTCTATAGTGCCATAACATGGCATTGCTTCATTTCGTTTTGTCTGTTTCTTTCCTAATATTGATGATGTCCTGAGCTTTTACTGTTACTATATTCGAGCTGTCAGTAGGCAGATGCACTTTTCTATCGTTCGCAGTCACCAGGATGAAATCTTGTGAAATGCTTGTGCATTTGATTCGACATTTTCTGTCTCATTCGATTCGGGTGTAATTTTATTTACACTACTGTTGATGATTTTATCGGACTCACTTGTCTCTATGCTTTCCACTGTGCCACTCTTGCTTCTAGTATTATACGGATGGCTATTTGTTTCCGTTTCAGCTAAGTTACTTGATTTTAGTTTCCTCAAATAATTGATTTTCTAGCCACCGAATCTATTATGTTTATACTTTTATTTTTCAGTCTAATTTCCATTCCCTGTTCTGCGTACTTTCTTAAAGACAGTAAATTCTCAGCTAGATTTCTCGAATACAACACGCTGTTTAAATTTAACTAATTTCCTGAATTTGTTATTCCTTTGATATTGCCTATTCCATATATATCTAAATTTGTCCTTTTATTGGCGCATTTGATCTTTTCAGAAAAGTTTCTATCTAACTGTTCAAATGCGATCTCGCAATTACATAAATTTTCTGTAGCACCTGAGTCTGCTATGAATTTCATGACGTTATTTTTCCTTAATTTTCTCAAATTATTTTTATTAAAGTAATTATAAATAATTCCTTTAAATTCTTACCTTGCTGACTTGTAGTTTCGGTCTCGGTATTTAAACCGAATGGTCTGGCATCTTTCTCACGAGGTGAGAATTTGTTGCGCTTTGGTGCGCCTTTATTTTTATTGACCCACGGTCTTTTGCCTTGACTCGGCTTGTCGTTCTCTCTCTCTCGCTTCATTCTGCAGTTCCTCCCTATATGATTACCTGGCTTTTTGCAACGGTAACAATATATTTGTCCAGGATTGGGACACTGGAGACCTACGTGGCCATATGCTCCACAATCGAAACATCTCTTATTTTCGTCTCTGTTCATTTCTTGAGGTCGTCCGTCGTCTCCGATTGAGTTTCGAAAACGATCAACTGCCTCCGACATTCAAGGTACTTACCGGCGGCTCTCTGATAGGCCTCGCTGCTTCAATCTGTAATATCTTTTCATTTTTCAAGTCTCATCTCACCTCCAGTCGTACCTTCGAACAGACAGTCCGCTGGTACAGTCTCTGGAAGCGCACCCGAAACGGCATTATAGAAAATGTCTCTCTTTTCGTCATCAGATAACTTCCCTGATCGTGGCGCGCTTTCAAAATCTCGTATTTTATCTTCAAAGCGTAGCCAAAAATCCGCGGCACGTTCTCTAGACGGTACGTATTTTAAACGTTACAATTCTTTCTTCGCGTATACTCTCGTTGTTCTAGATTCTAATCTCTTATACTCTTTCAGTTTTTCTACAATTTTTTCACGGTGATTTTCTATTTTCATATAATAACTTATATCAATGTGATTTATAATGATTTCGCGAGTTCTGTGCTTATCGTCCGCGATTTTTCCTTCTGAAATTTTAGACATAGCCGGTGATTCTATATTCATCACGTAATCTAATCTTTTAGTTTTTAGTTCCGTCATTAAATAATCATTAAATATTTCGAACTTTATTGCTGTCGTTAATTTGTATTTTCTGTTTCCGCCGTTATCTTTCGATATTACGGATTCCAATCTTTCAGTTAAATTTTCTAATTTATTTTCAGGAGTTACTTCGTTCAATCTCTTTTCAACTAATGTGCTCACGGCTTTTTCTATATAATTCTCAAGTGAATTATTCTCTATCTCTCCGTTTCTTTCTTTTTCTTTTTCACATCTTTCATATCTTTTAATTTCAGATCTTGGATCAATTTCAATAAATTCTTTCTTATCTTTTTCTTTTTCTTTTTCAAGTTAAAAAGAAGTTCTCTTTTTCTAAATTCAAAACCGGCTGTTGGTTAGTTTCTTTCTGTGTCTCAAAGAACTTAGCGCGCTCGTTAGCGGCTTCTATTCTGATCTCGGCCAACCACGCCTTGTTTTTCATCTCTAAGTCGTTCAGAGCATTTTTAAGCTCATCTCCACTTATCATTTCTTTCCTGATCTCTTCCCGTATATCTAGGCGTAATATCTTTACGCCAATTGGCCATCCTTGTTTCAGGATCTGTTTCTCGTTTTCGTTTAATAAATTAGTTATTTGTACTATTTTACTTTCTGCGAAATAAATGTATATGCTTATTGGTTCTCTGCTTACAAGAGAGACGTATATTTTACGTACCTCGCCAAGAAGATAAAATCTCTTTTTCTTCCATATTCTCAACATTGTTCCTGTTATTATTTTCTTTTGCTCCTCTTTGAGACCTGTTAAAATGAAAGTCCAGCTTAATTCATCTGAACCTTGTTCATAGATTATACACGATACTACTATTGAGTTTTTCGTGTCGGTGGCTGGTGTTCTTTCGGGGCTCTTTCGGAATTCCGGAATAGCTTAAGTTCCCTTATAAGCTCTTATATGTACGCGTTTCTCATCGCTAACTACCTCACCGATCTTACTTCTCTTTTATTGATACCATTTGAAGTGCACACTATGCGTCGAAATAGACTTACCGAGTCACAAATTCAATTCTACACAGACCTGTGATTTTACCGATCGACTCGTGCTCATTCCGACCACCAAGGATTTCGCTCGTTTATATGTAATTAAACATCTGCTGTCCGTCGTGCAGTCGTGCAACCAGGAAGTATGGTCTCGTGCTACAGGGGGACGTTCTACTACCCAAATACGACTACCTTGATTGTCTCATACAATATCTAGGAAGTATATATACTGTAATCTCTTACCGCTCGCACGTATTGGGTGTCTCTTAACCAGCCACCCATTTCACCTATTTTAGTCCACATCAGACATGCGTAGGCGCCACTACTCAGATCTCTGTACGCCGCGAGTAGCGACTCCTGTACAGAGAGACTGGCCAGTATACGGCGATGACTTCTCCCAAGGTGTTTTTTTAAACTTCTTGTTCTTTCATTTTGTTTTTATTAATATTTAATTTTATATTTATTCTTATTTATTTGGAATACGAAGTTACCGCAAACTGCGTCCCCGACTAGGTTTCGCTTGCCGCGGATGCGTGGAGATCTTTTCACGGCACTGCGCATGCAGTCCATGGACTATTTTATAGCATTTCACTTGCAAGCGGCGCAAAATTAACTTTCTCTCTCTCTCTCTCTCTCTCTCTCTCATCATTTTCGCCGCGCACGCAAGACATTGAGCCAGGCGCGCCTCACTCTTTCTGCAAGCATTCATGCATATATTCTCTCTCTCTCTCTCTTATAATGCTGTAAATTCTTACGTATATTGATACGTATGCACGTATAGGCATATATACGCACATACGGGCTGTTTCATTTAAGCCTGTACGATTTTCAATTCGAACTTGCTTCTAATTCTAATTTGAAATTCAATTCTTTAAACTATGCATTTAGTTTTTCGATACGTATATTCACGCGAGAATCTATCTCCGCGCAGCAAAGTTCGATCATTCTCTCTCTCCTGAGTCAATTACTCAGGGGGGGGGGCGCTGATTGGCTGCGCCCCGCCCCTTGGCTCGCGCATGCTCAGTTCATTCGGCTGGCGGCTGTGAAGCGGTGCGCATGGATACTTATTCATAGCGCAGCGATCCGCGTGGTGCTCTCTCTCTCCCCATTCCGCGCGCGCTCATTCTCTCTCTCGCACAGCCTCATGCGCTCTCACTCGCACAGTTGCATGCTCTCTCTCGCACAGTCTCATTCGCTTTCTCTCGCGCAGTCGCATACTCTCTCTCGCACGCGCTCAGTCTCTCTCTCTCTCTCTCTCTCTCTCTCTCTCTCTCTCTCTCTCTCTCTCTCTCTTCTCTCTTTCTCTTTCACACATATATGCATGCCTTTGGTTATTGCGCGATTAGACGCCTCAAAACGGCCAAGCAGTACTCCTTATTGACCGTTTGACCTCCTGGAATGAATTCATGGTGAACTACCTCATGATAATCGAAAAAACGATGAGCATGACCTTTATTTTCGGTGGTTGGGCGACTTGCTTGCATGAGGCAAGTTTTGACGACTTCTCGACCTTCGCTGAATGCTTTGTGCCATTCGAGTACTGGCGTTCGCGATAAACTAGACTCTCCGAAACACTTCTGCAACATTTTCAACGATTTCGTAGCCGTAATTCCATTGGAAACACAAAATTTCAAGCAAACCTATTGATCTTTTTTTTTTCTCCATAGTCAATATCGCCAGACAAACTTTTTGCGTTGTAAACAAACAGCTGACAAACACACACTAATGGAAATATGGCGCTCAAATTTCACGCGAATATCAAGAAAGGTTGTATCAATATAGGAAAACAAAATTTTACCGATTCAGTTTACGCGCGGAGTTTCAATGCACCAGTCCGAGTCAAATTTGATCATAGGGTAGAGTATTCTTGCATGGATATTATTTAACTTTTAAATAAATCGTTAACATTGTTATATCAGATGAAGCCGAGATAGCGGATACTAGTATTTTTTAGTATTGGTATATTTGCTTTTTTCACTAATTACACTGATGGTGAAACGTACATTGTCCTGTAGAAAAATTTAGCTCACTTATGAGTATCAAGTGAACACTCACTGAGTATGCGCGGTGCGGCACCCTTTCATATTTTTATCCCTTTTCTAACTCTTTATTAATTTCGTTTAAATTCGCATACAGTTAACTAATATTTCTGACTATGTACACACAAAAGGAAAATATATTTTCTTTTCCACTAAACTTTGATCCTCTCATTGTGTTTTGAGACCTATGGACTGGCAGCTTTTCACCCCTGGAAAACTCCGTGCATATTGGATTTCAATAGAATCTTCAAAATTCGTGGAGTTGAATCGAATTGGCTTATAGAAGCACGATTTACGAGTCTAAGAATTATCATTTATGAGTCTTAATGGTATGGATAGTCTTGCATTCGAGGACCATGTTTTCCATCCAACATTCTAAATATGGAAGTTCAAGCCATTATATTTCAAAAAACATTTAATTATTTAAAAAAAAAAATTTAAGAATAATTTAATACAAGTTAAAAATCTGTCTGTTGTTATATATTGTTATATATTGGAAAAAGAATTTTACTTTTGTACAGCGAACTGATTGATAAAAGATAATTGTAAGTTCTAATAATTGTTGTTTTATATTTATTAAATGGAAATATAAATCACCGTGGTACGAAAAAAGGCATTCCATTTGAAATTATCTGTAAACTTAAAATGTTTATATATATATATATATATATATATATATATATATATATATATAGTGTATTGACAGCCCTTTCAAGTTATGTGGATAAGTTTTTTAAAAAATTTTCGAGGATTGTTCTAAAATTAATATGAATCAAAAGTGTTTTACAAAAACTTTCAATTATACGTTTAGTTTTAAGAAATGCTGTAAACGATTTTTTTATAGGAACATAAAACAGATGAGATGCATACCGCTCTTATGGAAGCTTCAATGGATGGACATGTGGAAGTAGCCCGTTTGCTGCTAGATTCTGGAGCGCAAGTCAATATGCCTACAGATAGTTTTGAATCTCCTTTAACATTGGCTGCGTGTGGAGGTCACGTTGATCTTGCTATGCTTCTAATCGAAAGAGGTGCCAATATAGAAGAGGTTAATGATGAAGGTTACACTCCACTAATGGAAGCTGCTCGAGAAGGCCACGAGGAAATGGTTGCTTTACTTTTAAGCCAAGGTATATTTATTTTTAAATATTTTAGATTTCTTAGTATAATACATAACTTCAAACATACAATTGCTTTTATTATACAAGTTGTTACAAGGTATAATAGAAACTTGTTGCTTCTTTCAATAATTAAATTTGGTTAATATTCAATATTAGTATATTTTAGAAAGGTACCCTTATAAAACAATTATTTTTATAAACAGAGGTTCAGAAATATTTTTCATTTCTAAAAATATTGAGTTATTCAGTAGTTTATATAATCTAATATTTATTCTTTTATTCCCCATTACAACATTAAAGATGAAGTATTAAAATTGATTATTGAACCTTCGTAACGAAATCGTTACAAGTAGGTAAAAATATGGAAAATTGACTAATATGAAAAATGTGACTAATTGTTATAAAATCTCAAAATGTTGTAAAACTAAAAGAAAATGAAAATAGTTTCTCAAAGTACAGAATACTGAATTCATTGTTAGTCAAAAATTTATATGGCTTTATCTAAAAAAAAAAGATCAATATTTTTAAAAATATATTCTAAACTTTTTAAGAATGACCTACAATATTTAGCTAGTTCAAATTCTTTTCAAAGTAATGATTTGCTAATCTTATTAGGTTGTCAAATATCTCCCTTCCGCTTTTTTGCTCCTCATTCAATGCTTTATAAAAAGTGTTACAGTTGTCGGATTTACTTCAAATATGCGCCGTTTTGTTCTATAATTTGTTTCCATCTAGACGACAACTTCATAATACACCTCTCGTGGAAACCCTTCTCCTTATTTGCGATGAACTCGGAGAGCCACTTATCACAAGCCCCTTTTGAGTCCAACTTTACACCACCAAGGACGTTCGACATGGATAGGAACAGGTGGTAATCACTTGGCGCTGTGTCCGGGCTATATGGTGGATGCGATGAAACCTCCCATCCGAACTCCCGTAGCTTCTGACGAGTCATCAACGAAGTGTGTGGTCTGGCGTTGTCCTGGTGGAGCACTACACTCTTCCTGTTGGCCAATTGTGGGCGCTTCTGGTTGATAGCCTGCTTCAAGCAGTTCAGTTGTTCAGAGTGGATGGTAGAATTAAGCGTCTGGCCATTTAGGAGCAGCTCATAGTGGATGATTTCCTTCCAATCCCACCAAACACACAGCAAAACCTTCCTGGACGTCAACTCCAGCTTGGCCACTGTTTGGGACGGTCCACCGGCCTTGAACCACGACCATTTTCGCTTGATATTGCCAGCGTGCCATCGCCCAAAACACCATTAATTTCACGGAACGTTTCTCTAGCGGATTTGCCGTTGACGAAGGAAAACATTAAAATAGCGCGAATTTCGGCATTAAGGAACTCCATGTTTACACGTCTATAACTTTGGAATCCAAACTAATCACGCATAGCGTTGTTTTGTACGTTATGTCAAGACCTTTCAAATGATGTTTAGTATTGCCAGATACGAGCTCTGTAGCGCTTTGTACATAGCCGCGAAATTCATAAGACAAAAAGGCGGAAGGGAGATATTGGAAAACCTAATATACTATATATAAAATATCTAAAAAAAAAAAAATTACGGATGAAAAGAGCAAAATATCATAATATAAAATGTAAATAATGTTATATGAGCGTGATAATAAATTGTAAAATGTATTTTTCTATATTGTTCCTTATAAAAAATAATTATTACAATAAAATATGAATATAATAGTACCTGCACATTCAAGCATTGTATTCGACCTAGTTAGCTATAGGATAATAAAAGATATGCTTTAGTCATCGCATGAAGGTTAATTATTTTTTTCCCAGTATTGTAGAGTTAAAATATTTCATAAATATTTTGAATTTCTAATAAATTAATATGTAAAATATTGTAGCATTTCTAAATTTTCAGACTTTTTCGAAATTAATTATTAAATTAATAAATATTTTTATCGGTCTTAGAGCTCTTATAATATAATATATTAACTAAAATAATGACTTATTTTCTCCTTTGGTGCTCGACGTTTCGAACCACTACGGTTTATCCTCAGGAACTAAACTTAAATGAAACTCAGCATGCTACTTTATATACCCTATCGCCACTCTATGTCAGATTCTTTGGGGGGGAGTGATAATACACAAGAACAGTCTGACTTTTATTATTTTAGTTAATATAATTATATTATAAGGACTGTAAGACTGATAAAAATATTTATTAATTTAATTCAAAACTGTTGACATAAGTACAATTTTAATTTTAATTTTAGAAATATAATATGTAAAAAATTCTATAATTTTTTGTATAATGATACCATTTGAATTTACATATTTTTAAAAATTATTATTATTGTATTTCATATTATTGAAATTAAAGATTTATATTATTGTAAGTATATGCCATTGTAATGAATCGATTCACGCTAACTGGTACCCTAAGACAATATTTTATTCTGTGTCTATACAAAATTGTTGATATTACGTCTACCTACATCTCAATTTGTTAGGAAAAAGTAAGCTGTTAATATCATATTTTAGCGAAATCATATTTTCATTATCCTTGACAGCACTTTTTCAAGGTACTTGGTTTTTGTGTAATTTAATTTTATAACGGTTTCTTTTTACATTTATTAAGCTATCTTTATTATCTATTCTTCTAAAATAATTATTAAAAAATATACGAATAGCAAGGTATAGAATGATATGAACATATGTTTATTTTTGTAATATATGAAAATTAATATGCAACAGAATATATTTAATTATATTATTAAGTATTATATCAAAAATTAACTCCATTTAAAAAGATATATTTTATATAATATCTTATTTTACCCGATTAGACGTTCCTCTGTATAAGTGCGAAATTATGGAGAGTGGATTTGAAGTCTCCAAGTAGTTCTCAGTGAAAAGTATAAGTTCAGAGTTAGGTATAAACAACTAACCCATACCTTTCTCGCCTAAATCAATTTTGATCGAAAACATCGAATTAGAAACATTCGATAGATTTCAGTGCATTATTCAACTTTGAAGAGTTAAATCAGAATCGTTGTGTTTATAAAATAACAACTTTATATCAGTTCCTCGCAATGATTATAGACATTTTTCTCACATAATAATTAGTTTTTTGTATTTCATTCCTATTTTTAATCATTTTTATCAGAAACTTTAGTTTTTGGAAGAATCATATAAATACTTACATATTGTGCAAAATATTTATTAGGTGTACACGTAAGTTTCTAGCGTTTGTCAAAAGATGGCGTCACCAATGGATCCCAGCCACAAATGTCAGACCTCATGTATTATATTTGTAAGTTGTGTATCTTTCAATAACTTTGTAGAATAATATTTGAGCATTTCATTTAGTGTCTTTTATTTTATTGAGTAAAATCATGGCAAATTGCCAGCTAAACAAATGTCATTTGCGATAAACGTTACTGCTATTTTTGAATATGAGGAAAAATTTGGCTAAGACCTATCTTTTGTTCTCGGAAACTTATGAGGTGGAATGTATTGTTGAATTTACGGGCCACGTGTGGTTCAAACGATTCAAAGATGGTGATTTTGAAGTTGATAGCAAGGATCGGCGAGATCTTCGTGGAATGTGCAACCACGTATAAATTTATTTACCTACATTTTAACAGTTATTATGTTAATTAATTGAAAAAAAATTTTCACAAGCCAGATTGAGAAAATTTCCTAATTGTTTAATTTATTTAAAATAAAGAATTTTATGACTGCACGCTAGTCAAGTGCATTCATTTTAACTACTAATATGTAAGATATCTATCCTGAAAATTCTGTAATCCAAATACCTGGAGAGATTATGAACACTAAGTATTCTCCAAATAGTTTTTGACCGAACCCGCAAGATGTGGCCGAGCATTACGTGATGAAAAATAACGGACTCATGCTTGGTCTCATATTTTATACGTTTTACCAGTCATACTCGCTTTAAAAGAATCAGTTGAGTTCAATACAATGGTTCTTTGATGTTTTGACCACTCTGAAGCGGTTCGTAGTATACGACAACCTTTGGATCGTACCATGTGCAGAGCATGACGTTATTTATCTGAGTATTTCGTTTCGGCGTCAATCGGGCGGGCTCGCCCGGCTTTGTATACGATTTTCTGCGTTGAAGGTGATCATAATAAATTTATTATTCATCATCAGTGAATACGATGAAAAAATTAATTATTTGTATACCGCTTTGACAACATTTCGGACATGCAAAACCAACACTATATACATTCGAACAGCACCAGTTTCCAACCTTTTAAACGCATCTCAATACTTTTAGGCGGAGGGAAACAACTTACTGCGTGACGTCCACTGATGCAGCAAGTTCTTCGTGAATCTGACAAGGATGCTAATCCAACAAAGCGTCTTACTCCTCGCCTTTAAAATTTTTCGGCCTTTTGGAGCGATCCTTGTCTTTAACTTCAAAATCACCAAGTTTGAACGATTTGAACCACTCGTGGCCCATCGATTCACAAATATATTTCGCCTCATAAGTTTCCGAAAGAAAAAGATAGGCCTCAACTGCCCATTTCCTCATATTCAAGAATAGCAGCAGCACTTCTCGCCAACGACGTTTATTTGGCTGGAAACTTGCCATGATTTTGCACAATAAAGTAAAGGACACTGAAAGAAATGCTCAAATATTATGCTGCAAAGTTGTTGACAGATACACAACCTACAAATATAACACACGTTGTCTGACATTTATGGCTGAGATCCATTGGCGACGCTATTTTTTGACAAACGCTGGAAACTTACGTGTACACCTAATAAATATTTTGCACAATATGTAAGTATTTATGATTTGTTAGATTATTTTAGCCTTCTATAAATAATAAAGCAAAAAATACTTGAAACTAAATATTGGACCGTATCGTAAAAGGATGTAAACATATGAGTCCACTGGGTCATATTACGATTTGCGTCTTTACTGCCCTGCTTGGCAAATGATTTATGAGTTTATTATTTAGATGCCCGATATTCTTCTATAGGTTTTAAGTTTCTCACAAAGGCTTGCAGAATTTTCAATTTCGAATACTGTAGTTAGTCTTGCGTCGTCCCTTCGTTTGAATAGAAGTCTTTTCTTTCCTCGTGTGAAATAAAGTTCGTGTTAAAAGATTATTTTGTGTATCTTTATTTTAATATTCCACCTACTATATTTAATAAAAATTCAATATGATTATTCCAAAAAATTAATTTTCTGCCAAAAATGATTAAAAATAGAGATGAGATAAACAAAAATGGTGTGTGTGTATACGTAACTTCACCATGAGTTTCTGCTTTGCATTCATAGTTTATTAGAGTATTTATTTAATAACTTTATTTCAGAGAACAAAGTTGTTTTATTAATTAAAAATTGTTAAGTTTACTCAAGATTCTAGCCATTTATTAATGTAAGTCACATTGAATAGATCATAGTTGGATTTTTCTAAATTCTTCCCTATAATACGTCGGATTGAAATAATACACGAACACAAAGGAATTTGATACTTTATATATTAGGTTCTCAAATATCTCCCTTCCGCCTTTTTGTCTTATGAATTGCACGGCCATGTACATAGCGCTACAGAACTCGTATCTGGCAATACTATACATCATTTGAAAGGTCTTGACATAGCGTACAAAACGACCGGTATGTGGCATCTCGTGACATCGCCCAGGAGATGAGAGTTAGTCACCAAACCATTTTAAACCATTTGCAGAAGGCTGGGTACAAAAAAAGCTTTATGTTTGGGTGCCGCATGATTTGACGCAAAAAAACCTTCTGGACCGGATCAACGCCTGCGATGTGCTGCTAAAACAGAACGAACTCGACCCATTTTTGAACCGGATGGTGACTGGCGATGAAAAATGGATCACATACGACAATATCAAGCGAAAACGGTCGCGCTCCAAGGCCGGTGGACCGTCCCAAACAGTGGCCAAGCTGGGGTTGACGTCCAGGAAGGTTTTGCTGTGTGTTTGGTGGGAAGGGAAGGGAATCATCCACTATGAGCTGCTCCCATATGGCCAGACGCTTAATTCTACCATCTACTGTGAACAACTGGACCGCTTGAAGCAGGCTATCGACCAGAAGCGCCCACAATTGGCCAACAGGAAGGGTGTAGTGCTCCACCAGGACAACGCCAGACCACACACTTCGTTGATGACTCGTCAGAAGCTACGGGAGTTCGGATGGGAGGTTTCATCGCATCCACCATATAGCCCGGACACAGCGCCAAGTGATTACCACCTGTTCCTATCCATGTCGAACGCCGTTGGTGGTGTAAAGTTGGACTCAAAAGAGGCTTGTGATAAGTGGCTGTCCGAGTTCATCGCAAATAAGGAGAAGGGGTTCCACGAGAGGTGTATTATGAAGTTGTCGTCTAGATGGAAACAGATTATCGAACAAAACGGCGCATATTTGAAGTAAATTAGACCACTGTAACACTGTTTATAAAGCATTGAATAAAGAGCAAAAAAGCGGAAGGGAGATATTTGACAACCTAATATTTATACTTTCCGAGATTTTTTTAACGGGAAAAGGATATTTATGGTGGAAAATGGATACACGTTAGCTTAATCAAAATATTTTCCGTCATATTCAACTACTTTTTCCCATCTGTCTGGCATTTTTGTCGATAACATGGCGAAAGGACGATCGCGGTTTCGTGGCGATCTAAAGAGGTGGTAATCAAAAGGCGCTATGTTTGGCGAGTACGTTGGGTGCAGCAACACATTCGATTCGGACTTCATTAATGTATTTTTGACGACTTTCGCAACATGTGGTCGTGCGTTGTCCTGCAAGAGAATGACGTTGCGGCTATTGCCCGTGATTTCTGAGCTATGTTCGATCAATTTTTATTGAAAATCATTCAGTTGGCGTTTGTATACCTCGATATTGCAGGTTTCATTCGGTTTTAGTAGCTCACAGTACAACATACCCTGTTAATCCCACCAAATGCACAGCAGTACCTTTTGGCCGTAGATGTTCCATTTTAGTTTCGATGTGGACGGTTGACCTGGGCCAACTCATGACTTCACGCTTAGGATTGTCATAGTAGATCCACTTTTCATCATTACTCACAATTGGCCATAGAAAACATCTTTTTTTGCGTGGCAAGCAGAGACCGTTGCGATTTTGTATCGATTCATAATGGCACTTTCGGTCAAATCGTGTGGCAGCTATTTTCCTTCTTTATGAATCGTTCTTATCTCATGTAAACGTTTGCCAACTGCTCTGCACTAACTCCTAACTTATTACTATGTTCTTTCCGCGTTTGAGCTAAGTTTTCGTCCAATAATGCTTGAAATTCACGATCTTCAAACTATTTTGGTTGTTCAGAACGTGCTTTGTCATTAATATCAGTATCTCCACTTCTAAACCGCTGAAACCACTCTTTACATGTTGTAAGCGATGAAGTTTGTTCGCCATAACATTGTTGAAGCATTCGA
The DNA here is from genome assembly GCA_018907035.1 of Sycobia sp. Sy_11. Taxonomy (NCBI): domain Eukaryota; kingdom Metazoa; phylum Arthropoda; class Insecta; order Hymenoptera; family Epichrysomallidae; genus Sycobia; species Sycobia sp. Sy_11. Next base: position 3,055,222 of record JACCIC010000004.1, read on the forward strand.
TAAGTTTCAGTTACACTTTTTCAAATGAAAATAGTGCAAAAGGACATATTGAAAAAACGATTTATCACGATTCATTTTTCATTGATCAAAAAATTATAATGTTTACACAATCATAGCGCCTGTGAATTTTATCGGTAAATGCCAAAACTAAAAAAAAGTAATCGATCGGACAGTCTGACTTTTGGTACTATTTATATCGCCATCTAAACGTGAAGGTCGAAAACTAAGTTCGTCTTCTAATAGTTTATTTATTGAACATTTGTTGATGTCTGTTGTCTGTTTCGAAGATGAAAATACTTTGTTCCTCGTACTTCTGCTTACAAACGCGTTCATATCACCGTGCGCTACCCATATGATATTGATCATTCGGAATTTATTTCAGAAGTGGATATTGGTCATGATTTTTACTTTTATTTATTAACACGCTCAAGCCGCTGGATCGCTGCCCATACGATACGAATTGCTAGAAAACGGTTTTATACGTCAGCGTTTACCTTTCTCCCCAGCTGTATATTTATGCTCGCTCAACCCACCCTCTCTATCTCTATATAGTATAGAGTATAGTCTCTATATATTAGAACTAATAAAAATGAAATATCTTTCTTCCACTAACAAATCATAAATTATAAATAATATTCATTCACTCACGCGTTTCCGTGACGAGGACTATGGAAGAACAGTATATGTTCATCTGATTTTTTGAATTTTAAATATCTCCAAAATTTCGTCTCATTTGATACTAACAAAAATAGTTTTTTAAGACGAGATTTGATTCGACACCTAACTCGTGAAAAAAATGGATAAAATTATGACAGTTAGGTCTATCTGATGGTAAATTACTGCCAATCAAATCAATCCCTCGTATTTGCTTGTATCCCAAAAATTTGAAAGAATACTTTATCACTATCGATGTCCATAGTTAAACAACCGGAGGCATCTTCTGACACAAGACCTCTTCCACAGTTAACTGAACTCTTCAAAACCATTGAGAAGCTAGTTCACAATCAGCTTACTACCTTGAAAATAATTAACAACTAAGAGAGGCAGCAGTAAACTAAACTAACTTGACTAAAACATAGATTTTAGTTTTAACAAGAGTCAAAGACATCATTTGATCAAGTAGTCATAAAATTGTTCTTCTCATATCTACGAAAACAACAATCGAATGTTTGCAGTAATAGTGCATCTATTTGGAATGACTTCCCTCCAGAGCAGGAGTACGGCAAGGAAGTTTTATAGGGGCGCTGCTCTTTCTAATCTTTATCAATGACTTAACCAATCCTCTTCAGCATACTAAGTACTTTATATTTGCAGATGATGTCCAGATCTACTTATAATATCTACTATACTATACACCTAAGTACATACATAAAGATAGCGGTAATTCGAAGTGGTGTAGTGGTAGTGATTCATTGCGCATATTTAAATGAAATCAAGCTTGACACCAAAAAACTAAAGTCATGCTTCTAGGTAGTTATAAATATGTCCAAGCTCATGATGCTACTACTTTGACACAAATAGTTGTTATGATACCACTATCATTATGTATTATTATAGTATTTTATATTTTGTATTTTACTTTTATTATACTTTATACTGCCTCCTTGTTGAGCTAACAATAATTTTTTTCTGATATTTTAAACTTTACTAAATTAGTAATAGCTACTATAGAATTGATTATTATTAAATTAACGTAACCGTAGGTGAATAAGATATCAAACCGCTAAGTATTGAAATTTTTTATCATTTAAGTTATATTTACCGCCATATTTAGTCTTTTATATTGTTATTAATTATTAAATAATTATTTGAATGTAATTGTACTTAGAGTTAGTTATCTTTCTCTCTGTCTGTGTGTGTGTCTGTCTGTCTGTCGCTTACATACTCTTTTGCATTCACACCCGCGGAAAACTACACTGTCTAGCACCTATATCGCAATTATGGCTGACGAAATAGCATATATCAGTTAATTCGAGTATGCTATGATATATATGCTACGTATGCTACGATTGATTGCAGTCATCGATCGAGAGGTGATGCATCCCGTGGTTGGCAAGAAAAGGCAGAAATACAAGACCACGAGGCTACATATTAAACATTCTCCTCTTCTGATAGAAGCAGTAGAGAAGATGCCAGGTTCTTCTATAACTGTACCTAATGTTTCTTTCGATGCTTCCTAAAAGGTTGTTTTTGTTGTGGAGTTGCGGATTTTCTAAAGTATCAGAAGGAGAGAGATATTGAAATAAACCTTAATCTAAGTACTTGCTTTTGTTAATTTCTTTTTGTTCACATCCATTTCATTATTATTTTTAGATTTCCAAAGAACCTTCATGTTCAAAAAAAACAAAGAATTTCTAAAAACGCACATTGTTGTGCCGTTTAATGATTTTTCTGTATATTTTCAATTCTCACAACAAAGTGTCTCAAATGTTAAAAATCTTAAACTAAAATTTATAGCAAGCAATAAGTTCTCAAGATGTTGAAAAGATGTTACGACGTATATATGAAATTTCTATTTGAAATATAATGCATAAAATATGTTCTTATTTTTTAACAATTGATATTAGTGTCGATTTTTTATTGCATTAAATATTTAATTAAATTTTTGTAGGGGCAAATATTAACGCACAGACTGAAGAAACTCAAGAAACTGCTCTTACTTTAGCATGTTGCGGTGGATTTCTAGAAGTAGCTGATTTCTTAATTAAAGCAGGCGCTGATATTGAATCAGGAGCGTCCACTCCTCTTATGGAAGCAGCACAAGAGGGGCATTTAGATCTTGTTCGTTATTTATTAGAAACAAGTGCAAACGTGCATGCGCAAACTCAAACAGGTGATACCGCTTTAACATATGCCTGTGAAAATGGACATACGGATGTGGCAGATCTTTTATTACAATTTGGGGCCGATCTAGTGAGTAACGAAATTCAGTTTTTGTTTAAATTGACAAATATAGTCCTAAAGTTCGATTTAATTTAAACAAGATAAAAGTAGAAATTATATAACCAAATTAAAATTTAATTTAATTTATAAATTATCGTATGATTAAGAAATTGTATTCCTCTGATTGTTGCCTTCGAAACTAGAGGAATATAATAAATTTAATTTCCCTATCTGAAAATTAAATTTAAAACTTTCATTGTTAGAAGAGAATCGTTGTACTGGTTTTCTAAGAAAGGTAAGTACTGGTTGTCTAAGACAGCTTGTAGATGCTTTACTGGCAATTCTAGGCTGTTACTGTTTAAATTTAACGAAGGTGTTCAGTTAATGTGATAGTATATATAGATTTTATTAGGACATAAATAGTAGTTGCAAGGAACCCACTCTACTATAGGTAAAAATATCAAAAGATACGTATTCGGTAACTAATATCAGAAGGCAATTTCATTATTATTAAGAAAATAATGTACAATTTTATAGTATATAACTCAATAGCTTATTTAGAGTTTCTTCATTTTTTAATATTCAGAACAAAGCCTGAAACTATATTTTAATAAATGCTATGCAAAAGTAATTAATCCTTTTCCTAAAGAATTCTCCAAGTCTTTATCTCCGAAAGGTCATATTGTCATTTTTGTACAGAACCTTATTATTCACCTAAAATAACGATTATTTTTCAAGTATTTCAAAATTAAAAAACAAAAAATAAGGTACTTTTCGTGTACTTGAATAATTGATTTTCAAAATTATTTTAATCTGATTTCCGTATGAGTATAGATCTGATCAAAAATTTTTTGCAAACAATAATTCCATTTATCCAAAAACGAATCTATTGAAACATAGACGAAAACTATGTTCTTTATCTTAAAGAAGTGGCAGAGTTATGAATTTTACAAAGCACATTTTTGCCGTAAATTACAGTTTTCTCAAAAATTAATTTTAATATTAACATAATTAAGTTAGCGTTGGCGTTTCTTCTGTAATAAGCAATAAAATAATAAACTGACATGGTATTTTATTCTGTGAATTACAATACAAGTATCTTCGGATGCGAGTAAAATATTTTTTCTATGTTATTTAACTTAACTTTATGGATGCTCCCAAATATTGCTGCTAATCAGCGACGAAGGTGTACGATGTGTTTGTAAACAAAGCACATGTAAATTGTTACAGCGGTGCTTGTGTCATTCGGTCGAGACCAGGATTTGAACTCGGATCACCGATAACAAGTTACTAGTCCTTCACTCTAGTAATCGAGCCATCATAGACCTCTAGTTACAAATATGTCGAATAATTTATTCTGATATTTTTACATTTAGTAGAGTAAGTTTTATGTAATTACTATTTTTGTCCGGAAAAGATTTATTTTCTTTATAAACTGGTCAATTAAAAGAGTTACAGTTTTCAAAAGCTACAGTATGTGAAAAATATATAGATACGTTATTTTCTATTTGCTGCGTTTTCTTTATTGAAAACTATGTGCATAGTCCAAGTCAGATTATATAATTCTTTACAAGTTTTTAAGAGAAACAAATACATTTGAGTGTTCTCTATACATAGCATAATTCGTAATTTTGATGATATTTACATGATTGAAATCAGAGTGAATCTAAGGACATATAAACTAAACATTTTTAAGTCAAAAGCCTTAAGGAAAGACAGCAGATAATTTTTTTAGATATAAAAGAAAGCATTTTGTCTATATTAGATGTAGTCATATTGCAAATAAGTCCGAATAGGACTTGATAAGCAATATAAAAAAAAAAGATGTAGTCATTTGCTTTATAGATATATGAATAATACATACGTAGGTTGCTATTTTTATTTTGAGCCTAATAATGAGAAGACAGCAATTTATTATTGAAAATGGCGTTATCGTTTTTCGAAATATTCTCCAAAATGATCAATACACTTTTGCATGCGCTCAAAAAAATTTTCGTAATACTTTTTCCACTACGATTGAGGTACCTTCAAAACATGGTTTTTCAATGCATCAACGGCTTCTTCAGGTGCCGAAAAACGTTGACCATGCAATTTATTTTTGATGTGCGAGAATAAGAAGCAGTCATTGGGTGCCAAATGAAGATCAGGGCTATATAGCGGATGAATCATCCATTCGATGATTTGGCTTATCAAAGATTCTTTTGTTTGAACCAATGTGTGAGAGCTTCGTTGCCCATTGTTTTTTCGTATGTCACAAAGCACTTCTGACAAACAAATGGTTATGTACCATTCAATATTCAACGTTCTGCGTTGTTCTAACGGCATGACTGCCACATGTTCAGTTATTCCGAAAAAACTGGCGATCATTTGCTTCGAGGTGCTTCGAGCACGAATCACTTTTGTCGGATTGGACTCGTCTTAGAAGACCCATACACTGGATTGCTGTTTTGTTTCAGGCTGATACGCATAGATCCAAGATTCATCACCTGTATAAATGTTATACACAGCTTTTTATGCACCACGATTGTATTTCTTGAGAATTTCTTTGCACCAATTAACACGAGCATCTTTTGGAGCTTTTGTCTAATTATGCGGGATCCGACCTGAACAAATCTTTTTAAGATCTAAATAGTCATGCATTATCTTATTGATGCTTGTCATACTAATGCGTAAATATGCCTCAATCTTACGGTTGCTCGTATGACGATCTTGTTTTATCAGTTCTCGCACAGCATCAATGTTTTTTGACATAATTACCGATTTTGAACGACCTTTCCGAAACTCGTCCTGGAGCGATCTGCGACCATGATTAAATTCATTATATCAGCGTTGCTTTATATCAGTGGCCAAGGATGGAGCTTCGTCGCTATAAGTTGAAGTAAGTTGATCGATGCACTTTTGTTTTGATAAGCTACGTCAAAAATCGTAAAAAATCATCGCAGGAAAAATTTCACGAGTTAGTTCCATTTTTTCGCTGAGACAAAATTTTCAAGTCACTGTAGATAACATAGTTATACTTAAATGACAAAACGTTCTGAAGAAGGTTATGGTTAAAAAGGTCTAACTTTCAATTAGACACATGAGATGGTGCCTGCAAACATTTGTATGCCAAGGCTCAATATATAAATAGCAACCCTCTTAACTCCGTAAAATATAAATGTACATTTTGACCAATTCGCACTTTTGTTCAGAAGTTAAAGCCTATTCAAAATTGAAGTTGACAATACTTAATGAATTAGTATAAAATGCTGTAAGTTTTCGCTGTCTTTTCAAATGAATATACTAAGTTTTTTGAAATGTATATATAGTGAATAAAGGGAAAATAGGTGAACGGTTATAAAAAATTTGATTGATTAAAAGAGCGTGAAACATGTCTGATTATTAGAATTACATGATTTGATATTGGATTCGTTCTCTAAATATCAGCTAAATTTTCTTAATTTACATAGAAATTTGAACATAGAAATATTGTACAGTGAATGAACATATATTGCAAAATTCTGCTTCTTGATCGCCCTTTTTCTTCTACCTTTCTTTTTACTTAGAATTTTCTAGCTTAGAAGATCTCATTTAGAAGTTTGAGAATTCTTCTATTGAAATACTTTAGAACATTACTAAAAATATTGGTTAAAAAGATTGTGGCTGTTAAAATCATCAACAAAGAGAAAACATTCATTTTAATTTTTTAAAAGAGAATTTGACATATTGTTCTCTTTTGTAATTATACAAAACACAGATACTTATGGTGAGGCCGCTATTAGTGAAAGAACGTGCCAAGAGTGGTTTCAACGCGTCAAGAACAGTGATTGTCACGTTGAAGACCAGCATGGCGATGGAAGAGAGAATGTTTTCGAAGATGCAGAATTGGAGTCATTACTTGATCAAGACTCGTGTCAAATGCAATAGGAATGGGCAGGATCATTAGGAGTAACGTAACAAGCCATTTCAAAACGCCTGAAAGTCATAGGAGTGATTCAGAAACAAGGAAATTGGGTGCCGCACAAGTTGAAACGGAAAGATGTTAAATGGCGTTTGTTTGCTTGTGAACAGCTACTTGCAAGACAAAGACGGAAAGGATATTTGCATGGTATTATGGCTGGGGACGAAACATGGATTCATTACGATATCCTCAAGGGCCGAAAATCATGGGGTATATCCCAACCACGCTTCCACGTCAACGGCCAAACCGAATATTAATGTTGCAAAGTCATGCTCAGTATTTAGTAGTACCAGCTCGGCGTAGTGTATTATGAATTAATACAACTTACTGAAACAATCACAGGCGATCGTTATCGAACGCAATTAATGTATTTGAGCCGAGCATTGAAAGACAAACGTATTGTTAAAGACAAACATATTGTTATTTTCAACTACCTATTGTTAAAGAGAAATGTATTGTTAAAAAGATATTTTATAAAGATTATAGAATTTTCATTGATATTGATAGTGTTCTATGTCTGACTACTTTAATATTTTATAGTATTTATACAGTATTTGTGGTAGATATAGTATTTACGTGTACGAAAATTGATGAAACATGTTTGGGAATATTCTAGTGTGGAGTAAGGATCCCTGCCATGATTAAAATGGATAAATACTTTGTAATAACAAATACGACACTGCCGCGCTATTTAAGAAAATATTTTAGCTTTATATACTCTGTAGCAATTTTCAATATATCTCTCAATAGCAAATCTCAAAAATTGTCAGAATGAACCCTGGTAACATACCCAGCTAGTTTATATTATGGAATCCAAAGGGTACTCGCTATATGGCGAAGGAAGCGAATTAAGCCAATCACAATATGTATATAATAAATTTAATAATAATTTCGCGCACTCCTAATTAACATACCATTATTAATAAAATTCATTCTGTAAATTAATTCATAAGTGTGTTTTTATTTATAATGTAGATGAATAAGTCAGCAAAATTTAATTTCATACTTTTTCATTTCCATTATTATTATTAAATACAAAGTCAAATTTTCCATAAATAAAATTAATAAATATTTCTATCGGTCTTACCGTAATTATATTAACAAGTTTCACTCATTTTAATGTTTATTAATTTTTTTCTATTAATTATAGGAACACGAATCAGAAGGTGGTAGAACGCCGCTTATGAAAGCATGCCGCGCTGGTCATCTTTGTACTGTTCAATTTCTAATATCTAAACGAGCCGATGTAAACCGTCAAACCACTAATAATGATCACACTCCTCTTTCGTTAGCTTGTGCTGGAGGACACCTTTCTGTAGTTGAACTTCTTCTTGCACAATCGGCTGATCCATTCCACAAACTGAAGGCAAGTTATACATATCAAATGTTTATATTACTTGATACACTTCAATTTGATGAATAATTGTTGATTAATAAATTTACTATTTACAATTGTAGGATAATTCTACAATGTTGATTGAGGCAGCGAAGGGAGGTCATACAAGTGTTGTACAACTTTTACTTGATTATCCTCATAGTATTATGATGAATTCTCCTCACAGTTCCAGTACATCGATGTTGGTAACTCAATCACAAACTATACCCCAGTCAAGTCAGTTATCTCTACAAACTGCTCAGCAAGTTCAGAATCAACAAAATCTTGAATTAAACCATAGTCAGATTATCCCTTCTAAACATAACAGTCAAAAATCATTATTAAGAAAAAATAGAGCTATTTCAAATGTGTCAGATGCTACACTTACTTCCGCTGAAGTACAACAAGTTCGGAATCAACCCTCACGAAATTCTATCATAACAGTAAATGAAGATACTAATAGTTTGGATAAAAGTCATGGTAATTATTCGAGTCTTTCAGAGCCGAATATAAGTCTTAATTCATCTTCCGTTTCTAATACTGCAATCAATAGTGAATGCCGGAAAAATACTAGACACGAACAAATTTTGCATAAGCAACAAATATTGGAAGAATTACAGGTAAAAATAAGTTAAAGATAATTATATGTTAATCTTTCTTTTATAAATACATTTTGCTGAAATATTGCTAGTGAATAAAGTATTACATAATAAAAAAATTTTAGTAGTCATATAATAATAATAATAATAATAATAATAACAAAAAATTAATGATAATGATAATAAATTTTTTTTCTTGGTGAGTAAAAGTTAATCCGACAGCCTAAACGGTTGATGGCCTATAGCTCTCGTAACTAGGAATTCCGCTGATTCTTAACTCCAGGAAAACGCTCCGCATTCGATGTCTTGAAAACAGTTGCGCCTTCCGCTTAGCCCATACGGGCTTACACCCATTCTTCAAGTCATACTTTATGGCCCAAAATATTCTTCTAATAGCACCTTAGATCGTTTTTTCGGGCTGTCCAGCTGAATTAGATTACCATGCCTAAATGGGCCTATGTCAAGCCTGAAGTGCTCCCTTTCGTGACAAAACGCTACACACTGAAAAGTGTTGTGGAGCACTTTGACTCTGGAGGCGCTACAGTGAGCGCAAGCCAGATCCGGTACTTTTCCCATCTTATGGAGATAGGATTGGAACCGACCATGACCAGATAAGAACTGAGTGAGTTCGTAATTAACCTCTCCATGCGATCTTTAGATCCATGGCTTTATCTGATTAATCAGATGAGCCGTCCATTGGTCGCACGGACCCCCCTCCCATCACTTATGCAATTCGGTTATTGTGGCTGCTCTGGCCTGCATCGCTGTTTTTAGTCTGCCGTGAATGTTCTTCTCACGATAGATAATTGTCTTCTCTTTTGTGTTTGGAGGTCAATGGGGATAACGTATGCAATAACCAATACCACCAACTTAGAGGCCTTACGATACGAGCTCGCAATGCGAAGTGCCCCTCCCTCTTCGTTGCACTGCCGTCATTCTTTTTCAATACTTCTGAACGATCAATCCATGGGACCATACCTCAGTCCCGTATAACATAGATTCAGCTACTCTAATGAGGAGATACAGCTCGAAGGGTGCGGGAACGCTAACATTGGTCAGTTGGTCAGGGCGCTTCCAAGTTGCGCCATCAGTCGATTAGCTCTATCCGTCATTTTATTTTGTTTGGTCCCAGAAGAAGAAGAAGAAGAAGAAGAAGAAATCCTTAGAATCATATGTCCCCCAAAGTATCTAATGGCAGCTTTTGTACAGACCGTCGCGTCGTTAACTTATATAAGCCACAGCGTTATAATGCGCTTCCTAGTCAGGAGCATAAGCACTGTTTTCACCGCCACCAAGTCTAGCTCATCATGATAATGATAGATGCTACATCATCTGCGTATCCAACTAGGAAAGTGCTTTCAGACACCTGGGCTCGGAGAATTCAGCTTTAGCACTCGACTTCTTCCTCTTCTGGCAATCAGGTAACGGTCTATCAGGTAGTCGACTATTACACGAAGTATAAAGGCGGCATCCTGAAATTTCCCTCTATGGCCCCTGACATTAGCCCAACCAATACAGTTGAAAGCATTTCGAACGCCAAATATCGTCAGCAAGCAAACAGGTCGAGAATAATGATTCCCCCCTCTGCGCTTCTCACCGACTCTATAACCTCAAAGATTGCATCCACTGTCGCTCTGCCCTTTCAAAATCCCTAGATCCGTACTGTTTTTCAACTAGATCGCTGATAACCACTACAGGTTCCTTTTTGCGTTACTTCAGTAGTTTCTCCAGCAGTTTTCCAGCAGTATCGCGCATGCATAGAGGTCGATACGACGAGGGTAATTCCGGCAGGACCTTTCCCTTATGAATAAGTGTAAGTTTCGTTACCTTTCAGGTAGAATAAAATATGCTTGCGTTCAGACAGAAGTTATACATTGTCAAATGGTGTTCTGGGCGCACTTTTACTATTGTCTGTAGCGCCTCTCCTAAAATATCATCGAGTTCTGGAGCCCTCTTGTTTCTAATAGTTTTCAGAGCCCTGACGAGTACCATCGTACTAAATAGCGGGGCATCTATTTCTCCTTCCAGTGGTATTGGGTCAAATCTGTCAGGATGAGCAGGAAACAGAATGTCTATAATGTCATGACTACTTGGATCTAAAGTCCCCATGTTTCAATGTGATCCGTGTTTTCCAGCATACACTCTGTAGCCTAATTCCCGTGGATCTCGGTCCAGATCTTTACACAAGTCTTCACAAGCATTGGTATTTACTGTGCTCAATTATCCGTTGAGGTCTTGTTTGGATAGCTTATATTTTGCACTCAAAGCTATTTCATATTTGTGCTTCGACGCTCTGTTATAGCCTCCTACGACGTAAACACTTACGTCTTAAATCAGCTTCCTCTGCCATCCACCAGTAGACAGGACATTTATTGTCATTAATTAGTTTGCGCGGCATCGATTCTTCGCAGGCCCAATAATGCTACGCATTATGACGTTAACAATCATCCGGGCTTCTTCTGATCTCGATAGGCCATTCACAATCCCAATAAGACTTCGTTGTCCATAGTTAAGGGCTAAAATAATCTGGCTTTCCATCACATACGCGGAATATGATGTACTGATCATCCCTTACTACATAATCCTCAATTACCTGACAATCTTGCATTGACGTGGCCAAATGGTTTGAGACGAAGGTGATATTTGGTATTGCTTCAGCGTAACAAAGCCTCTTAAAGGTTGAAGTAGAGCAAGTGTTTAAAACTACAAGCACTAGTCTGAATTCTAAGTCAATGAATTGTCGTTCTCTTGAATCCAGCCACGCCATTCTCGATTCTCGGGTTTTTGCATTGAAATCTCAGGCCACGACCAACTCAAATTCATTTCTCTCACAGTCTTCGAGGTCATCAAGTATAGTATACTGGTAGTCACTTGTGGCTTTGTTTGGAGTGAGATAACAACTTACATACGTAATGTAGTTCCACGTCACCCAAATATAGCTATTTCCAGATCCATGAGTAGTTTGTCGGGAATCCAAATGACGTGTCGACCCTAAGCCATTAGTATACCATACTATCCCGGCTCTTCTCTCCCGAGACCGAACGCTTATGATAACGACCAGGCTCTGTCTTCTGGCAGAGATAAACCAGAATGTAATCAGCCGACCTTCTACGATTAATATTTACCTGCAGAAATACGACCATTTAGATTTCCTCGATATACCATTGTGAATGGTAGCTAGGCGCCGGAACCAGCTATATATCGTCGCATCTCAGCATTTCCTTCGTTAGTGTAGAGGAAGCATTTAGGCTCCGCAATATATGCCCCGATTCTGTGCCTCCCTGCTTATATTGATAGCAACTATCAGGGTTAGTTCAGCTATGACTGTACAATTCACTAGGCTCACTCTTGGAAATTTAGTTTTGAGCAGCTCCACAGCAGCGACTTTATGTAAAGTGACTATAGCAGTCCGGTGCTGAGCCAAGTTAGTTTTGGTCAATTGGACCTCTAGTTTGCCTTGATAACTCGGCAGTTTACGCTTGAGTGCGTCACTTACTTCTTCCTGTGTTGTGCATCAATCTAGTTTCAATCAGCTTTCTGATTGCCACTCTGGTCTAACGCTTTCTCAATCACTTCAGTAAGTAATGAATTCTATTACAACTTCATTGCAACCTTTTCTATTACAACCTTTGTACGCTGGATGGATGTTACGTCAGTGTCAGAAATCTTCGATTAGGACCATTTCGGATAACCCCAACAACCTCTACGTAAGTCTTCCTGCAGCCGGCTGCAGCATCCATTTTTATCTTTTTCTTCTTTATTTTTTCTTTGATCCTGTTCTAGTATTCCGTTGTTGAGCCTCCGCTCGTGCATCAGATCCATGACACTAGCTTTCGGCTTATTCTTATTATTTTCCTTCATAACCTCCATCCATTTTTTTGGTTCTTCTTTATTGTTATCGTTGTTGTTCGCTTTCTTCTTTTTTTTTTTGATTGATAAGTATGTCAAGGAGCGACTAGACGCTGGCCTTCTGTGGAATTCCTTCTTCTCCCTTTCGTCTTATTAGTATGAATAGACTACTATTTTTCATCCTCACTTGTTTATGATGAAGAATATTTATGAGTTCCTCAGCGTTTGGAAGGCCATGCTTTATATCTTCATTAATGTTGCGCTAACTCTTCAGTATTTTAAGCATGCCTTTGACCAGTCGAGCCAGCTAGAGAAGAATTGCCTGTTCGCTCAACTGGCCCAAACTTCTCTGATCATCTGACGATCCTGAGTTTCCCATCAGGTCCTCTGAGACAGCATCCACTAACTCTTACTTCTCTCCAACTCTTAAACTTCATTGTTGTAAACAGTCTATGCATATAAAAGAAAATGTCCATTCCTATATGTGGCCAATCTGCTAGATCTTTTAACCTAGAACTAAGAAACCTGAGATCTAACATACCTGGCGTACTATTCAACCGCGGTCCTCTAGAGGTTCACACTCCAACAACAAGACTCCCACTCTCTGTAGAGCTGTCGGAGGACATCGCACGGCATTGCACTCGCCATCGGAGCCTTTGACTTGAACTGGCGAGGTTCTAGCCTACCGTTTAACTATATATATATATTAGTATATATCTTCGAATAGGTTGCTTGTTTATTGAAATAGCGTGTCATAAATAGTCGGAGCTAACAAAATTGAGCATTGCACTAATTTGATTGTATTCTTTTTTATTACCTGACTGGTTCGGTAGATGTAGAAAGATATTTACAGTAACCTGAAGAGGGCAGTATCTTTGTGAAATAATTATCCAAATAACATAGATCAAAGGTAGAAGATGAATTATTTAACAATAAAAATACATATCTTTCAAATTAATAAAACTAAATTATTTTGTGAAAGCATAACAATCGTTAATAGTTTATCATTAGAAACAACTATTAAAATAACCAAAACTATTAAACCAACTAAAATATTTAAATAATTTGAAGGAAATTAAAATTATTCTAATATTATGCAGCTGATCTGATACTAGTAATTTTAATAAATGTTACATTTTTTTATTATTAACAAAATATTTGACAACTCTTCGCAAATAATAACGGTCATATGCCGTAAATAGGACAATTAAGTTCCCTTGCAACGGACAGTACACGCTGTGAAGGGTGTAACGGATTTTTCGAACATAGTGCCTAATTTTGGAATTGTCTATTTAAATATCTTTCAAATCTATAGTATAATAATGAAAGATGCCAAAAAAATGTTATATAGTTATATATAAATGTTATATGTTATATAGAAGATATGTAAAATATCAGCTATTTTAATATCAAATGAATTTTTCTCTATTTGAAAATTTTTAAAATGCTTTCTCTATTATAAACGTTTCCACTTGAACCGTAATTCATAATTCTAACGAGAAAAAATATATTTACGAATTAACAATTGTTATTAACTATATAATATTAATTTTTTTAACAAATTAATAGTAAAGCTATTTCAACTTAAAGCTGTATATTTGTACAATAATGTGCAAAAAGAAATGGTTGCTAATAAAAGATAAATTCAACTTTATACTATATTTCAAATGCTTATTTTGTGTTATTCAGTTTGCACCAATCGAAGCTCCACTGTATTTGCGTTAAAAAAATTAGCTTGTTACATACCTGGTCGGCTGAAAAGTTAGTAAGCTGACATATAGATTGCGTTACTGTAATTAAATCTATCTTATTTTTATTTAGTACTAACCTTCAAAAGGAACGTATACAAATATGACAACTATTGCACAATTGGTTCAGGAGGTATGGCATTATCAGTAAAGCAACATTTGTGATTGTGAAAAAATGAATAAAAATGAATTTCGTGTGTTAATCAAACATTGTCTATGCATAAAAAAATACTGTTAATGAAAAGGTTTGGCTTGATAAACATCATTCAGACTCTGTACCAGGAAAATCAACCATTGAGAACTCGTTTGTTAAATTTGAACGAAGGGAAATGAGCATCAAACTAAATGCATACATGGACGTCAGAAAAATTCTAAATATATCGACTAACATATAACGACGAAAATATGACAAAATTCCAAACAATAATTTCAAATGATAATAAACTGAAGTTGTTTGGGAAAGCAGAAGCTCTTAAGATCTCAAAGGAATATGTTGGACATATCATGCATAAATATTTCAAGATACAAATGCTGTTTACAAAGTTGGTGACACGTCTACACACAATTGATCAAAAGCAATAACGTATTGATGATTCGGAACAATGCTTAGCAATATTTCAGCCTAATAAAATGAATTTTTCGACAATATTTTAGAATGGATGAAACATGCCGCTATCACTACATTCCAAAATCTAAATAACAGTATTCCAATGAACTCGACCCGATAAACTGAGTCCAAAGCGTGGGAAAATACAAAATTCGACTAACAATGTTATAGCAATATTATTTTGGCATGCACATGGTATGATATTCATCGACTATCTTGGCAAGGAATATATCATCAATAGCAATTATTACGTAGCGTTGTTGGAGCGTTTGCAACAAAAAATCAGGAGAAAACAACCCCATTCGCAGAAAAAGAGTGTTGTTTTATCACAATAATGCACCGTCTCACAAGTCAATGAAAGCGATGTAAAAATTAAACGAATTAGGCTATGAATTACTTTCTCATCGACTATATATTCCAGATCTTGACACCCAGTTACATTTTCTTCTTCGCAAATCTTAAAAGAATCTCAAAATAAATATGAAAAAAATTCAGCACTAATAAAGAGATAATCTATTTGAGAAGATTAAGAAAACTAATAAAACTTATTTGAGGCTAAGGAGAACTCTTACTATAAAAATTGTATTGGATAAGTGTATAATCGTTATAATCATTGTATCGCTTTTGAAGGAATCTACGTTGAATAATAAAATCCTATTTTACACAAAATTACTATCATCACTAGTGATTATTACGTAGAGTTGTTGAAGCGTGAAGAAATATATCGTGAAAAAGGGTCTATTTAAAGAAGAAAAAAGTATTTTTTCATCAAAACAATGCACCGCGTCACAAATCAATGAAAACGAAGGTAGAATTGTAAGAATTAGGCTATGAATTGTTTTCTAATTTACCATATTCTCCTGATCTGTCCCCCAGTGACATTTTCTTGATTGCAGACTCAAGAAAAAAAAACTCGCTCGATAAACATTTAGCACTAATAAAGAGGTAATCATCGAAATTGAGGCCTATTTTAAGGTTAAAGAGAAAACCTACTATAAAAATGGTTTTGGTAGAACAGAGAATAGTTCATAACTAAATGAATGATTTATAATTAAAAATTTACATAACTTAACTCATAGATAATTGAACATATTTGTGTAAAACTAGAATATAAGACGAGAGGATTTCTTATTAAATAATTCGTAGTGTAGAAGTTAATTTAAATTTTAAGGAAAACTGCGGTACTAATTTTGGTATCATTAAAAAAATATATTAAAGTTTAAATTATTTTAAAATTATTTTATAGGTGATATTGTCCAAATGAGACACGTGATTATACATAAAAATATCATCATTAAGTTTTAAACCATTGTTGTCGACCCAATAATAAAGTCTATAAATATTAACTGAAAATGGGAAACATCAAGTGGACTATGATTATGAATATATAATGGAATGTTATTAGTCTTTAATTGCATTTTGAAGAATAAAAAATTGCATGTAAATCATTAATAAAGATGTTAAATAATATCGGTCAAAATGAGATCCTTGAGGTTATATTTCATAATTCAACTACTTTCTCTATTATTCATATATAATACATTCTATCCACTTCATTATAAAAAAATTAACTTCAGTGGATATATTAGGAGTGTGAATAAGTCTTTCCCGTTTTTTGTAAGAGATGGCGCCACCAATACTGTGCGAGTATTCAATGGTTACATATGTCATAATCAAAGCTTATTCATATGTCAACAATTCCATACTAACACATTAGTTAAAATTTTTTCGCATCATAAATTTTTGATATCGTGAAAATGTCGAAATTTGAGCCGAGTCGACGTCATTTGCGGGAAGTTTCACTTTATTGGTTCAATTTGAAGAAATCTGCTGCCGAGACGCATCGATTGCTTCAGGAGGCTTATGGAGAAGGTTGTGTCGATGATTCAAGTGTTCGCGGATGGTTTCGACGCTTCAAAAGCGGTGATTTCGACGTGGAAGACAAGGAGCGTTCCGGGCGGCCGCAAATCTTTGAAGATCGAGAATTGGCGACTTTGCTTGATGAAGATTCTTGTCAAACGCAAGAAGAACTTGCTGAAGCATTGGGAGTTGACCGAACAACCATTTTCAAGCGTTTGAAAGCCATAGGAATGATCCAAAAGCAAGGACATTGGGTGCCGTACGAACTGAAGCTGAGAGACGTCGAACGGCGTTTTTTCACTTGCGAACAGCTGCTTCAGCGACATAAAAGAAAGGGTTTTCTGCATCGTATCGTGACTGGCGATGAAAAGTGGATACGTTACGATAATCCGAAGCGAAGAAAATTATGGGGACTACCCGGCCATGCATCATCATCGACGGCCAAGCCAAATATTCATGGCGCCAAGCTCATGCTCTGTATATGGTGGGACCAGCTAGGTGTGGTTTACTATGAGCTTCTGAAACCGAATGAAAGGATCACAGGCGAGGTCTATCGACGACAATTGATGCGTTTGAGCCGCGCACTGCGAGAAAAACGGCCACAATACTCCGACAGGCACGACAAAGTTATTTTGCAACATGACAATGCTCGCCCACATGTTGCACCGCCGGTGAAAACATACTTAGAAACGCTCAAATGGGAAGTCCTACCCCACCCGCCGTATAGTCCAGACGTTGCTCCGTCTGATTACCATCTTTTCAGATCGATGACGCATGGCCTGGCTGAAACCGGACGAATTTTTTCGCAACGGGATTCGTATGTTGCCAGAAAGATGGGAAAAAGTTGTAGCTAGCAATGGCCAATACTTTCAATAATTCATTTGTAACCATTTTTTCACAATAAAGACTCGAAATTTGAAAAAAAACGGGAAAGACTTATTCACATACCTGATAACATTTACCATTTAGCATTTCGAACATGTTATCATAACCAAATATGTCGATAATATGTATGAGCGATAAAATATTTTTATTACTAGATATATAATATGTTATATTACTAGAGAGAAATATAATTATTTGTCTTAGTAGAACAATTATTCACAGAAGTGAAACCATGATGCTTAATCGATAGGGAAGAATAATTCATTGTTTTTCCATGAAATATATGAGACCTGTCACTTAAGTAACGAGACTAGTGATATGAATCATTTATTTTGATATTACATATATTTATATAATATGACATTCAATATATATCCCTCTATCCCTACATCGCTCCATGCGTATCTCCCGTCATTCGAAACATTGCTGAAAGTCTTTTTCGGTCTGTTTCTTTAGTAAGCGCTCGGCTATTTCTTTCACAGCTTTCACAAAACTCTTATTCGTTTTAATGCAGAGTTCACCTTAAGAAAGAGATATGTGTCGCACGATGCAAAATCCGGTATATACGTTGGCTGATTTAATACTTGGATGTTATACTTGGCTAGAAACTTGTTAACGAACAATGCGGAATGAGTCGGCACATTTACTTGATAAAAAGCTATGTATTCTTCTTCCGCAATTTAGGTAACCTTTTTAGTTGTTGGATAAAGCAGTCTGATTGTACTTCTCTAACCATATTGATCTTTTATAGTAGTTATAGTTATAATAATTTTTATATGTTAAATTTTTAGATACTTCGAGAGTAACTATATAATAACAGTCTGACTGGCATTATAATAGAAATGTAAGATATAAAAATATTGTTTATTAAAAGGTTGACATAAAAGTTTTTCATTTTTAATTTTTAATAAAGTTATTAAACCCTTGGTTTCTGTCAAAATGAGTATCACACTGAGGCATCGCAGTGTGATGATAATAGGTTCAAAAAATTAAAAAATTTTTTTTGATCATAAAATGTAAATTAGAAATTCTCAATGTTTTTTTGACAGTACATTTATAAAAGATATATTATTAAAAAAAGTTCTTTATTTCAATAATATTTAAGCAAACGAATAAAAATAAATGTATTATTTAGTTGTGTAGAACATACCAAACACTAAAATGGTCTATAATAATAAGTCAACGAAATTATTTATTATAGTCTATAATAACATCTATTTTTTCATCAAATTACGATAAAAGATATTGAAATTTCTTTAAAATCTCGATGCATTAATATAATTGTTTTCTTACTTTACAGCGAGTTGAAAGAGAATTACAAATAAAAGGTGCTGGACATATTTTCTTAGGATCCTCAGGAGCTAATGCTGATACTACAGAATCTCTTCAAGTTGATCACGGGGATAATATTAATTTATCTGATACAAATAATATTATAAATATAGATCGGACCCAATCCATTCCGTCTACTCAAGGTATTTAATTTATTTATATTCCTGTTGTAACTTATCTAGAAATATTTTATTTAATTCAATATTGTATTTAATCAAATATTTTATTTAATTTAATTCAATAATTTCTCAGGATTAACAAATAATAGTTCAAACAGTATATCAAGTGATTTGATGACGCATCAAGGATCCAATAGTGTGTCGTCAGCGTTATCATTTTACAAAGGTTTTAATAAAACTTATATAGAAGGATTCAAAGCTGGTATGAAAGTAGAAAAACAACGAATGCTTAAAGAAGTGCAATGTTTACAAGAAACTCAACTACCACTGCCATTATCATCTACTGTGATTGAAAATTTTTCTATTAATAACAACTTTCCTAGTAGTTCATCTGTTTCTGTTATCACTGTACCTGCTCCAACTGCAACTATATCAACTAATATTTGTAGCTCTATAAATACAGCTGTAAGTTTCACTTGTTCAACAACACCTGCATCAGCTGGTGAAATGTGCAGTTCAATCTCTTCTCAAACCCCTATTGCGAGTAGTGATGTTTGTCAGAATACAGCTGTAAGTGATCGTCCTAAAGTAAAAGCCGTTTCTAAAAAAGATAATAAAAGTGTCCGTAAAGCAGTTCATGGAATGGTGATGAATAAGTTGCAGCAACAGCATATGGCCTTAATGGCTGGCCTTTCTTCCTCAGACTTCCAAAAATTTTTAGAAAAAACACGTCCACATTGTGTTCAGCAAGTTCATCAATTACAACAACTTAATCAACAGTTGCAGTTGCAACTAGATCAAGTGAAGGTATATTATTTAGGTTTATTATTATGTATATTATTATCTATTTAAATTTATTATTATGAATATAATTATATTTTATGAGAAAACTTTTAATTTATGTATTATCCCGTGTTTTTATCTCATAAAAAAATGAAAAAAATTTCAAGTAATTTTAACTTAAAAACTGAAATAATTATTTTATATGAGTCAAAATCAGAATTTAAACATTGCCATGTTTGTATTATCATCTTCATGACACATTTATGATATTTTAAAGTTTCTCTTTGCTCATTTTTCCTAATCTGAACTCATAGTCAAGGGCATATATAAAACGGTAAGATAAATTTTTTTTATGAAATTAAAAACACGAGTAAGTGTTATTCTTCGTCTATCTACTTAAATATGACATTTCAAGAAGAAAAAAACCCAATTTTACTCCTTTTGAACTACTTAGACTTCTTTCTACCCTTCGCTATTAATTCAAAATAATTAGTTTTCATCTACCGTATTCGAGTTGATCCAATGGCTTTTGACAAAAATTTGAGACTTTAATATGTAGATTTATGCTATTAAATGAGGCAAATTTTTCTTTTCTAAAATTAAAATACTAAGGTCATCTGGGACTTACGAATCATTCCTTTGGGATTTAGCGTAAGATTGGCATATATTTAATAATTAATTATGAAATTTTTCCGAACTTAATTTCGAAATTAATATTTTCAAAATACAGTCAGGTGTACTTAATGAAGCTTGTTTAATAGTTTTTTTTTTTCATTTATAATTAATCATTAAGCAAGATGCCGCTTTTATGCCAGAACCCAAACAAAATGTTAGTTGAAATTTGCCGATTTTTTCGATAAAGAAAATATTTAGTTTTCAGGAGAATCTCATAATTTTTTATTCAAAGTATTAATAATGTATTCTACACATTCCACTCATCTATGAGTCAAATAATGGATATCATTGAAAAAAGTATTTTCTCCTATAAGGCAAACCATTCAACCAGTCATTTTTTGACTTCTTCAATACTGGCGAAGCACTGTTCTGTAAGTGAGTGTCCCATCAATGCGACAAGGTGATAGTTCGACGGGGCGAAATCTAAAGAATATGATAGGTGCGATAATACTTGCCAATAAAGTGCTTTTAATGTTTCCTTCAACGATTAGGCATATTAAATTGCGCGTTATAATGTTACAAGATAAGTTTGCCATGTCTTTGAACCGATTCGGACCGTTTTTGGATCCAGGAATGATTCAAAATGACAATTTTTGTCGACAGTGATCCTGATTTACCGTTTCACAAGGTTTGAATAATGCCTAGTACACCTCTTTGGATGCGATTAAATTATTTCTAGCAAGTCACGTGTATGAGAGTCTCATTGCTTTCGCTGTTCGACAGTTAGCGCGTGTAGAACGAAGCACGCGCACACCTTTTTTTAAATCGTTCGGTATAACATGTTGAATGTTAAATTTTGGTATTTTATAATAAGTGTGCATATCACATACATAATCGATTGAAAGTACATCGATACGGCAAAATAGAGGGATGCTTAGAATTATACACAAATTCAGAATTAAAAAGGCGTCCTCTAAGACGTAAAATTTCATATATTTCATCGATAATTTGGTTTAATTTGCTTAAAGCACTACCTTTCAGCAATAATTTACCTGCTTTTAGTAAAGCGATTCCAAATGCAAAAGCATTTAATTGAGTTAATTGTATAATTTTTAAGCGCGCTTGGGACGGTTCAAATTACGTTATCGAATGGTGGAAGTTTATCAGATATATTGTTGCAAGAGCATTTATTATACAAACGATGCAAGCAATAAGATACAACACGAATTAATCGAGTTAATGATAAAAATTTTGAAATTATTTTAACGGTATATTGGGCCTGAATTGGGTATTATTTGGTGGTAGCGCAACTTCAGCAAACTGTTCAATTGGCTGCGAGAGCCAAGATGGACCATGCCACCATAAATAATTGTCTGCTAATTTAGCTGGTGTACAGCCACGAGTAGCTAGGTCAGCTGGATTTTCATTCGAGCAAACATCGATTCATGCAGCACACGGCAATTTTGTTTGTATGTACAAGACTCTATTTGCCACGAAAGTTTTCCTGTAACATAGATATTTTCAAAGCCATATAAGAATGGGTTGACTATCTGACCAAGTAAATACAGTAATCGTTTCAAAAAATTTTAAATTCTTTATGTGTTGAATAAGCTTGACAAGTAAAACAGATCCTCAGAGATCAAGGTGAGAGATGTTTATCGTGTTTACTAGTGTAACATTAGAGTTCGGTCACCCTCTTCGATTCTAACCTAAATAACTACGGATATGTCCGTGATGATGCATCAGCACACCCATAAATTTGGTACGAGCAAGGCGATGTCATTCCTAGCCAATGCGATTGTAAGAATCTTTCAATCATCTCAAGATTTACAGAACTGAATCCAATTTTCGCGTATTTCTGCGGCTAGTGTTGAATCGTATTTACATTTATTTAACCAGAAATCCTGCATTAAAATTTTTACAATGATAATTATAGGAGCGAGCCAGTCGAGCGGATCGTACAAACGTGCAATAGTTGATAGCACAAATCGTTTTGTGGGGGCATTTATGTACTTTAAATTGTATAAATCAAAACTAAATGAGTCTAAATTAGGACTGCATTTGACACCTAAAGTTTTCACCGAATTATTCGAATTTATCTCTTTATAAATTTCATTATTTTTAACATGAATCTGCAAGGGTAATAGTGCACCACTATTGGTTGCCCATTTATCTAAATTAATGTCTGCCGAATATAGGATATCGATAAGATCATTCCGTTTTTCTATTGTGAGAGAAAGTTCATTTGCACCGGCGAATATATCGTCTACATAGGTATTATTTTCGAGATATCTCGCACGCAGCGGAAAATGAATTCGTTCGTCATTAGCCAATTGCATCAAAGTATGAATTGTCAAAAATAGGGTACATGATGTTCCATACGTTACCGTATTTAATTTATAATTTTCACGGATATCACATATATTAGGTGTCAGACAATTCTTTGCAAGTCCTGATCTTCTGCATTCACCTGTATCTGTCTAATTATTTTTATAATGTCCGCAGTGAAAGCATACTTATATTTACGCTAATTTAAAAGGATTAATGATATATCGTTCTGTAAAGTTAGCCCCGAGTGTAAAAGTTTATTTAGAAAATGCTCATCGCTTGTACATCTGTTACTTGCGGACGTGAGAAAGGCGAATTGAAAATAAATATGAAGATTCTGTGAGTGCAGCGCACATTGGGCGCTGAAACCGCATTTTTTGTGAGGACGCATCTATGAATGGTGCTCCTTCGCAGACGCTTTAATTACGCTTTAATGTGCTGTCCCAATAGCTGGCTATAGTTAAAATAGCGCAAACGTGGCGGGTCTCGGTTTCTCTCGCAAATGTTTCGGAACATTTTATTAAAAACAATGGAGAATTTGATTGACAGCAATTTAGGGACTCTTAGAAACGGTATGTAAAAATGCTGTACCTGACGTAGGTTTTTTGCCTTATGAGATTTTCCCTGCGCCATGGCTAAAAACCCGGGCGACTTGTGGGAATGGTATAAAATATGAAATGTGAAGACTCAGCGACTGTAGGTTTCGTATAAAATACAAGAGGGTCCTTGGTTCGCACGATTTATGATTCCGCGACCTCCAGGCAGCGGCTAAGGTTGATGCTATAAACTCATATATGCGCGACATCTGCTCGGACCTAAGGACGACATAAAAGCCTTCGAAAATTAAAATAATCATCGGAGAATACTCAATGCATAGTATGTAGCGAGTGTAATTACGGACCATGTGAGCGGAAAATTTAGGAGATAAAACGACTATTAGAGTGGTCAGACAGATTTGCGTGGACAATCTCGAACGAGTCACGGAGTCGGATACTTCAGAGTCTGTACTTATTACTTATATTTGAATTTTCTTGTATTTTTTCCTTATATTTTTGTATCCTCCTCATATTATCATTCTCTGCCTTGCTAAAATTAATAGAGATTATCTTTGTTTGCATAAATATCTAGGCGCACTAAATTTATCTCTTTTAAATATAAGCATCCGAACACGATCCCACTCAAGAGAGGGCCACAACGTCTAGACGCATCGAAAACTACACAAAGATTCTATTTTTCGAGTGACTCCTGCATTACGGCATGATGCGGCATATACCAAGCACGTCAATTACTTATTTCGTTTTCTGGACACGCGTCATATAGCCCAATCGTTTATATTCAGCCATAACTTCCATATAAGCGCTAGCTAATTTTTGAACGTGAAAACCGATGAGGAATGTGTGATAACGATTTTAAAACACAGCGAAATTCAGCAGCAAATTTCAGAAATTCTGATTTCAGGGGCAATCACAATATATCGACCATCCGAACTGCGCGTGTGCATTTCTGTAAATTAGTTTTCGCAATTCCAGAATTTTTACAATTCCTTATTTAAATCATCATTAGAAATGCAATGTACTACTCTTTTAGAAGTTATATGAGAAGGTGCCTGCCGTGATGCGGCAGTTTGTGCGGGGCTGGATATTACTCATCCCAATCCAGTATCTTAAGCAATTAACGTTGAACTAACGTTTCTATATCGAGATGGAAAGTTGAATTCATAATTGATTGTATTGTAAAATTCACAACAGGCCGAGCAATATTATAGTTATATTCGCACCGAGTCCAGTAAGTGAAACATTAACTCTACGTTTCGGCAATTTGAGAATTTGCGCAATAGATTCAGTTACAAAAACGTTTCAGATTCTTGATCTAATAGAGCGTGTACAACGATTTGTTTCCCATTTGAGCCTAAAATAATAACTTGCGCTGTACCAAGTATGACTAAACAAAGCGGACTGCTCACACTGGTGGTATGCGTGTTCACACCCATAGCTCTACTTGTATTTTTATCATTCGGTTTCTTAAAATTTTCACACTTTGATTACTTTTTCCTTTATGTTGATTGGATCCAAAATGTCATAACATACGATGTTTACCACTATATGAAAGACAACGTTTGGGAGATGAACAATTGGAAATTGTGCGATCCAAAACAATTAATTGGTTTCGTGACTATCTTTGCGTGTGTATTTCATGCTTCGTTCCAAACAATTTTTATTGCATCTAGGCGATACTGTACAATATTCTTGCTAAGAGAGTCGCGTGATCGTTCTCCCATTCTTGAACTAATAAACTACATCTCAGTCAAACACGCTCTCTGAATCGCTATTAATTTTTTCGAAGCATTAAATATCATTGTGGTATTTAGAAATGAAATATAAGTTTAACAAAAAGGAAACTCACGGTAAACAAGAAGGAAATTTGAATTAGTTTAGCTATTAAATTACTATTTCTCCGCTTGTGCTGTGAGCCTTATTGCTTACTTTCGAAATTACCAGTATAATGTCTATACAAACAATAATAACGATGAATATTCGTATAGTGTGAAAATGAAAAACTCAGTATATAAAATTACTTATAATCTAAAATACAACTCAAATATACTTATAATGCCGAATAAAGAATAAGATTAAATAAAGTATAATATTAAAACTGTCGAATCTTATTTTTACATTATTTGAGCAAATAGGATATTATTTACTACTTATATGCATACTCTTTCTTCAAAATACAGAAAATTATTTAAATAAAAGAATACCTACAGGTTTAGCAAATAATACTTTTTATTAAAAAATGGAAACTAAATTCAATGATTTGATACTAGTCTTAAGACAGTAGTCTACTTTATACCCTCGAAAAAAACGTTTTTTTTGTGAAATATTTCTGAGAATGCTATTGAAGATATGGATGTAGGATTTGAAATGTTTAATAAATACATTCTTGAAGTACACAAAAAAATTTTTTTTATTTTATACATTTTTTATACATGTAAAGTATGGTCAAAGCCAACACCTCAAAAACTAGGTAACGTGGTCGTGGTCGTAAAATCTTGCCGACGAATGGTCTGAAACAAAAAAATCATATAGTTCTATGTTCAATATGACTCTAGAAACCGATGTAACTAGAATATTTTATGTACGTGCAAAATAAAAAAAATGGCGACTAAAATACGAAAGAAAAAAATGCTTTTTTCCGTCTTTTCTGCAATAAAAATATAGTTAGAATTAAAATTTTAAGTTGATTGTAGTTAGGACGTTTGATACAAACGTATAGAATATGTGTTCAAAATTTCATAAGGATCGGTCCAATAGTTTTTTAGTTTTCACGATCACGGTACTTGAAAACGCTGTTTTGAGAAAAACACGTTTAAAGTTTTTGTATGTGAAAAATCGTAGAAAAAATTATCTTACGCTCAATCAGCGGTGCCTGGGCCATACAATATGCCTGCAACTTGTTCCAGGCGAGTATTTTCATTTAATTTAGCCTGCTTTTTTGAGTTCTGCTCTCCTTAGAAGCCTCAGTCGAGCGGCGGTTCTCTCGAACGATGCGCTGTTGGTCGCGCATATTGGCAAACTGCATGGCGGTTTGGCCGATTTTCAGGCCCATAATTTCCATTATTATCAAAAGTGGGCTGAATCCTTCATTAAAAATGCAGGCAGCAATGAGGCATGTAATTTTAACGATTTTTTTCCATTACAGACATGCTTCGGTGCGATAGCCCAAACTGTTGAGTTGAAACACTCATTGTTATTTTGAGTGTTTCTGCCAATACATCTCTCCAGTAATTCAGTTTTTGTTAGATCTTCGTAGATTTGTTTCAGTACCTCTTGTACGTCACTAGCAAGAGCAGGATGATGTTTATAATTTTTTAAAGTGTTGTTTGCTTCGGTCTTCTTATACTTGCACCAGCTGTCTGACCAGTACGTATGCTGTGGTTTGAAGTCTGTTGAGATTTTGTAGTAATAGCCGGCCCAGATCTCGTTTCGCATGACTTGTACTGAATTTGAATTCCTTTCAATTGTAAGACTGCAGTTTTTAGATTAGTCCTTCGTTAATTTGATGCCTAGATCAGCAGTCTTCACTTTTTTAATCACGACTTTTGGTTTCTTCACAACTTTCTTCGGTGCAGCTACTTTCTTCTTTTTTTTCTCCGGCCTTCCGCCAAAATATGAAGGGAAGATAATATTGAAAAGCAAATGTATATATTTTGATGAGAATATATATAGGTGTAATGATTTACAATAGAGGAACAGCTGCTGCAGCGAACAAGGCCAGGTAGATGACTTATCCGGCGCGTGCGCTGGGCGGGTGGGTCGGAATAGCGCGCTCAGGTAAGTGCGTTTGAAAGGTGAAAAAATATAGTTAGACTACCTGAATTTTTCTAAAATTTTGAGCTAACATCCTTGAATATATTTACTTTCGAAGAATAAAAAAAAAGAAAAAAACATTTTTTTCAAAATTATAAAGTAGAATACTCCCTTAATATTACACTTAAATTACAAAATTTTATTTATGAACTAAATGTAAACTTTGCCAGAATGAATACAAGTCTTATTACTAATGCGTAATTAAATTTACCACCAAAAAATCTCACTCCTCACCCAGGGCACCAAAACATGTTGCTAAAATGTATAAAGGGTAAGAAAAAAAAAGTAATCAGTTATATATACATTTATTTCTGATAATGAGAAGTAAGATATTGATGATCAAATAAAACACAACAAATTTTCCAGCAAAATATCCATTTGTTTATTTAAATAAAGGCATAAAAAAATCTCCACTGCATAACTGGAGGAAAAATCCGATATTTAATAATCAATATATTTAATTATGAATGATTATTCAAGTCTTATACTAAAGCTTACCCTAAAATCGATTCGATGTGCACAATTTCGCATGAATTTGGTCAGGTTAAGAGTTCGTACTCTAAATTGTGAATCTCTCATATAAAGATTGAAGTATCTCTCGAGCAGGGGTCAATTGGAGACAGTGAGCCGCAAGGGGCGAACGTAAGCGATCGAGATATACCGTTCCAGGAAACACTACTTACTCTAGAGCAGAAAGACAATTGTTGCGACGCACAAATTCATTTAAGAATTGAATACAGACAATATAATAAATTACAAAACAAAAAATACGCGAAAATATAAGAAATTCAGGAGCTGCACCTCGCTTGACCAGTGCTCACGACGATATATGCACTCACCCAACTTCCGAATTTTATGAAGCCTAATGGGCCCTCCGATCTCGATTACAAATATAAACAAAATCACCCTTTCTTTATACGTATCGCCTATCTCTTCCCGTATATTTAGCTAAGGTATTATATTCAATTATACGCATATGCCCATATGTATATGCATATACACAGGCGCACATATTTATACGTTCACATAATACATTTGTACATATACATGCATATACACAGATACATACATCTATATTATATCTTTTTAAAAACATTAAATTATGGTTAGCGTGAACAATATTATAGAATAAAAAATATTTATTAATTTATTAATTTATTAATTTAAGCTCAATGACACATTGGAATCGATGTCCACCAGCTAAAAATACCACTACTTTTCTTAATTCCATTTTACGAATATTATTATGTTAAAACATCGAATTATTGAACAATTACGTAACTTTTGTTTGCTCTAACCCGTGATACTGAATGTTAATGTTTTTCATTTTATGTCCTCAAAAATCTTCCACATAATTTATGAGCATTCCTTAAATAATTGATTTCTAAGATTTTATTTTTTACGATGATTAGGTTATAAGAATATGTTTTTGTACAATGTGCATATGCTTCAATATAACATTATAATGAATGCGACTATGAACTCCACTTCCAAAATCATATACCACTTATGTTAATAATATTTTTATGAAATACTCATGGGAATATTTTATCCGAATACTCTGAAGTGAATATTTTGTAGTAATTTTCTACTCAAATAATCATTAATTATTATATAGAAATTATAACATAGTGAAAATTATACCGTATTCTGTTATTTTTAATGAAGTCCAATGAAATAAAATAAGATCTATGCTCAAAATCTCAAGGTCATAAGATTTTACTTAGAATGAACAGTAAAATTTATAATTACTGTCCATGAGTTTGTAGTTTTATGAATTGAAAAGAATCGTTCCATAGAATGTAAAATGTTAGAAAATTGCTTTACAGTTCCAAGCATTCACAGAATTTTTAAATTAAAATATATTAAAGGACAGGAATATTTATGCTACGATATGTAAATAATGTTTACTATTTCAATAATACTGTGGTTTTTACATTCTAGCGAACCTCGCAATCAGCTATAAATCAAGTGGAACCAGATTTAACTAGACTTCACCGTGACGGAACTTGCGCTTTTTTTACTACAACACAACGAAGTAAAATTTTATCAAACGATGAAGAAGTACTGAAACTAGAAGATGGAACACAGATTCCTGTCGATGAAGCGGTTAATATTTTTGAATCTATTAGCTTCGATGACTTCAACAATGGTGAGTGAATTAGATTTTTAATAAAATGAGTAAAATTACAATAACCCTCAGTATTTCTGGATTAGTAACGAATAAATATATTTTATTTATGATTAGTTATGTTATCTTTTTTTATACGCAATTATTCTGAATCATACGAATTAAAAATATTCAAAATCATTTAATTAGGATAAAATAATCTATTATTGTTTTACTAATACCTAGTATAGGTATTCTTAGTAGAAATAATTTATATATGTAATATAAGAAAGTCTTACTAGTCTAGAAACTTAATTTTGCCTAAATAAATTTATTTTAAAAAGACTTCATTAATAGAATATACATAGTACCGTAATAAACTAAGCCAATTTTCAGTGTATTTTTGCATTTTTCTTCTTATCTGTAAAATTGCACCTTTATAAACATACAAAATCTTTTATAATTCTTTGTCTTTACCGCTCTCTGACAAATTATATTGAGTATCCATGTTATATAACATAATTAACACACTAACATTCTCTCTCTCTCTCTCTCTCTCTCTCTCTCTCTCTCTCTTTTCCTATCTCTTTGTGTATATTTCTGTCATATTCCTCACACTTCTGTTTGATTTCTTAGATTTTTTTTTGGAATATTATAGTTAGCAATACTTTTCATTATTTTACGGTTCTAACACGTAAAAAGTCCTTAAATTTTCAGTTAAAAGTTGTCGATATCACTCTCCTTAATTCAATCATTTTTATTAATATAATGTGAACTTAGAAACTCATATTCCAATCTTCTTTTCAAAACTCCGACCATTGCAAAATTTTTGGGTCAACTACTTTGTCCTAGTATCTTCCTCTCGTACTTTTAATTTTTTATTCACCCAATTACTCTTTTTTCTGGTAAATGTAAATCCTTCCATTAATTTTTATCATTTTGAAATGGTTCATCTACTAGTATGAGAATCAATTTTCTGGCCCAGATAAATTGGATTCCAGATCGCTCTTTTTCCGCTTATTAATAGTAGAAACTTCATAATTAAGCTAAGAAGGTTTAGATTACACAAGCCAAACAATTGTCAGCTTAAGAATAGTAAATCGTTTTTATAAAAATTCACCGTACATAACCGGGACCTGGTATGAATGTTATACATGTGCTGCATTATTAAGCCTTTTAGCCAGGTCTGCATAGTTCAGGCAATTCAGCGGAAGTATTTGTGAATCCTTGTCATTAACTAATATATACATTCCTCTATTACCGTTATATTCTCCGCTTCTATGAACATCGCTCTGTCTTACAATTAGACTATATTTGATGTTTCCAATGTGCTCATTGGCGAATACTTATTGAAATCAAATTTAAACAAGAATATGTATTTAGGATAGATTAAAAATAAAATGTTAAAAATATGAACTGAAAGAAACTGTGAAATAATCTATTTCACGGTGAAAACAAATTTCCTGGTCTTGAAATTCTTTATACTAATTACACTGAATACTTTGATATATTTGTTTCTCATTTACACAATTGCATAATACTATAAAGCGTATTACAATAAATCCAATAAAGATTGCAATGTTATCTTTTGAAATAGAAACGTACATATATATATATATATATATATATATATATATATATATATATATATATGAAGAGGCGAACTTAGTTTCCAACCTTCACGTTTAGATGGCAATAATAAGTAGTACTAAAAGTCTGATGTGTCGGATCTAGTACTTATTTTTTAGTTTTGGCATTCACCAATAAAATTCAGTTCACAGGCGCCATCATTATAATTTTTTTGGTAAGTCAAAAATCAATCGTGATATCTCGTTTTTTCGCCATGTCCTTTTGCACTAGTTTGATTTGAAAAAAAGTGACGCAGAAACTTATTGATTGTTTCAAGAATATTACGGAGAACAACCCTCATTGCTTACAACATGTAAAGAGTTTCAGTGGTTTAGAAGCGGAGATACTGATTTTAATGATAAAGAACGTTCTGAACAACCGAAAAAGTTGGAAGATGGACGAAAACTTAGCTCAAACGCAGAAAAAACACACTAATAAGTTAGGAGTTAGTGCAGAGCAGTTGGCAAACGTTTACATGGGATAGGAAAGATTCATAAAGAATGAAAATGGCTGCCACAGGATTTGACCGAAAGTACCATTATGAATCGATACAAAATCGCAACGGTCTCTGTTTGCCAGGCTAAAAAGAAGTTTTCTGTGGCGTATTGTGACTAATGATGAAAAATGGATCTACTATAACAGTAGTAAGCGCAAAAAGTCGTAGAGGGACCCAGGCCAACTGCCCACGTCGACTCAAAAACAGAACATCTACGGCTAAAAGGTGTTGCTGTGCACTTAATGGGACCAACAGTGTGTGCTGTTGATACGCACTTCCGACATGTTCAAGAAGTGCAATTACCGTAAGAAATGTTGCTGATGATATAGGCATCTCATTTGCTTCATGCCAATCAATATTAACGGAGGTGTTGGGCATGACATTACTGTCATCAATGTTTGTTAAAAACTCCTAAATTTTGACAAAACGAAATGTCCCGTAAGCATCGCTCAGGAGTTGTTAAATGACGCCAACGACGACTTAGATATGCTCAAGGGATCGTAACAGGCGATGAAACGTGGGTAAATTGTTATGATATCGAAACTATGGCTCAATCATCCCAATGGAAGCATTATGGATCACCAAACAAAAAAAATCACGCCAAGTTCGATGAGATGTCAAGCTGTTGTTTACTATTTTCATTTACTATTATTTCGTAGTACATCGACGTTCTTATTACAAGATCGTGTGATTGCTAGAAGTATTACCTTGAAGTTATGTGCTGTACACAAAAAAAGCGTCTGGAATTGCGGAAAAATCAGTCATAGTTATTGCAGCACGATAATGTGCCAGCTCACATGTCATTGCTTCTTCGTAATTTTTTCGCCAATAACAACACCGTAATTATGCCTTAGCCACTGTATTTACTAGATTTGGCCCCCTGTCATTTTTATTCTTTTAACAAAACTGAAAAGATTCATGAAAGGATGGCGTTTTACCACGACCTCTGTTGTTAGCCAATATATAAATGGGAGATATTCTATGATATATTATCTACAGAGCAATATTGGACTCGATGCAGTACTTGCAAATGGTTCTAAACCAGAACTGTTATATTCACAACAACATCAACCCGTATTCGAACTCTGTAAAGTATTACTGCACCTATCACAGATAACAGAAGAGTACGTCTAGTTTTTTTCGGCTCCCCTATATTTGGTATTATACCAGAGAATACTCTAGCCATATTTTTCCCTTTAAGGAAGTGAAATCTCCCATACTTTTAAGAGGCGTTCTTTAAATGTTAGAGACGAGCATCCAGCGTGATACCAAGGTATCTTACTTAGCTTCTCTCAGTATCTTAGCGGCTCTATTTCTTTTTTTCTTCGCGAGATGAGCGTCACCTCAGTTTTCTTTTTCTATTCCTCTTGATGTATATTGGGGTTGTTTCTGATTTGTTGATCTCTAGTTTCAATAAAACAGCGATATCGAATGTACATGGGCAAATATATTTGTCATTATCTTCCCAATTCCCTTACCCAGACGTTATATCTCGTCCGATCACAACGGTTGGTCTGGAACTCCTCACACTTTCCACTGTATTGTATAGGGTGCTTTTTAATATACTAGCATATCGCTAGGCGGCGAATAACTGCTATATAATCTAATTCCAGCTACCTTAACTCATATGAAACATATCTTGGAGGGAATCACATGATTAGAATATCTTGTTTGCCAGTCACTCATTCTTCCGCACTATTGTTGCTATTTATGATCCAACGACGTACGTAGACATTCCTGTAAGCAGCATATCAGCTTTCTCTTCTTGTGAATGAGCTGAAAAAACAGATGTCCATACTTACTGGCTCTAGAACTTAGCAATCATTCATATCTTGGGCTTCTGCAGTCTTTAGCTTAGTACCCAATATTATAATATCTAAAATACTTTTATAGTTGTTTGCGTGCCACAATACAAAGCTCTGTGCCACACATTTTGGGCATTCGCAAAACCTGAGCCTAGTACATTAGTAATCACCATAACTATTTTCCCTATTGAAGTGGTCTCATCTATAATAAATATTGTGATAAGATAGCTCCATATGTGTCTGTACAATAATTTCTACTGACTTCAATAGGGGCTGATAACATTACAGTTATAAATTCTGACATTTCCGCTCTAGATTTACATAATTCTAACTATAATCTTTCGGCTTGCATACGACTTATCGTTTCCACCTTTTGGTCAAATTGCTTCAGGGAAAGATTTTCCTTAATTCATCGTAAGTTAGGCCAATCGTGTTTCCTTTGGCCGACCCTTTGTACCACCCTAGGTAGTACCTTGTTTTTCTTTTTCATGATAGTAACGATTGAGCAGTATTGTTTTCTTTCGGTTTTTTAGTCTGTAGTCTTCGTGAGATCTATGCTCTTTTCAGTGAGGGGCTCTGTTATTTCATCAGCTGTTTATTCGTTTCTTTGCCTTTGAAAAATGACGTTTGACTCATCTTATCTTTCTTGCTTTGCGGATTAGCACTCTGCCTCATGTCTCATCTTGCGTACAGTGAATCTTTAGACTGCTGGGATTTGAAAGAGCATATCGCCCTCAGAAAACTGGTATCTTATATCAACGATTGATCATACACAAAGTGTCGATCAGGGGGTGCGTCAAAATATTGATTTTCCGGCAGGGAACGGAACTGCTAATGTTAAAAATTTCAAATTTTAAAAATATTATTTTTTAATGGTAAAAAGTACTTTTTTCTTCATAATAATATTATATAAGTTAGATTTATCGATTTAGTTAACTATTTAAAGTATTTTAAAGGGTTATTAGTAAAATTTTAGGGGTTGTTTTGAAGGTATTTCACCCCTTTAGACATGGTTTTCAAGTTTCATTTATTTTGTAATGCAACTACACATTTCCGGAGTATTTTTTGACTCTGAATCCAATGATCAAATTATAATAAGTCCAAAAACCATCCCTAAAATAGGGTACTCATGACAAACTACCCCTTTTGTCTCGCGTCAACGATTACGAAACACCCTCCTCTTTTAAGCGCGGGCTTGGGGCTGACTGTGGCAGAGTTATGTTTCTTTTTTTATTTTTTGTACTTTTATTTATTTTTTTATTCTTTTTTTTGTTTTTTTTTATGTTTTTTTTGGTAATATTATACAGATTTTAAATACTTTGGTCTAAGAATTCTAACTTATGGTAAAAATTCTTTAGTGTGATAAATTTCAAAACAAGGTTCAATACATAGAGCTTTAGAACATATTGAACACTCATATGTAGATCGGGACTTTTTATTGAGCATATGACATAAAGCACATTGACGTGGTAATGGTTTATCACTCTTTTCAGATTTAATTTTTCTAAGAAAATAGCCACCGTTTAGTAGAATTCCAGGTGCAAGAGATAGGGTTGGAACTTTTTCAATGTCTAGTTTTAGAATTTCTTTCACTACGCTCAGTCGAAAATCGGGGAATGAAATTTCAGTTGTAGTCAGCATCTCGTATAATTTATGAGAATTCGTCAACATTAAGTTAAGAAGATGAAAAATAGTTTTCTATACCATTTCATACATTTTCGGATTGTCTCTGTCATAGACAACTGTCTGTCGATATCATCAACTTTACCCATATTTTGGTTGTAGTCATGAATACAACTTGGTTTCATAATATCTTCATTAGTTTTATAATGTTTTTTACCAGTGGCACTATACTCAAATTCGTGAATACTTGTCAAAACATAAACTTCTTTTTTATCCATGCATTTGATCACCATTCAACTATCGGTGTGAGCAACTTGTGTTTCACCACGATTCAACTTCGAGTCAAGAGTAGGTATTCCTTTTCGATTCTTTTTCACAGTTCCACAAAGGCTAGTTTCTTTATCGTGGAGATATTCCGCAAGTTGTGGTGAAGTGTACCAATTATCAGAGAATAATTGACGTCGTACATTACAATAAGGTTGCATAAGATGTGCAACAATGTCACCAGAAACGCCTAAATCAAATTTATCATAATCAGTGTCTGCACCAGTGTATACAATAAAATCTAAAAGAAAACCTGTGTCACAATCTACTAATTCAAATAACTTCAGTCCAAATCGTTTTCTTTTCAAAGGTAAGAACTGTTTGAACTTAAGTCTTCCTTTCCACAAGACTAAGCTTTCGTCTATACAAAGTTTTTTACCTGGAATAATTGTGCTCGAAAATTTATTTTTCAAAGAATCAATCACTGGTTTAATTATTTTCAAAGGGTGGTTAGAAACCTCTAAATTATTGGAAAAATGAAGATATCTTAAAATTTGAAAATATCGGTTTCGGGGCATAGTTTCGCCAAATATTGGAGTTTTCTCTAATAATATAATTTCTCTAATAAAATATTTTAGTCTAAAAATAAAGATTGAAGAAGTTTTTTTGTTGCGTCAAAATATTGATTTTCCGGCAGTCTTCAAAAGGTTAATTGCTATTAAGGAACTTCTCACTATGTCTTTAAGTGCCTTGTGTAAGTTCTTTTCTCCATAATAAACTAGGACAGAGCGTCGAGTTATTTTTCAATTAACTAAATTTTGGGTTAGGCTCCTGGTGACTTGTAACAGTATTGGTTTTATAATCCAAGTGACAAACTTGATCTACCATATCGTGGTTCGCCTCTCTCCAACGTCTAAGAAACTCATATCGACCATCGGGGTTTGCATCCGATCGCAAGCGACCGCTGAATATGGTAGTATCACGTATGTACTTCGAGTATATTTTTGTTTAACTCACTTTTCATACTGTTTATTTATTATTCGGGCTTTCGTTCCCTAGTCTTTGGTCCGTCGGGTGTATTTTATTATTGCTACGCCTTGACTGCACAATGTACGAAAGCACGCTTTTCCACATCCGCCACCTGGGAATACACTGGGTAGCCTAGACAAGCCTCTGGTGTGTGTGCGCGCATGCATGTGTGTATGTTCATTTCTCTTGTATCTTTTATACTTCTGTCGGATTTTTCAAATGTATTTCTTTTATTAGCTTCTTATGTAAATATTTGCTAATAATATCAATGCCTCGTAACCGCAATACTAACACACAGTTGTACCTTGTAATTCGTGATATTCTCCTATAAATTTTTCTAAGAAAACAAATCCTCTTCTTACGTAAAAAATAAATAAAAATTATATCACGTATACATTTAGGTATTTCTATATTTTATTGTGCATTTTAAAAATAGTATATCACGTGTAAAAATGTCTATGGTATATGCAATGCAGAAGAAGAATATATTTGAACATATAATTAAACTACACACATAGTATGTAGTATTCATGCAATAATATAAATATATCAGGTGATATGGATTTGTTCGATATAGATTGTTCGATCAAAAAACGACAGTCTGTTGACGTAATGTAGCAGTCGACTCTGGATCTGTGAACACGGTTTGTTTCAATTGCCATTCAATTACAGTTTCGTTTATTCTATTTTCATCTTTTTTATAAGTCTTTATTAATGCGGAGAAACAAATATATTGTGCATTATGCACATACATTTTAAAGTATGTGTATGACGAATAGATGAGTACACTTTTCAACACTTATTATATAATCTCTATTAGCTAATGTAATCAAATCTATTCCGGAAGACATTAATTTCATTAAATAAATGAATCTCTATCTCAAAATAAAATACTATAATAACGTTATTTCGTTATTTTTCCCTCTTATATATGTAAATTATTTCTGTTTGAAAATAGAACTTAGTAAGCTCTCTTGGACTAACACATCCAAACATCAGTACATGTATATCATAAAATATATAATTTCTCATTCAATAAACATCGTTTATGTTATATCTTAATGAAAATGCCGACGATAATCTAAAAAAAAAATTAATGGTAATGCCATGTTCTCGAGTTTCTTAGTTCATCCAATCATTCGTCTCTTTTCTATTCTAAAAATACAAAGTTTATGATTATACATAGTTTATCCATATCGACAGAATTCGCCAAGCAGAATGTTTAGCCAACTGGTTTCGTCAATTTTTTTAATTCTGTAAGCTGTAATAACATTTCTTGAAAATAGCACTCCGGCCGATTTTCATTTTCAGGAGTAGTAGGGGTACTTTACATTATTTTAAATCGTCAGTTAATAACTTGAGGAAAATTTTGATGCTTTTCTCTACACTATTCTCCTAAATGTTTTTCTTAAATTATATCAATGTTTTTAGACTTTTAGTATATAAGTATTATTTTTAGTTATTTAAAAAATTACATAATTATTTTATTAGTTGTTTATATATTTAAAAATAATCATAAATTATCAAAAATTTTATTGTCTTAGATGATACAGAAAAACTTGAAACAAAGAGGATTGAGGTGTTTGGAAATAAAGAACATTTTCCTCAGCAAATACATCAAGTAATTTCGACTATTAATAATCGCTCTGAACCAATTCGAGAATATTTTGCTGTACCAGTGTCTACAACGTCTTCCTTATCTTCATTATCCTCTTTGCAATTAACCAACACCTGTACACAAAGCCCAGCCGACGTTCCGGTAACTTTACAGTCATCTAGATCTCGACCAATTCAAAAGGAACTATTAGATGCATTTGAAAATGGCTTAAACATAGGAATACAGAGCAGGTTAACTGAAGATATTTATCCAACTAAACTACTTCTACAGTCAAATCAACTCGGTGAGAAATTTTATTACTTATGATAAATATTATAATATATATATGACTGAACACGTAGATGTATTGAATTTTGTATACTATAAAATGTTAATTGTACATGATAAATGTACATTGATCACTTCAAGTACTATAGAATTTAACAATTGAAGTACATAATTTGAGATAATTATAATAAATATAATCAAAGAAAAATATAATAATTAATTACAATGACAAATAAATTAAATTAAATCTAGAAAATACTATTACCATATAAATTCAGATATTTCGATTCCATAATTTTATTTTTAACGTATGTTCACAATTCATTTATATGTTAAATATAGTCTTTTTATTTAATATTATTATTATTATTTATTTTATTTAATTTTATTATTTAGTCTATTTAATTTATATTTGTATATAAATGATAAGGTATATAAAATAATCAAAACATCAAAGTTTTTATAAGTTGGGTAATCTGATATTCAAATATCAAAACCTAAAATTTATAGATCAATAAAGCTTCCAAAAATGTGCTATGTTTACGTATATTACACTGAAACTGTACTAATAGTAACAAATATAGTATTATATTTCTAAATACAAATACCGTCGAAAGATTTCTTAGGCATATTAAGTACAAACCAGTCATAATTTTGAAAAAATCAATTTATTTATATTGAGATACTTTAATACTATGATACTTTACCATGATATTTTAATACCATACTTTAATACCACTTTAATACCAACTACACAATATATATATTAAAAGATCTAAAATAATGTAGATTTCGTTAGATAAATATTCAAAAATAAAAACTGAAATATATCAGAACAATCTCAAGCACTAGCAAAATATATCATAGTTTTTCATAATATAATCTATAAGGTAGATAGTTTAGGTCGAAATATAAACAATAGATATTTCACCATTCTGTTAATAATGTAGCAATCATCTCTGATAAAATTTGTTTTTATTAAGATTTTTGGACTTTATTGTAAGATTTGGATTTAAAAAATTAATGTTCAGCTAATTCTATATTATTAATAGTAATACAAAGCCGTCCACCAACTTAGAAGATAGAATTTTCTTACAACCACTTTGTTACTCTATTTAGTCTAAAGTCTACTAAGTCTATGGTCTCCTAGATAATATTTTTCTACGATACTATTTCTGAAAAAATGAACCATTCTGTCTCGGGGAATAAAATATAACTAAATTCCTGAAAATAAAATTTAATTTCCGATGCAGATATATGTTCATAATCAATATATATAACAAAACACATAAACCTCTTTTGGTATTCTACACTTCTAATACCTTCAAATCTTTATTCGTCGTACGAGGAATTTCGGATGCCAGTAAAATATATCAGTAGTATATGGAAAAGATCGAGAAACATCAAAAATAAGTGGCACACCAATTAAACGATTGACAAATGCAAAATTGGGAACCATTTGTGAAATACTGCTTGAACGGTTTTAAAGAAAATCTTTTTTACATGGAATTCTGACGGGAAACAAAAGGATATATATTTTGAGAACTCGAGCGACAGAATCATGTTTTTACCTGGTGAAGCCGAACCATCTACTGCAAGGTCGAATCACTTTGGTCATAAAACGATGCTTTGAGTTTGGTGTGGAGCTAGCGTGGTGTGGTGTGCTACGAGTTATGAAAACCTGGTGAAAGGGTGTATTTGGATCACTATCGATAATAAATTTTCAATTTGAATCATGCATTAATTCAAAAACAGCCGAAATAAGCCCGAAAACATAGCAAGGTTATTTTGCTCCGTTTAACTATCACTTTTTTGAATCGATGCGATACTCACTTGCAGAGCAGTGCTTCGTCAACGTTGAAGAAGTCGAAAAATGGCTGGTCGAATGGTTCGCCTCGAAAGAGAAAATGCTTTTTTGTGATGTTATCCAGCATTTATCTGAATGATGAGTGAAATGTGTAGAATCTAATGGTCAATATTTTGAAAAAAATAGCGAGATTCCTCTAAAAATTAAGCATTTTCTTTATTAAAGAAAACGACAAATTTCAACATATGCCCTTGTTGGTATATCTACATATAATTCATGCCAGTACTTTTACTATTCTGTGCTTGCCTTAGAATTGTCGGTAATGTATTTTTCTACATTGCTGTAATTTTATAACGAACAAATTTTATAGAAAATTAGCAGACAATAAAATTAGTTCTCAAATGCTTCAGTGTTCGATCAAGTGTTTCTTATGCTTTTTCGCAAACCATTCTACATTCATCCAATATATAAATATCAAAGGTTTTTGAATTAAAACCAATGGCTAAATTTTTTTTGAAATTGTACATTAACATCTCAGTACTTTGCAGAGTTAATGGGAACGACAGAGCTGGAGACGATGCTCGGCCATCAATCCAAAAGTGTTATCGCTACCCATGTTTCGATCATAAAAGTCATTTACAAATTGGTTCGGCGCACTCATCCCCAGCTGCACCAGTCCTTTGAACCAGTCAGTTGATGCTTGAAAACATTCTTGGTCGAAATGAGTGCCTCATTATACATATTTGCTATGAACTGATCATCTAGGTCCACTATTCGTAAACGAAACTTCACTCATATAATTTTTATAAATATTCTAAGCATTCGCTTTTACATATGAAAATGAAGAGGAAAATATATTTTATTCCATGTGGCTGTGTCTTAAAGTTTTCACTATTGATTTACAATTATGTATCTTATACAAGTATATAAGCAATTTTCTCGAATTGATTTAAACTTGTTGTCTTGTAAAGAGTTAACTCATTATTATTGATTTTATTTTTGCAGCTCATAATTTTAGTTAATTAGTAAGATCTTTTACATGTGTATATAGGTACGGGGGTCATATTTTCCATATGAGTTTGGAAAATCCATCACACATTGTTTGTAAAATAACCCCAACAACTTCAAAATAATGCAAAAATAAATTAAAATACTAGCACAAGTTGAACTCAAGAACCTAAACTCGATGTTCATGTTAGTAAACGTTTCAATTCTTTTAATATACAAGCTAGTTACCTTCTTAGGGGTAATAGAATCACTCATAGCGATATAGCAGAATTTCTGTGCACTGAATTTAAGTGAATTGTATATTCGAGATGTTGAAATTAATTGGTGCACATTAGTTGTCTATCTTTCTCTATAATCCCATATCTAATTTTGTTCTGTTTCTTTATTACTTTCGAATAGTACTGAGATTTTCGGATGGAATCCAATAAAAAAGGATTAGCCTCTCATTTTTTTAATTTTTTTCTTAAGAATTTATAAAATGACAATATTTGGATTTATAATGTACATTACAATTTATAATAATTATTGCTTATAATATATTCAACACAGTTTTTTTAATTTAGTAAAATCTTTGCATTACATTCTTGAGTGCTGTAGTCATATGCTTCAATTATCTTATTTGAATGAGTTTATAATTTATTTATTTCCAATGATTAACACCAGAATTTGGGGAGATAAATAGAGAGACGTTAAATAGCATTAAAAAACCTAATCCAGAAGAAATATCCAAGAAAAAATATTTTTTATGGAGTCCTTAATGATAGTTTATAAAATGTGTATACTCGGACGTATTTTTCACCGTATATTTCAAATGTGTTATTTATTTGTTTCTTAGGGGGGTGTTCCAAAGTGACGGCTTCAAACAATCGATTTGTTTGCCATTTTCGCTATTTGAAACCCTTAGAATTCATCTCCCATGGTCGATTTTGCGATTCCTTACCTTATTGAACAGATATGTTACTCGAACCAAGAACGTCTATTTACGCGTTCTCGAGTTTAGGAGCAGGTATAAGGATTAACCGCCAGCAACTGTACCTGTTTGTACCGGCTTCTTTAGATTTATGTATATACAATGAAGGTCCCCCTTCTCACGATCATAAGTAACGGTATTTTGAAACATCTAGCGAAAGGCGTCCCTTTGAACCATTGTAAGCAACGATCAGTGTCGTTCGATATTTTGAACAGTCAAAAGCATATTTTGAAATGGATAGAAAGCATAGCAAAATTTCGTTAAGAAGGCCAAGTTCTTTAGCTAAAAAGAGAAATTTCCGTGGAAATCAATATGCAGATGTAGTTGATACCGGTTATGTTAGTAGTACGTCAGCAAGTAAATTAAGGGGGGAAATTCCTTTACAATTTTCAAAAAATCGAATTTTTTTTGCATAAAAACTTAGTTTATCCCTTCAAGAATATTGTACAAAAGTTTCAAAATGAAATTCAAAGTCTTATGAGAGCTACAGTCTATGAGCGTGACTCATTTCAGAACGCACCGCCCGTGCGTCGCAGGTATACGGAGCGCTAGAGGCAGGCCAACGCCTCTTTCATAATCCCTTTTGTGTACGTCGGTCCTACCTTTAGTTGTATTGGAGCAGATGTTTCGAGTGAAAAGACCGTTACAGAGCAGGTATATAAAAGTATACCCAATTATAGAAAATAAACGCTGTGTCAGTTACTCAGTCAGTCTCGATCGAACGTTCGGTGCATACAGTTGAATTTTCGGAGCCAAAATGTTAAGTTATCCAAAAAAAGAGAAAATCAGCTCTTCTCGAGCATCAAATCCTCGAAAAAAACGTTTTCACGGCAATCAATTTACGGCTGCGGACGAGAAGAGACCAGAAACCAGTGCGAGTACAAAAAAAAGTTCTCACTGCAGACATCGAAGATTTTCGCACTAATCCGATGCATTCATACCGAATTATTGAATTTGCAACTGTTTTTCTAGCTTTGTCTGAAATGTTACTTTGTCGAAATTGTAAACAAGCAGTGCCATTTAACGATGGCGGTCATCGAGGCCTCGGATTTAAAATTATCGTAACGTGTCGGTACGGTCGTAGAAAAGTGAATTCAGGTCCATTTATTCATACTGGTTACGAAATAAATCGTCGAATAGTTCTTGTTATGAGATTATTGGGCATCGGTAGAAGTGGGGTAAATGTGTTCTGCGATCGTATGGACATTTTTAGTGGTTTGAGTACTAGCAGTTACACTAAAATCGTTGAGCATATTCATTCTGCTGCAAACGTAATGTTCGATTTTATTTGTAAAAAAGCAGTCGAAGAAGAAAAAAGAAAAAATGCAGATCATGAAAGGTCGCTTCTAAATTTTAAAGTTTCGGGTGATGGATCTTGGAAAAAGCATGGTTTCAAGTCATTGTATGGAGTTACGACACTCATAGGATGGATATTACTCTGATAAAGTGATTAATTTAGTAGTGAAAAGTAGCTATTGCCAAGGCTACATATTCTGGAAAAACAAGACTCACACTGATGAATATCGTGAAAGCTACGAGGAACACGAGGAAGAGTGCGCAAAAAACCATGAAGGTTCTGCGGGCAAAATGGAAGTGGATGCCGTAAAAGAAATATTTTCGAGATTTGTAGAGAAATATGGAGTTAAATATTTAAATTATATAGGAGATGGTGATGCAAAAACTTTTAAGGCGATTTTAGATTTAATCCCGAATGGTGATGAACTTTCAGTTGTAAAAAATGAGTGCCTCGGCCATGTAGAAAAGCGAATGGGCTCTAGACTCCGCAATATTAAAAAAGAAAAAAAGCTTGGTGACCGAGGAAAATTAACCGACAAAATTATAAAAAATTTTACATCATACTACGGCTTAGCAATCCACAGAAATATAAATAGTGTCGAAGACATGAAAAATGATATAATGGCAACATTTAAACATGTTTTTTCGTTAAAAGAAAATCCAGATCATGACAGTTGTCCTTCTGGAGCCGATAGCTGGTGCAAGTGGCAAAAGGCTATTGCTCGAGGACAAGATCCGTCACTTGTAGATCTTTCTCCACTACTTAATCCATCTTTAAAAGAACATCTTCTTCCAATTGATGAAGATTTATCAAGAGACGATTTACTTACAAGATGTTTAGGTGGCCACATCCAGAATGCTAATGAAAGTTTTAATTCGACCGTTTGGCTAATGACTCCAAAACATCTCCATTCTGGGTTTAAAATTATTGAAATTGCTGTTTTAATTGCTGTGGGTATATTCAACGAGGGGTACAGTTCCATTTTAAAGATCACGAATAATTTGGACATTCAAATTGGGACTCAATGCAAAATATTTTCTGAAAATGTGGACCGTGACCGGATAGCTCGGTAGAACCGGCGCAGCATTGTGTCGAAAGAAGCCCGACTAGTCCGAAAGCAACAAGGTCTTCAAGAGAATGCCTTATTTGATGAAGCTGAAGGAATATTGTATGCGCCAGGGATCACAGATTAATCGGTAAGTTATTAAAATCAGTAGTTTTCATGTTTAAATACTTTAAACGCGTTTTTCTAAATAGTACATTTTTTTAATTGGCGTTTTAAGTTCTCATTTAAAAACTAAACGACAGAAATTGCTCAAACTTTTCACAAAGTTACTTTATAGTATTGTTGTCTATTTATACCTAAGGGTTTAAATGTTTATTATTAAAAAAGTAATTTTTTAAACAAAAATATAACAAAAAAACGGTGAAAAATTGTACCTTTTTAAAAAAAAGATGTCGAATTTACAATTTTGTATAATAATTTTCTATGCATTTGTAGGTAAGCATAGAGCGAAATTACACCACTGATCGAAAACTGTTTCTTTTTTTTGTTTAAGATCACTCAAACAATTCGAAAAAATTACGCCAATTACAAGTTGG
Source organism: Sycobia sp. Sy_11 (assembly GCA_018907035.1). Taxonomy (NCBI): domain Eukaryota; kingdom Metazoa; phylum Arthropoda; class Insecta; order Hymenoptera; family Epichrysomallidae; genus Sycobia; species Sycobia sp. Sy_11. The sequence goes on from JACCIC010000004.1 coordinate 3,100,037, forward strand.
CTCGTCATGTTGCGAACTACAGCGCCGCATAGCACCGCCATTTTGTTTGTTTTTTGTAATAAAAATTCACTTGAAGTATATTAATAGTGTGTAAACATAATATTAAAATTTTGGAAATAATAAATGTTTTTGTTTCTTCAAAAAAATTCTTAACCCATCATTTTTTGTTTCTAAGGGAGTTGCTCCCCTTAAGATAAAGTCAGATCGATAGTCTTTCTGTGTCTGACAGTGATTCCACTTCGTACTGCTTTCTTCAATTCGTCCTTGCCCTTTCAACGGTGCAAGCTATTGTGATATGCCGAAAGTACAATTCTGATATATCATTTTCGAAGTGTGGTCAACGCGGACTTGATTTTAAATTACAATTAGTCTGTCAGTATGGAGAAACATTTATAAACTCCTGCCGTACGATTAATAATGCTTATGCTTAGTATCGATTTAAAATGTTTACAGTACCATCTGATCAAATTTGACTCGGACTGGTACATTTAAACTCCGTGCGTAAACTGAATCGGTAAAATTTTTTTCTTCTATTACTATAACCTTTCGGAATGTGCCGGCGCATGATCTTGGTGAAAAAACTATGAATTATTTACCCACAAAGCCGGTCGTTTACGACAAATTGTTTCACGTAGATGCCTCAAAACGGCCAAGTAGTACTCCTTATAGATCGTTTGACCTCTTGGAACCAATTCATGGTGAACAATCCCACTGATTTTCGGTGGATGGGCGACTTGCATAAGACAAGTTTTCACTATCTTAACTGAATGCTTTGTGCCACTCAAATACTTGCGATCACGATAAAGTAGACTTCCCAAAACACTTCTGCAACAGTTTCAACGATTCCGAAGCCGTAATTTCAATGGAAACACAATATTTCAAGCAAACTTGTTGATCAACTTTTTTTCCATAGTCAATATCGCCAGACAAACTTTTTGCATCGTAGACAAACAGCTGACAAATACACACTAATGGAGATATGGCGCTCAAATTTCACACGGACATCAAAAAAGGTTGTACTAGTGTAGGAAAAAAATTGTATCGATGGAGTTTAAATGCGCCAGTCCGAGTCAAATTTGATTAGATGGTATATTCAGCATTGGCATGGCTATCGTCTCTATCTCAAAATTGATGATACATTGATTTTAAATTCTAATTTCAACACATTAATGTTGAAAAAAATTTGTGAATTTTTGAATCTTTTTTTTAAAATGCTTCCATTTTGTTATTTTTTTTGTGAAAAAAAAGTTCGAGGTCGGAACGATAGCGAGACACCCATACATTCAGAAAATGTAAATTTTTTCAGATTTTCTGGAGGCTCCAAAGTATTTGTGCTAGCAATAAAAAAAATTTTTACACCTACCTATTTTTTATGTGCAGCAAAAAAACTTTTGGTTACCAATAACAGTTTTTTTGTTCCCGACGCATGTACCTTTCATATCTAAAAATGTTTTGATTTGATCCAATGATTGCCAAGAAATAAATTCCTGAAAATAAGCTTATTTTTCGGGCGTGACATTGGAATACCCCCTTAATATTTTTTCCAAATGATGACCAAAATCAAAAATTTTGAGTTTCTGCATTTCTTATCCATTTGATATATTTCTTAATAATATTTCCTTCAATGGATTAAAACAAGCATCTGAATTCAGTGGACGAAGTATTTTTGGTATAAATTAATCTATGCATGATTTCAAATCTAAGTACTTTTAATGTTTTTCCCTATTTTTGATTTTCTTGGTCAATTAAATATTTTATGTAGAGCTGTTCATTTTTTAAATAAATCTCTCGAATAATGAAAAATATAATGCTGAAAGATAGCCAATTGAAAATAGCGTAAACAAAATGTCTTTTTAAAGTTTATCTCTTTTTGTTTTAGAAATGTCCAATTTTTCTAATAGTTTTCCATGTTATTCTATAGTGTGGAAAGTGGAAATGTCAAATTAGAGAGACAAAATTTTATAGAGAAAATGTGATTATAAGACTTGTCTCCTTTATACCCTTCAACGTGATTCTACACTATTCGTTGAATACACGTTTTGCTACATTGTACCGATAATTTTCAACTGAATATAATTTTAAAATGTAATCTTCTACAAATGTTTGCTCCTTTCGTTAAAATACAACGCGTGTATTATAAATTGTACTGATTATCGATTCTTGTTAATTAAATTAATAAATGTTTTTATTGATCTTACAGTTTTTATACTATACTAATATAATGACCAACTGCCCATATTTATAATTACCGGTGTAGAATTTACAATGGAATTTGAATTTGAATGAAAATTATGTCTACAAAAAATAAAATTATAATTAAAATTATATAATTTATATTCTATGTTAGTAAAGAACAATTTGGCCACCCCCACCAACTTAAATTTAAATTTACCTAATTTACCTTTAATATGTAATATTTCGAACCGCTTTGGTTCAACTTTAAGAACTAAATTGTTTAGACTGACTTTTATCATATTAATATATTAGGAGTGTGAATAAGTCTTTCCCGTTTTTTGTAAGAGATGGCGCCACCAATACTGTGCGAGTATTCAATGGTTACATATGTCATAATCAAAGCTTATTCATATGTCAACAATTCCATACTAACACATTAGTTAAAATTTTTTCGCATCATAAATTTTTGATATCGTGAAAATGTCGAAATTTGAGCCGAGTCGACGTCATTTGCGGAAAGTTTCACTTTATTGGTTCAATTTGAAGAAATCTGCTGCCGAGACGCATTGATTGCTTCAGGAGGCTTATGGAGAAGGTTGTGTCGATGATTCAAGTGTTCGCGGATGGTTTCGACGCTTCAAAAGCGGTGATTTCGACGTGGAAGACAAGGAGCGTTCCGGACGGCCGCAAATCTTTGAAGATCGAGAATTGGCGACTTTACTTGATGAAGATTCTTGTCAAACGCAAGAAGAACTTGCTGAAGCATTGGGAGTTGACCGAACAACCATTTCCAAGCGTTTGAAAGCCATGGGAATGATCCAAAAGCAAGGAAATTGGGTGCCGTACGAACTGAAGCTTAGAGACGTCGAAAGGCGTTTTTTCACTTGCGAACAGCTGCTTCAGCGACATAAAAGAAAGGGTTTTCTGCATCGTATCGTGACTGGCGATGAAAAGTGGATACGTTACGATAATCCGAAGCGAAGGAAATCATGGGGACTACCCGACCATGCATCATCATCGACGGCCAAGCCAAATATTCATGGCGCCAAGCTCATGCTCTGTATATGGTGGGACCAGTTAGGTGTGGTTTACTATGAGCTTCTGAAACCGAATGAAAGGATCACAAGCGAGGTCTATCGACGACAATTGATGCGTTTGAGTCGCGCACTGCGAGAAAAACGGCCACAATACTCCGACAGGCACGACAAAGTTATTTTGCAACATGACAATGCTCGCCCACGTGTTGCACCGCCGGTGAAAACATACTTAGAAACGCTCAAATGGGAAGTCCTACCCCACCCGCCGTATAGTCCAGACGTTGCTCCGTCTGATTACCATCTCTTCAGATCGATGACGCATGGCCTGGCTGACCAGCACTTCCATTCCTACGAGGAAGCCAAAAAATGGGTGGATGACTGGATAGAGGCCAAACCGGTCGAATTTTTTCGCAACGGGATTCGTATGTTGCCAGAAAGATGGGAAAAAGTTGTAGCTAGCGATGGCCAATACTTTCAATAATTCATTTGTAACCATTTTTTCACAATAAAGGCTCAAAATTTGAAAAAAAAACGGGAAAGACTTATTCACATACCTGATAGTATATTATTGTATAAAGGCTATAAGAACGATAAAGATATTTTTAATTTACAACGAGTATATTTTCACTAACTTTACAGCTGATATCAAAATTCCTTTAAACGGATAAATATTTCAATCTATTTTACGTAATAACGATAACGTAATTTACTTTATTCAAATAAAATTAATGATTGAAATTCAATAACATACTAATAGTTATGTCTATCCCTCAACTAACGTATAATATGTTTTGTTAGCTTTTACAGCTCAACCATCATCTTCTACGTGTTCAACAGATACAATTGAATTGATACAAACTTCTGAAGGCGAATGCACGCCATTATCACTGTGTAACGCAAATCAAGTACAAGTAGCTACGCAGACACATTCACCTGTAACTCTCAGTTCCTCCAGTTTACCAACAGAAAAAAAAATAATTCCTACTACATCAGCTAATGTTAAAGGAAAGAAAACAAGATATTTACTTACACAGCAGCAAACATCTACTCAACAGATTTTATCACCTTCTTCTCAACCAACGACAACGGGTTTTTCTACACAAAATTTTCAACTGGATTCTTCATCGGGTAATACATTAACTCTTATTATTATTATTTACTTCAACGATAAATATATGATTAATTAAATATTCATTATTCCATTTTTATCTGTCCTTTTTGTAGTTAGGATTTCTTGAGACTTAATATTTAAATTATCAAAACTGAATATGCCTTTGCTCTACAATGAGAAATTAGGAGCTGCCTAATAATATAGAAATCTTTATGTTAAAAAATATTTTTCTATTACATATGTCCTCCTAGGTAAACTCTAGAAGTGATTTTCTTTTAATTTCATACATATGAAAAGGATTTATTTGAAAGAACTTTTTTGTACTGTATTTATTGAAGACATTGTCTAGAAAAATAAAGTGTAACAGCAGTTTCCTTTTAAACTGATAGTGACAGAATGTAGTCAAGGAGATTATTAATTATACAAAATTGATAAATTATATTTTTAGTGCTCGCCTATCATAGATTTCATTCTAACTCTTTCCTTGGTAATTGGGTTAAATCTTTGTCAGAGCCGATGTTCGACACCCTCCTTTCTATGCTGTTCGAGAGAGGAAGAGACTTAGAGCACTTTAAGAAGCATGTCACTGCAGCTTCTCTCTCTCTCTCTCTCTCTCTCTCTCTCTCTCTCTCTCTCTCTCTCTCCAATTCCTCCATAACTGCCCTACCTCTTTCTATTTCTTTCGCTCGTATTTGTTTTTAATTAGAGAGCTTTACACTGAGAGAATAAGTAAATTCTCTCCCCTGTAGGGAGAGAACATGCTATTTTACTCCATGAGAACATAGTATTGTAAATCCTGAGTGTTTAAAATTTTTGCATTAATAAACTATTTTAACATTCCCATTTTCTATAACAAATGAATTCATTACTTAGAAAAAGTAATTTCTTTCGTTATCTGATAACTGCTTTGGGAGAATAGCGCATAACTATCATAAAACATTTTAAATCAAAGATTACTAATATATATTTCAGTTAACATGCATAATAAAAGTCATGTGTTAACTAAGGTTTGATTACATACTTTCAGTTTTAAGTATTTAAATATGTAGTGATATGCTTTTATACCAAATATTATTTTACTATAATATTTATCTTTTATGCACTTAAATTTGTTATTATTTTTTCAGTTCCTAGTCAATATACCACCGGAAATTCCGCTGGAAGTTATTCCTCCAATCAGATACCTCCAGCTCCTTTTTCTTGTATGGACGTTGATTCAGAAACTGATAGTAATCACGACACTGCACTTACTTTGGCGTGTGCAGGTGGCCATGAAGAACTTGTTGAACTTTTATTAAGCAGAGGTGCAGATATTGGTAAGTTTGTTATACAATTTCCTTCGAGTTGATTTTATTTTACAACTAATTCAACTGTTTTGATAATTTATTTTAAATTTAGAGCATAGGGACAAAAAAGGATTTACACCATTAATATTAGCAGCTACAGCTGGACACCAAAAGGTTGTAGAAATACTTTTAAATCATGGTGCTGATATAGAAGCTCAGTCAGAAAGAACAAAGGATACACCCCTCTCTCTTGCTTGTAGTGGAGGTAGATACGAAGTAGTGGAGCTTCTACTCAATCGAGGAGCGAATAAAGAACATCGTAATGTATCGGATTATACTCCACTTAGTCTTGCAGCTAGTGGAGGATATGTTAATATTATTAAACTTCTTTTAAGTCATGGAGCAGAAATTAATTCTAGGACGGGGTCGAAATTAGGAATATCGCCACTTATGCTAGCAGCGATGAATGGACACACTGGTATCTATGAATTATATACATTCATTTCATTTTTAGTTTACTTTATGAAAATATAAAGTAATTATTCGATTATTTATTAAATTAGTAAGAATATTACCTGGAAGTCCTTATTCGCTAAAATGTTATAGGTTTATTTTCTTTTTAAATATATATTTTTGCTTTATATTTGAAGTATATTCATTTTTCATCTTGTGTCCCCGACTTAAAATTTGCATTTAATTATTATTTTATGATTATGGTATTACTACAAGCATTTATCAATTTTTCTTGAATTGAATTCTTGAACAGTCTTTACTTATGAAGGAAAGCTAACTAATTACATATTGAGAAATAATCAATACCTTTACCCCAAGTCGAACAATTACTTTTTAAAATGTACAGTATAAAAAATGTTTCACATTTCTACTAAAAACTTGAATAAGTTTGAATAAAATTTACTTTTTCAGCTGCAGTAAAATTACTTTTAGATATGGGAAGTGATATCAATGCTCAAATTGAAACTAATAGGAACACTGCATTAACACTTGCATGTTTTCAAGGACGACATGAAGTTGTCAGCCTCCTTCTTGATCGTAAAGCAAATGTTGAGCACCGAGCTAAGGTAATGTATATCGTAAATCTGTATATTCTTCATGCGACATCTGTTTCTGTATTCTTTTTATATTGAATTGTAATTTTCGTATGTTTTTATTTTGGTACATTCTAATTTAATTATTCCATTTATTCTTCGTATAGAATAAAATAAATAGCGAAAGGTTTCATGACATGTTCCATAATTTCTAATAATCTCTTCAATAAACAGTACTGGGCGATCAGTAGTTAGTCCTGGAGTTAAGTTCTATCCAAATAAAAATATTTTTTTCTAAATGTCTCGAAATAATTGTAATGAATTTTAAAAGATTCAATTTGGATGCCTATGTTTGAGTTGTTAATACATAACATCCAAAAGAAAAAACGAAAATTCGAGATTAATTGTTTTCTATACTTTTTAGATTGCTCTTTTCAATTGTGTGGACTGTAATTTGTTCAAAAAGGTTTTATTCTCAAAAAGTGATAAAGAATAGAAGAAAGAGTTTATATTTTCTTTATATGTCAGTTTTACACAATGGTGGATGAAAAGTCAGTTTCCTTAGGGTTTACAGATTTCTTTCTCAAAGAAATGTAAAATACTATAAAAATTGGTTATTCATCTACAGATAATGAAGAAACCATATTTTCGCAAAATAAGATTATGAATACATATCTATATTTAATATGCATGTTACGGAATGATTGATACGACACGTCAACAAGTGGTTTCAGAGCTTCTTCAGACAGACTTAGAAAGCTTTCATTTTAGCCCTATTTCCTCAATATATGAAGTCAAAGTGTTTCTTTCCGATAAATACAGGCGTACTTTACTATCTGTCATTCAGTTTCGGTAGGATGGATCTGACACCTGCTATTAACGTTTATAGCACTTGAATTGACGTATTGAATTCGTTAGATATTGGAGCGTGTTTTCAGCTTCGTAGCCTAATTGGTTGGGTAATTTCTTACTACTTGTTTCTAGTTCTTCTGGATTAATTTTATCTTTAATATTTACTTGACTTGTTACTATTGGCATTGTTATTAAATGATTATTTGTTAATCCGATTTTTTGCTCATAGATTAATTTACAATTCTTTCTATGTCAAGTAGCTCATTTACATAGTTTTACGGCTCTCAATTCGAATTTCTAAAGACTCTTTCAGTTCTGCGAAGTCTTTAATTTTATTTCCCTTGCACATTAATAGTATTTTTTACTGCTGTATTACCTAATATGCAGACACGAATCATTGCCACTTGTCTTTAAACCAACTTCTTCTATGCCTTTTGTAATTTCATGTACGAATTTTTGGGAGTAATTTTTAATCTAAACAGTAATTTATGAATTTCAGGATTTTTTGAATTATAAATGTTGCTATCATCGAAAGAGAATCCTTTTCTCTATTGAATGCATCTACTTTTCTGGTTATTTCTATTTCCTTACAACTTCTGAAGAAACAAAATTTGCCTCCAGAATTGATGACATTATGTAGACTTTTGACAACTCTTGAAGCGCAATGAAACATCATTCTTTTATCGCACCTGATAAGCTAATATAGCAGTAATCCGGCATTTGATAATATTTATTCATTTAAGAAAATGAGTACAAATCTTGTCATAAATTAATCATAAAGGAAGGGTGTCGATCGTAGGTCGAGCCAATATATTGTTTTTCTAACCTGGGAATGTGAAGCGTATTTAAATTTTCTCCATTGGCATGGTCGAAGGTTAAAAGATTAACACTATGTGATATACACATCTTTAAACATTCATTCATTTCTCAAAAAGAACAGAAAAGATTCATATTACTAATAAATGTATTCAAATAAGAAATAAAAAAAGTATTTTTAGCTAATATATGCTTTTATTTGCCGGTTCTCTAAATATTACGTAGGTATTGAAGTTTCTTATATTAATTTTACTTAGAATATTTTTGATATGTAGTAATTCCATAAATCGCTAACTAAATTCTAATAAGTATTTTCTGAATACATACCTACATCCATAATAATACATGCCGTATAAGTCCATTGTTCAAATTTTGTCCCTAGCTTTTCAACGAATAAGTTTTCGTATTCTCTTTTAGGTTACAGACTTGATCACTGACATTTAATTGATTTTATATTCTATTATTTATATTGTTGATCAAGCTAGTATTTTCATCTACTACTAAGTTTGACTCTACTTTTTCTACGGGCGTATCAGATAAATGTTGACGAGATTCTGTTGCTAACTGAATTTGATCTGCTGGATTTATATTTATACTATTAACCGTTAAGGAATCTGCAAACCTAATTTTCCAATCTGTCGCTTTTACATTTCGGATCAATTATTCTTCTTAGCTTATATTCTCGAGCACCAACCTCCAGTAAACATAGTATCTTAGTAAAGGTTCATTGAACACTTTCCATTCTTAATTTTACTGCTAAACCTGCTTAAGAAAATAGTAATACCGATCACCTTCGCTCTACCGGAATTTCAACAACTATGATAAGTTATGATATCTAGAATATATCTGTCCATGATAAAAGAGTTTTGTTAGATGTTTATAATAGAAAAGTGTTGCTTAGAATGTATATCCAGTCTATCCTGTTGCATCAAACGCAAACATGATGTCTTCAAATGGAAATTTAATTACTACACTTGATAGATACCATTACGCAAATTTTTCATGAACCAGGTATACTCTTGATTATTCTGTGAAGGAGTTAAATTGTATCTTGTTTCAATGTCGCTCCATCTCATGATTCAAAGTTAGCTCTGATTTTAGTTAGCGATTCCTTTCCTCGCGGGTCAGTGGTGATGATAACGACGATACTGCCTGTAGATACAGGGCCAAGCTGCTTTATCTTTTTTTTTTCTATTGTACAATATTTTATAATTACTATTTTTTATCTCGATTTTTTTAAATTTCATATAGTATATTATTTTCTTGTTTTCTCCTTTTTCCATTGAATCTTTTCGCTAATGCTTGATATTTTCAAAAATTCATTGTAGACTATTGTTATAGAATTATAGAGCGATCATGTTTTTCAGATATATTAGCTTTTGAAATAAATTTTAAAACAATATAGTTCTACACCTTTTAGATACAATCTGTGTTAAACTAGAGTAACATAGAAACGTCCGTTTTCGAGATAATTTAGATAACTTAATTAAAATGGATTTGATTCTGTGTGTGCACACGCGCGCATGCGTGTGAAGTATGTGTATAATATATCGGAATCGGTCTCGACGTCACCGCAATCTCTACTAACTTAAAAACCACTCCTATCACCCTACCGCTCGCGGAAATCGCCCGTGTGGACATTACTTCATATGACCACCACAGTTATACCTTTATAGAAAGATGTTTTTTGAAGGACAAGCAGCTTTATGATTATACTTTTTTCATGCATTCTAGTGCAAAAGTTGCGTACAATCTTTTTTTGGTTCTAGTAATAAGTACAGTCTCCATTTTCTTTTCAGGCCGATGTTATGGCCGATACTACTTCTATCACGCCACCTCCGAAGTACTAAATCTCGTTTAGGTTCTTAACTACGACGCGTAGGCTATATCGTCAGTATACACTATCATAGTCACCTCACTTAGAAGTGCACGCCCTAACAAGTTGTGTAGTCTATTCCAAAGCGGAGGTCCAATAACTGAATCCTGTGGCATGCCTTTAGTGATGTAAATGATTCTGCCTTTATTTCCATCATTACTACAGGAAGTCACTAGTAGATGCTTCTGTACCCAAATATTATGCTATATATTATCTTCACATTTTGTGTAGTTAGATAAACCAGACCTAAAATCCCAGTTATTGCTACCAAGCATCGGTGCGTCAGTTTACAAAAGTAAGATTGGCCGCTGCTTTGACCTTCATATCTGGAGCTTGGATTTGTAACTTATGGAATTGTAAACCATATGTGCAAACTTTTGGTTCTATCTGTTTGGTCTTCGCAGATTTCGATTGGTGTATATATTGGACATCCTCCGTTAGCCTCTGGTTTTATTCTTCTTATTCGTCACCTCTGTTCATTCCAGGCCTATTGTTGTTGCAGGTGAATGTATGGTATCATATCATCATATCATATCATATCATATCATATCATACTAATTTATAAAGACAAAGCGTGTTTTTGTTTGTACATGATAACCGAATTGATTGAATGATAACGAAAACCGATTGTTTTGAAATTTGACATATAGATTCTATATTATCTTGGGAAGGACATAGGTTATGTTTTTTATTGAAAATCATTTTACTTTCATCAATAAATTAAATTAATGGTTTTAACAAGCAGTTTCACCAGCGGCTACTAGGTGGCGTCTTGAATCACAAACATCAACTCAAAGTAGTCCGCTTAAAGTATTAATAACAGGCCAGCTCAAACGAATGTTATTAAAAAATTATATTTTTGTTTTTATATTAACATTATATTAACTTCAGAATTGTGACCAGAGACTGTTTTTTTTTTTTTTTTTTTTTTTTTTTTTTTTTTTTTTTTTTTTTATAATACTAATAATTTATAATTATAAGAAACTATATAATTTAACATAAAAACACAATATCCATCATCTGCTTCAAAAATATGCTATTCGCATACCAAAATTTTGCTTGAATTTCAGTTGGCGTCACTACGAAAATATTCGCGATATTTAATTGAAAAAACGGAAATATACGAAATATGTGTGTATATATATATATATATATATATATATATATATATATTAATATATATTATATGTATATTATATTGTACATATTATAAATACACATTTTAAATACGGTTTTTACTGAGAAATATTATATTGGCGTGTACCGGCGGTTGATTGCGATATCCCGTTACCTCAAAACGATTTCTATAGACAGGTGTGTGTTCGGATGGTAGAATGCGGTGTCCAGGTATCTCTGAATGATTTCTACCTGGAATATTGTATTTAGATCATAGAAAAAGACGTCCAGGTATGAGAAAACCAACTTCTATAGGAAGGTTCGTGTTGGGTGGTAAAATACGATATCTAGGTCGTTCCGAACGGCTTCTACGGGGAGTATTGTATTTAGTCGTTAGCAAGCGATGCTACCTTTCTCGAGACGACATCTACTGGGACTATCATGTTTAGTTGGTAGGAAACGATGTTTAGGTATGTCGGAACAACTTCTACGGGAAGTTTCGTGTTCGGATTATCGAATGCGATATCAAGGTGTTATGGAATGAGTTGTACGGGGAGTTTCGTGTTCGGATCGTAGAATATGATGTCCAGATATTTTGGAAAGACTTCTACGGGGAGTGTCGTGTATAGTTGCTGGAAAACAATGTTGAGGTATGTTGGGATGACTTTTATAAAGAGATTTGTATTCTATCATTCGAACACGCACACTCCCAGTAAGAGTCGTGCCGGGATACCTGGACGTTGTATTCTACCTCCCCAACACAAAACTCTCTATAGCAGTCGTCCCGAGACACCTTGACATTCTTTTTTAACGGTGCGAGCTCGAAAGTACAGTTTTCTCCATCGAAGCCGTATTTAATATATATATATATATATATATAATATAAAATGGTCGGCAAAATATTTTTGAAGGGTGCGCTATATTGAATCAGCTTTTTATACAGAAACGCCGATAGGTAAAATAATTAATTAATTAATTATATTCTAGACTTTTATATATGTATAGTACTTTTTACTTAGACATTATTGAATTGTTTATGAAATCGGTTAAATTATTATCTCGGGCGAAGCCGAGACGGGAGATGCTAGTTATCTTATAAATTATTATAACTCTATTACCAGAAACTTCAGCTGAAATAAATATTTAAAGCTTAAAATCCTACTTGAATGACACTTGAAACTACTTGAAAATACTTTTATCGCTTAACATACTAGTACTGTTGATCTTCTTAAGCACATCAGTATAGCTTAAAATTATCACTGAGCGATAAACGTCTGTGATATAAGTCAATATAATCTTGACTTCTTGTAATATTAAATTCATTAAAACTTGAAGTACTTTCCATAAGATGATTAAAACCAATAATTACTTGATTTTTCTGTAGACGTAAAATTAAAAGAAATAACAAATAATTTCAGTCAGGTAAAACTGTAAATTGATTAATAAATTTAAAGTTAAAACAAAGGAATGGATGATATAGGTTTTGAAATACAAGATAGTAGTAATAGCTATAGAAAACGATGAATGGTATATTAACTACCCACAAAATTTTCAATATGTTAACAAATTATTTGCAATACGCTTCAAGAATTTTGCAATACTTTGGATAAATAATTGTTACTCAATATTGATTAAAAATTTGAGAGTGCAAAATAATCGTAATTTATGTCATTTTTAGACTGGATTAACACCTTTGATGGAAGCTGCCAGTGGTGGATATGTCGAAGTTGGAAGAGTGCTTTTAAACAAAGGTGCAGATGTAAATGCTACACCTGTTCCTTCTTCTAGAGATACAGCATTAACAATTGCAGCGGATAAGGGTCATTGTAGATTTGTCGAACTTCTTTTATCTAAGTGAGTGATATTTTAGTAATTAATACGAAGTTTAATAAATTGGTTAATAAACAAGATTTAATTTCTGTATTAAAAATGAACATTTATTATATATATATATATATATATATATATATATATATATTCGATTTAAATTCATTTATTATCTACTTCACAAATCGAAACTTGATATTAACATGTGAACTGTTGTAACATATAAATAAAAAAAATAAATACTAACAATAATATGCATTGATTCAGAGCTTAATCTATGAAATGCTATTCTATACTTTTATGAACAAATTCAGTCATTCTAACTTTCAGGGGAACTCAAGTGGAAGTCAAGAATAAAAAAGGAAATAGCCCACTTTGGTTAGCAGCTAATGGAGGCCATTTGAATGTTGTAGATTTACTATATCACGCCGGTGCCGATATTGATTCTCAAGATAATAGAAAGGTTTGCAGAAATTTTCCTTACTTTATTAATTAGATTATGAAAAGCTTAACGTAAGACATATGTAATACTGACTAACCATATACCAGTACATAATCATATATGAGATTTTTATTTTATATTACGATTTTGAAAAAAAAAATAACGATGAAAATCTTTAGTGTCCAAATTTAGAAGCTTTGAAATGTTCTCCTTCTTTGGAACTGATAAGAAAACTTCACAATCTTACTCTAATTTCATTGTTAATTTCGGCGACTGACAGATCGACAGTTTTCGATTGGAATTATGTTTTGATGGGGTTATTCTACAATCTTCAGTCATTTTTGACCAGGAATTCGATGATAATTTTTATTTTGACCCTACAAACGACTCCACGATAAGTACACGTGTACAAGATAATTAGATCGTGGTAAGATCAATAAGAGGATCTTACTTAGTATACAGGATAGAATATAGGATCAATTACTTAGTGTACTAAAAAAAAACCTCTAGAAATACTCGCTAGGGAGTTTACATTTACGAAATCACTAATCACTAATCTCGTTCTAAATAAAATATCTTTTACGGAGTTAAACCAATAGCGAATAAACTAGTACTGCTTTGGTATTTACTTTTTGCGTCATCAACGAACTGGATGTAGTAGATATTATTCCCTTTGGGATGTACAATTAGTGTGAATTCGTTTGCCTTTTTCGTTTCGGGATGCTTGGATAGTATAACCCTCCTTGACGCAGGTAATAGACAATAAAACAGGAAGATTTGCATAATACATGTTCACACTCCTTTCAGACTACTGCTCGACAATAACTCTACCTACTGTAGGAAGCATCTTTGCTAAAAGGTGGTAAAAAGAAAGAAAGAAGTTAGTAAAAAAAAGAATTTGTTAAGTTCAGACGCAATATCATTTAAGCAATACTAAACCTATATTAACTCGTAAGTTAAAGAATAAAACTCTTTAAAACTTTAAAACTGCATAATATAATCACACAATATTATAGATATTTATTTATTGCTGCACACGATACATACGAGGTCAGATAATTCGATCATGCGACCGACTTTATCTCTCGGCTTATACTAACACTGCGAACCTGTAACTCCGCCACCGTAATAGTAAATTTGTACTCTCTCGATTGAGACCTTGACGACCCTTGTACGATCTTTTCTTCGCCAGCAGTTTAGTGCTTACAGTGTATGGTAGCGATGCTCTGAGTCGTAGTTAGGTGCTTCGGTGGCATGCCGATTTTAAAAAAGGTCGTGAGAGCGTCAATGACGAGGCGTGGAGCGGAAGGCCACTTCAACTGCAAACCGACACGAATTCACAGCGGTTCCGCGCCCTTGTTCGTCCAGACCATCGACTAACCATTCGAATGTTGGCTGACGAGTTGAATATTAACCGGAAAACCGTTAGAAAGATAAACCGAAGATTTCGCTATGAAAAAGTTGTGCGCGAAGATGGTGCCGAAGAACCTTTCAGATGAGCAAAAAGTCCACCGAATGAACATCGCTCAAGATTGTCTCGAGCAGGTTCAAAGTGATCCTACTCTTCTCGATCGAATTATTACGGGTGATGAAAGTTGGTTCTTTCAATATGACCACAAAACTAAACGACAAAGCCAACAGTGGCTGTCCGCTGGAGCGTCAAGGCCAAAGAAGGCGAGAATGAGCAAGTCCAAAGTGAAAACCATGTTCATTTACTTCCTTCGACAGGAAAGGAGTGCTTCAGAAAGAGTTTGTACCATCTGGACAAACTGTAAATCAAGTATTCTACCGCAATGGGCTCAAAAAATTACGAAAAAGGATACTCAGTTTACGTCCAGAGATCGCGAACACTTGGTTCTGCATCACGACAATGCTCCCTGTCACAGTGCGTTCAGTGTCTCTCAGTGTTTGGCGTTTAAAGGCATTGCAAAATGGCTACATTTCTTAAGTAACATTTAACAGTTAATATGCTCCTACAATTGAGCAATACACTGTGCGTTGATGGCAAGACTCTTGCTCGAAGAACCAAAAAATGTCTGCGCCACTTCGTTGTTTGGAAGTGTATAAGTCAACTAGGACTTCAACCCGTTCCAAGAGCAATATCGGTAATATTTTGTAAATAGATCGGTATATCGGTATATCGGTAATAAATCGGTAGATTTTGTAAATGTATTTTTAATGTTCATTTTAATTCTAATTATTCGTCTGAAAAGAGTAACGACTCGTTTTACCAAAATGTTGCAAAAATAAAAAATGATTATTAATTAATCTACATTCCTACCCTTAAACAAGCATTATTTTTTAGATTATTTTGTTTTTATTATGCAAATGACAGTGAGTATAACTCATTTTTCTTACACTATAAAATATTTGCTCATTTCACTTATTTTATTAGGTGTTTAACTATAGGTACCGTTAAAGTACTGAATTGTTAATATTAAACCCCTTATTTAATTTTATGAACATATTCCAACATTCATAGAAGATTTAGACTCAGAAACGATACAAAAATCTTACTTTTCTGTCGATCATGTTTAGATGAAGTTTGTAAATTTGAAATTGAACATTACAAGTTGATAAGAGACATGAAAGTTTAATTATAGATCCGTCCTTTAAGAAACTTAATATTGATAAATATTATAATTTGAAAATTACGTGTAAACATGAATTTCTCCAAACAACTGCGAATTCGGCGTACATAAGTTTATTCGATAATTATACAGGATCTGTGGTATTAATCACTCCGCCTAATATTAGTAAAAGATGAATTCGAAGAAAATTTTAGTAAGACAAAAGTTTTGAGGTTCAGAGAGTGTCATGAACGACCTGAATAATGAATTTGAATATCAAGGTTATTTCAAGTATTTATAACAATCAAATTAAAATAACACTGCTTATAATAATATAGCAATATCTTATAATAATTGCAATACAAGTTGCAGAAAGAAAGAAAGTAAATGCAGGTATTAATCTGAACAAATTATAAATAAAATATTTATATTTTATTTATCAGTTTTAAGTTTCATTGTTTTTTTCGCTCAGCATTAAGCACTATACCATTATTTAGACAAAACAAAGTTGACTTAAACGTTAAATTGAAGTAGAATGTTTCTGGTGAATGTTCATAATGTATATTTTATCGCTTGAATATACAGAATAGTATTCATTATATGATGTTGTGCACTACTTATCAATAATTGGAAGTTGGTGGAAATATAAAATTTTCTCTTTGATTTCCTAAATAATCGTCATTACAGGAACCAGCAAATGGTAAAAAAGAAGCTATTTTAATATTAGTATTTTTTTAGATTAAAAAATGTTTTAATCTTTTTATATATATTGGTAAATAAAAGTTTTGTGATAAAATCGTTAGAAAGTATGAAAAAAAGTTTAGCTTATGTTGAATTTTGTTGTTCTTGAAACTAATTAATAATAATGCTCATAGAAAATGCGGTTTTCTGAACCCGGGTATCACAAACGGGCTTGATATAACGAACGAATTTCTCTCATCTTTCTGATAGTATATGAATTCGAAGTCGAAAAAACGATGTCTTGAGTATATTCAAAAATTAATCCATTTTATAGCTTCTTTGTAATAATGAAATTGTTGATCAGCTAAGCTGGGTGTAACCCAATGGAATAAGTGAAAATTTAAAAAGGGAGGAGGGGGGTCTATGTCGGTGGCATGTACAGGTGGGGTAGAACTTGATATTGTAGTGTTTAGTTAGATGTTTGCAGCTTTTAAATCATGAGACCGAGTGTTGTCGTGTAACAAAATTACTTTATAGTGTGTTTGCTTGTACAGCGACCATTTTTTTTATTGAAAGCTCAACTCAAACGCATTCATTAAAGTCGATAGCAATGCCCCGTTATTATCTTGTTTGGTTTGAGCAGCTTATAGTAAATGGCACCCTGTTGATCTCACAAAATACAGGATAGAAGCTTTGAAGCATGGCCATTTGTTTTTGACAATGCCCCGGGTATTCCTACAATTTTCTACGCCGTTACAAATAAAAAATTCGTTTTTGCCGTTGAAGCAGTATAGTTCGTATGTGATAAAGCTCCGTTCAGTGTGTGTTAGCTGTAATTCATACAATACCCAAAATCCTCGCTTCTAGATCCTTTCTAACACTATCGAACATTTTGAAACAGTGAACTCATACACGTACATATTTTTTCCATGTTCTTCTAACGTTTACCATCTATTTAATCGAATAATTCCTCTCATTCATTCTGTTAAAGTTCAAAACGATTATTGTCGAAACGTCGACACCAGTATCTACATGTTGGATTCAGATTTCTCTGGAATAAAGTAATGCAATAAAATTTTCGCGAAATACACATTTTTTCGAGAAAAGTAGACTTTTTCCAACCTTATATAAAATTACTTTGTTTACACTAATGTAAATTACTATATGTTCAAATTTAAAAGTAGATAAAGTACTGCATTATATATGCGTTACTATTCCAACTTCCATTTACGTAGTACTGCTACTGTCTTCTATGAAGAAAGATTGACAACTTATTGAAGTTTGAAGCTTATTGAAATTATATATATATATATTAAATGTACAGGTAAGTTTCTAGTGTTTGTTAGAAGGTGCATCATCGGTGGATACCGGGCAGAAACGTCAGACCTCATTTGTTATATCTGTAGATTGTCTATCTGTCAAAACTTTGCAGCATAATATTTGAGCATTTCTATCTGTGTCATTTATTTGATCGAGCAAAATCTATTAAGTGTACAATTTTCTTTCGCCGTTTTTTTTCCGAAATTCGAGGCTTTATTGTAATAAACTGATTAGAAAACGGCCAGAATATGAATTCACCATATCTCATCACGATAACTCTCGGCCACATGTTGCTACTTCTGTCAAAAACTGTTTTGAGAATATTGAATCGGAAATTCTGCCTCACCTACCTTACACTTCAGATCTGGCACCATCTGACTACCACTTGTTTCGATCAATGCAGAACTCTCTCACAAGAATACGCTACAGTTCAGTAGAGGGAATGAAAAATTGACTCGATACGTTCTTCGGCTCAAAAGACGAGAATTTTTTAGGTCCGGAATTCATAAATTGCCAGAAAAAATAGGAAGAAGTTAAAGCTTCCGATGAACGATACTTTAAACAAAAGACATGTTTTCGGAATGAAATCTCATATTTTGGGCAAAAACGCTGGAAACTTATTTGTGCACTCAATAAATAAATAAATAAATAATATATATATATATATATATATATATATATATAATTTTATCTTTCTTCTTAATTAATGAATACTATATTTACACTATGGAATTTTTCTTCACATTAAATTAACAGTACATCCTCTACATTACTTCTAATATTATAAAAACATTAAAAATCTATTTTTTTCTAGTTTTTTCATGAGAAAATGAATTTATGCTTTAATTGAGTTTATATTCTTATTAAGGTGTAGTATTCTATTTTAGACCCTCGAAAAAAACGCTATTTTTGTGAAATTTTTCTGAGAATTCTATTGAAGATATGGTTGTAGGATTTGAAATGCTTAATAAATACACTCTTGAAGTACATAAAAAATTTTTTTTATTTATTTTATACATTTTTTATACATGCAAAGTATGGTCAAATCCAACACCTCAAAAAGTAGGTAAGATTTGAAACAAAAAAATCAAATAGTTGTATGTTCAGTATGACTCCAGAAATCGATCTAACTAGAATATTTTATGTACGTGCAAAATCAATAAAATGGCGGCAAAAATACGAAAGAAAAAAATTGCTTTTTTCCGTCTTTTTTTGCAATAAAAATATAGTTAGAATTAAAATTTTAAGTTGATTGTAGTTAGGACGGTTGATACAAACATATAGAATATGTGTTCAAAATTTCATAAGGATCGGTTCAATAGTTTTTTAGTTTTCACGACCACGGTACTTGAAAACGCTGTTTTGAGAAAAACACGTTTAAAGTTTTTGTAATTGAAAAATCGTAGAAAAAATTATCTTACGCTCACTCAGCGATTCCTGGGCCATACAATATGCCTTCAAGTTGTTCCAGGCGAGTATTTTCATCTAATTTAGCCTGATTTTTTGAGTTCTGCTCTCCTTAGAAACCTCAGTCGAGTGGCGGTTCTCTCGAACCATGCGCTATTGGTCGCGCATATTGGCGAACTGCATGGTGGTTTGGCCGATTTTCAAGCCCATAATTTCCATTATTTTCAGAAGTGGGCTGAATCCTTCATTAAAAATGCAGGCAGCAATGAGGCATGCAATTTTAACGATTTTTTTCCATTATAGACATGCTTCAGTGCCATAGCCCAAACTGTTGAGTTGAAACACTCATTGTTATTTTGAGTGTTTCTGCCAAAACATCTCCGCAGCAATTCAGTTTTTGTTAGATCTTCGTAGATCGGTTTCAGTACCTCTTGTACGTCACTAGCATAATAGCCGGCACAGATCTCGTTTCGCATGCCTTGTACTGAATTTGAATTCCTTTCAATTGCAAGACTACAGTATTTAGATTACTCCTACATTAATTTGATACTTAGATCAGCAGTTTTCACTTTTTTAATCACGACTTTTGGTTTCTTCACAACTTTCTCCGGTGCAGCTACTTTCTTCGTTTTTTTTTCGGCCTTCCGCCAAATTATGAAGGGAAGGTAATATTGCGAAGCAAAGGTATATATTTTGATGAGAATATATATAGGTGTAATGATTTACAATAGGGGAACAGCTGCTGCAGCGAACAAGGCCAGGTTTATCCGGCGCGCGCGCTGGGCGGGTCGGAATAGCGCGCTCAGGTAAGTGCGTTCGAAAGGTGAAAAAGTATAGTTAGACTACCTGAATCTTTCTAAAATTTTGAGCTAGCATTCTTGAATATGTTTACTTTCGAAAAATGTAAAAAAAAAACATTTTTTTTCAAAGTTGTAAAGTAGAATACTGCCTTAAATGAATTAATAGATATTAACAAATGGATCTATTAATATATTAAATTTTTTTTTCTCTTAAAAAATAATTGTTCATACTTATTAGAGGACTATACGACTTATATCAATTTCGTTAATAGCATTAAGCAATAATAAGTGTTGCTTCATACTGTAAACAATATCTGTTCTTATATAATTGTGATGTCTGTTCTGTGTGTAGACAAATCAGTCTAATCTTGTCCTTCATTTGTGTAAGGGATATTTTTTTTTTATTTTGCCGGAAAAATAATTGATGTAACATTAGAGCAACAGATTAGTATAATATTTTATATAAAAGTTGGAAAAACCGACACTGGCCGTTAAAATTTATTGAATCTAGTGTTTCAATGTTCATCGCGTTCATCTATTAGAATGGTTTAATCGGATCATCCTTCCACGTCAGAAATCGATCTAAATATTGAAAAAGTAAAGAATCTTGTTCGATCTGACTGTCGGAAAGATATTCATATGATTTATGAATCTACAGAAAAACATCCTAGTATTAGACCACCCAGCTTTTTCACCGGATTTTGCATCGCCCACTTCTATCTCTCTCCTAAGATGAACTCTGTATTAAAGGAAACAATATTTGAGTGTTAACGCTGTAAAGAAAACGTGGCGCGTATCCTAAAGAAACTGACCAAAAAAGACTTCGAACACTGTTTCGAACAATGGAAGAGTCACATAGAGCGTTCCAGGGATAGAGGGGGAGGTATATATTGAAGGTAATCAAAAATAAATTTATGTAATATCAAAATAAAATATTTTATATTACTAGTCTCCTTATTTAATAGCCAAACGTCGTATATTGCAGGGAACTACAACGAATATTCTTGCCTATCGATTATACATCTTCGCTTCACCTCTGTGTGAAATTTCTCTACTCTTAAAAATAATTAACATTCCTCCCTAGTAATATAATGTAATTTATTTGTTATACATATTAACGAAATTTGGTTATGATAAGATGTTCGGAATACTAAATGGTGAATGTTATGACCACTAAAATTAATTTTTCTAATGAATTGTATAGCACGTCTTATATATTTATAACAGTGAAATTAGATGAGTTATGAAATATAAGCTCATCCAAAATGTTGCGTTATGAAAAAGACTACATGTAAACATCTTCAACAATAATTTAAAAAAACTAGTTGTATATAGTTTTCAAAAATTTAACACTTAAGTAACATAGTTTACCTAACACTTATATAAATTATAATATAAATCATAACATATTATTACCTAGTGTATGTAGAATGACTTGTACATGACAATACGTAATGATATTAAATTAATAAATTAATACTATCAAATTTTTATCTCAATGTTTTGATTATGAGATTTTCTGGAACTATTCTTCTAAAAAAAATTTTTGGTATAAGAGCAGAATCGTAGTATAAAATTTCATGTCCAACATGATATATGGTCTATAAATTGAATTAAAATTAATTCTCATTGAACACAATTTATTTATAATATATCATATTTTAAAGTTTATAGTACATATGTTGATAAAATATTTACATGTTATAGGTTTCGTGCTTAATGGCAGCCTTTCGGAAAGGTCACATTAAAGTTGTAAAATGGATGGTCAATCATGTCACTCAATTTCCAAGTGATCAAGAAATGACAAGATACATTGCAACTGTTAGTGACAAGGAATTATTAGAAAGATGTCAAGAATGCGTTAAAATTATAAGAGCTGCTAAAGAAACTCAAGCAGCTAAGGCAAATAAAAATGCCACTATACTATTAGAAGAATTAGATATGGAAAAAACAAGAGAAGAATCTAAAAAAGCGGCTGCAGCCCGGAGAAGAGAGCGCAAAAAAAAGAAAAAATTGGAGAAAAAGGAAGAAAAACGAAAATTATATGAAGAAAATAAAAAAAATGAGGCTCTTTATGAAGATAAAGATATTGCTGAAAATAAAGTGGTAGAAGAGGACAGATACAGAGATGAAGATAGCGATCATGATGAGAATGATGTTAATGAACAAATGAATAGTCAATCAGCTAGGTATAATAGAAATTTGGATGATGTTGATAAAGAAGAAGGTGATAGTGGCATCGATGCCAATAGTCAAGGTAGTTACGGTAGTAGTGACATAAAGATAAGAGATAAAAAAAAAGAAAAAAAGAAGAAGAAAATAATTTGTAGTGGTTTAAATCTTTCTTCTACGAGTAATAGAGATACTTCTCTACAATTAACATCCAAATGTTCAGTTTTAAGTCCAAATATCTCACAAGGATGCCTTAATGCTTCAAAAACTCAAGACATGGAAAAGTAAGTATAATCAAAATTTGTTTGAACAAGTAATCAAATAGAAAGTTAAAAATAATAGAAAAACTTATTTGATATTTGTTTATTCGTACTTTTAAAAGTTGATTGTTGATCAGATACTAGACCATTCCGTAGAAAAATTCATTTTAAAATGTTAAATCTTAATGTATAGATTGATAAGTAGCTTTAGGAAAAATGTCCAGTGCCTGAAATTATTTCAAAGGGATTTATTATACTCGGTGTTAAAACTTTAGTTGAGTCTCGCACTTGAGGAGCATTTTACATTCTTTTAATGTCTTCATTTCGGTTATACTAGCACACGGTATAGATGCAAGCAGGATTGTATTGCTTTGTGATCTAAAATATCATAGTAATTGAATCTACAAAATCGACATTCCTGTATGGCGAAATTGCAGTGATTCGTATCAAAGATGATTCTTAAGGGGTTCACTAATTTATAGTTATAATATAAATAAATAATATTTGAAATATGTTATCACCCTTATTTATTAAATGTTTCTTATAATTAACATTATTATCTATGTTTTGAGGGATGTAAAATATTTCAATGCACATGACTGGAATTTGTAATAGAAAGTATGTACAAAAAAAAAATGCCCTGCTTATAGAATTCCAATGAAATCCGTGTATAAAGTCAGGTTAAATTTGAAGATCTTATTCTTAAATTAATAAATATTTTTATCAGTCTTACAGTCTTTATACTATAATTTATTAAACTAAAATAATGATATTGATCATCCATTTCTTTACAATTATTAAATAGATTTTAGGATAATCGAAGTAGACAGCATCCAACTGCCCCTTATTATTAAGAGCTTCGAATATATAACTATGAAATATAAACAGGTTCGTAACGGTTGACCTATTGTCAATAAAATCATGTTATGAATTGTCCATAGATTCGTTGAAACAGCTCGATAATTTGGAGGTAATAGTGACATCCTAAGCGTTTAGATAAATAGCATAATATAGAAATAGATGATTGTTAACATTAGAAACATCATGACTCTTACAAATAAAAAAATTTACAAAAATTGATCTTATTTTAGAATTTTATTAAATTATAACATAATAGGAGAGAATAATACACTTGAATACGTTTTAATCAACTCTTCAATAAACTACTTAGAGTTTAGTTCTTGACGATGAACAATAGCGGTTCGAAATGTCAGACGCCAAAGGAGAAATTAAATTGAAAGTGGTGGGGGCAGTCAGGTTGTTCTTCACTAATATATTAGAAGTCGAACTTAGTTTCCGACCTTCACATTTAGATGGCGATCTAAGTGTACAAAAGTAATACTTATATTTTAGTTTTGGCATTTACCAAGAAAATTCAATTAATAGGCACCATTTTTTGTGTAGAGATTATAATTTTTTGATCAGTGAAATCGTTTTCTCGATCTATCCTTTTGCACTATAAAAGAAGTGAAGCAGAAACTTATCGATTGCTTCAAGCATGTTATGGCGAACAAGCTCCATCGCTTACAACATGTCATGAGTGGTTTCAAAGGTTTAGAAGTGGAGATATTGATGTTAATGGCAAGGAACATTCTGAACAACCAAAAATGTTTGCTAAAACCAAATGAAACTGCCACTACCAAGGTATACAACGCCAACTGAATGATTTGCAACAGAAATTGATTGAATATAAAACAGTAATCGCGAGCAATAGGCGCAAAGTCATTGCTATGTATACAACGCTCGAATACATGTTGCAAAAGCCTTCAAAAACACCCTGTTGTACTCGCCAGACATAGCGCCTTCTGATTATCACCTATTCAGATAGATGCAGCATGACCTACTTGATACAAACTTCCAAAATGTTCAAGTAGTGAGAGAATTTGTGAATGACCTGATCGCCTCGAAACTACCATCGTTCTTTTGCCACGCTATCGCCATATTGAAAGATGGGAAAAAATAGTTGAAAATAATGGAACATCTTTTGATTAAGCTAATGTGTATCCATTTTTAATCATAAATGTCCTTTTTCCGTTAAAGAAGATCGCAAACTAAGTTCGCTTCCTAATATAATATAGTTCGTTATTATTATTTTATTTTATTACTACGCTATCTTTATTGTTTTTAATTTGTAATCTAATTTATTTTTAGTAATAAGTTTTATTTCAAATTCTTCGCGGTTGATAGTAAACAAGGACAGTCTGACTCATTATTTTAGTTTAATAGCACGTCATTCAATGAGTCTCGAGACTAATTCAAAGACGGTGCTGGTAGTACCGAACTAGACGCGTTTCCTTAGAGTACGAACTTTTACATAAAACGTGTAAAAATTTCACGTCGATCGGACCATAAACAGCAGAGCAAACAAAAAACCACAGACCACAAAACACATTGTAATTAGTTCGAAAAATAGGAAAAGCGAGTTTCACGTGTTCACAAAACATTGTTTTTTATTGGGTCAAAACACCGTAGTAGTCCAGCAATGACCTGAAAAACATTACGCGGATTCCTCTCCATCCAAACGATGCAGAACGTTCGGGTAGACCATTGGAAGCCGTTACACCGGAAAATCTGAGTGAAGTGTTTGAAAAAGGTTTCTCCAAGTAGGTGCCGCGTTTGTTTTGAGTGGAACAAAAACAGCAACGAGTCACCGATTCAGAGAGCTGTTTATCGCTATTTACTTGCAATAAAAAGGATTTCCTGCGTCGATACGTGGCCATGGATGAAACATGGATACATAATTTCACTCCGGAGGCGAATTGGCAATCATCTGAGTGGCGCATGGCTGGTGAAAGCTGCCCAAAGCGGCCAAAAACGCAACAATCTTCTGGCAAAGTCATGGCGTTTGTTTTGTGGGATACACATGGTGTGATTTTCATTGGCTACTTGGAAAAAGCTAAATCGAATAACAGTGGTTATTATATTGACTGGTTGGTACTTTTGAAGGAGGAGATCGTAGCAAAACGACCACACTAAAAATAAAAAAAACACTGTTTCACCAAGACAATATACCATGCTACAAGTCCATGAAAATAATGGCAAAATCAATCGAGTTGCGCTTTGATGTTCTTCCCCACCCCCTGTATTTAACAGATTTAGCCCCCAAGGACTACTGGCTCTTTGCTAATTTCAAAACAATGCTCCAAGGAAGAAAATTTGGCTCGAATAAGGAGGTTATTACCGAACCTGAAGCCTATTTGAAAGCAAAGAATAAATTCTTTTATAAACATGGTATAGAAAAGTTGGAAAGGCGTTGGAACGATTGTATCACTCTCAAAGGAGATTATATTGATAAATAAAAATGATTTTTGAAGAAAAAAAATGTTTTCGTTGTTAGTCTCAAGATTTATTGAACGACGTGTAATAATAGTATAAAGATTGTAAGACCAATAAAAATATTTATTAATTTAATTCAAAACAGTCGACGTAATTACAATTTTTAATTTTATGATGTGAAAACAGTAAATTTCATAGAAACATTTAGAAAAAATTTTATGATTTTACTACTGATTTGCCAGATAATTATTAATTAATTTTCACTCATTTCTTTTGGAATTTTTTTCTATTTGAATAATGAACAATTTTTGTTCGTCCCACAATGAATATACTGAACAGTAAAATTCTAAAAAAAAAAACTAAAAAAGATTTGAACTCATTCAATAAATTAGAATAATTGAAATACTACGGTACGTTATCAAAAATTCAGAAAATCATTCTATCTAAGAAATCTCATCGACTTTTTAATTTAGTGCAACAATAAATAACTGAGATAATATCTATATTTGTAAGTCAAGAATGCATTAATATCTTTATATAAAAAAATTGAGCTTACATAATCTATGCCTTGGAATTCAATTGTAGGATATGAATTATTGGTTGATTTATAGGCCCTGTAAAAAAATATAGGTAGAAAATTATTACAAAAAAGGAAAAACTTACTTTCAGTATTTCGACAATAACTTACAAACTAACATTTGAACGCAGTAAGTGGACCATCAGTTATCTACAAATTATGAATTATGAAATTATGAATGAATGAGGAAAATTATGTATCGAAGAAAGAACTAAAAATTCAATTTATTATTCAGTTCTAATGATGTTGTAGACCCTCGATCTTTTCAGGAGCACATTTTTGTTTATACTCAAGTGAACTACCATACATTGAAATTTAAGGTTAGGCACATGACTTCATATGTGTCTTACTTTTCGAAATTCAAACCACGGAGTGCTCTTATTACCATCTTTGAAGAAGCAGGAATAACTTATTCAATGTCCTAATACTCTTCTATTTTTTCGAGAAAATTGTTTTTTTAGTGATTTTTAATCTTCTTGTTTTCAAACAGTTTCAAAAATAATGCTGTAGATCTTATTTATTTTCATTATCTTTGATCATACATATTTTATAGCTTATATTTTTTTCTATGTAACTGACATTTCGTAATACATAAGAAAGACTTTTGCAATCAACTATCCTCCCTTTCAACGATTTTATGATTAATGCCTAATTGGCTTTCTTACAAATTTACTTACAAATTTACATACTTAAAATATGAGCCGTGCTACTATTCAACAGTCTAACAATATCCTCCCTTACTTTTTGTCAAGATCTATCCAATATTCTATTATATATAAAACCAACTAGTCTGTTTTCTGCTTTACTTTGATGTGATTTATTTTTAACTTCAGTCTTATGGAGTTCAGTCCATTGGGTCGATTGTAATTTAATTAATTGAGAATACGTTTTATAAGGTCCCGGGATCTTAGTTGTAGAATTGTAATGGCAATTTTTGAATAATTAGTTCTCTTTTCACTTTGGGATATCGATGTTTCTGCTGAGTATATCGCCGACAAAAGTTCGAATTTTCTTTCAATAGTTATATAGAGCAACTTTGTAATATAGTATAGTATAATGGTAATATATTAAATTTCTTTCTAATTTCATTATAATATATTTCGTATACTACATCTATTAATTATACTCTTAATTCAATAATTCTCTATATTTATCCAATCTTGATGACATCGTATATGAAAGTGTTATTTCGATTTTTTCTAACAAACTTGGTCTGGGTATATGATTAAAGCGATTGAAAATAATTTTCAATAAAAATTGAGTTATTTCTGCTAAGAGAAAATTCGTTTGGAAGTCCGTAATCTTTCTAAAAATTAAAAAACGCTAATTCTCGTCCTCAAAATGTGCTGACAGAAGTACATGCAGTATTTGACATTCAGGATAGAATTTATTCAGTTTTTAAAAGCATTTACATTGTAATAATATCGAAAAAAATATCTGATTTAAAATTATATTTAATAATTTTAATTGTTAGAACGTGAAGAATTTTGTTAGGGCAAATTCTTTAAACTGCCTATATATTTTAGTTCCTAAATTGCCATCTCATTGTTTTAATTGCAGCAGAGGTCACTTAAAGATTGTGTAACGTCGCCTAATATATATCTTATAGTTGTCTCTTTACCGAAAGGCAACGTATAGTTTTACTAGCTTAACAAACAAAAAACATGAAAAATATGATATAAAGTTTAAAAATATTAATAAATAGTACACAGAATACCCGAGACAATTTATAAAAAGGGAATTACACTAAAAGTATTATAATTCACTTAACGGATACATTTCTGTATCAAAATTTGCATTTGAAAACTCGTATTATTTAAACGTAATAAATATAATACAAACTAACAATAAGAAATAATAAATAAAACATAATAAAAATGAAGTATATTTTCCGATATATTAAATAGTATATTTTTGTTGCTTTTTTTTAACCAATTAAACATCAAATAATCTATAACAATATAATCTAATTGAAACCAATAAATGTATACTGATAATGTATGATTGCACTGAAAGAGCTAATTAGTAGTCCAGCATATGTTGTAAAGCAGAACCTCTTTAAATAAACATTATTCAAATGTCAGGAATCCTCGAACTCTTGTCTGCAAATATGATTCTTAGATTCTTTTGCATGTGTTATGGTGTTCTTAAGTCATAAGCACCTTTAAAAATATGCTGCTGCAAATCAAAATAATTCTGGTATATTATTTATTATAATGTCCCAAGCTTTAATATGCATTTGCTTAAGCCTCTATATTTTTATGAAATATGTAGTAATCACTTTAAATTTTGTGTATAATACTAGATCCTGAAAAGCTAGATAATATTAGGTTGTCAAATATCTCCCTTCCGCCTTTTTGTCTTATGAATTTCGAGGCTATGTACAAAGCGCTACAGAGCTCGTATCTGGCAATACTATAAATCATTTGAAAGGTCTTAACATAACGTACAAAACGACGCTATGCATGATTAGTTTGGATATTGCGTTCAAAAGTTATAGACGTGTAAACATGGAGTTCACTAACGCCGAAATTCGCGCTATTTTAAAGTTTTCCTTCGTCAAAGGCAAATCCGCTAAAGAAACGTTCCGTGAGATTAATGGTGTTTTGGGGAATGGCACGCTATCACTTCGAACCGCAGAGGCATGGTTTCGACGATTCAGAGCCGGTGAAAACATCACCATGGATAAGCCAGCCGGCGGAAGACCTGTGACGACGAATACCGATCAAATCATGGAATTTATTGAGTTAGACCGGCATGTGGAATCTCGTGACATTGCCCAGGAGATGAGAGTTAGTCACCAAACCATTTCAAACTATCGGCAAAAGGCTGGATACAAAAAAGCTTGATGTTTGGGTGCCGCATAATTTGACGCAAAAAAACCTGCTGGACCAAATCAGCGCCTGCGATATGCTGCGGAAACGGAACGAACTCGACCCATTTTTGAAGCGGATGGTGGACTCGCGACGAAAAATGAATCACATACGACAATATCAAGCGAAGGCCAGTAGACCCTTCCAAACTGTGTCGAAGCCGGGATTGACGGCCAGGAAGGTTTTGCTGTGTGTTTGTTGGGATTGGAAGGAAATCATACACTATGAGCTGCTCCCATATGACCAGATGCTTTATTCTACCATCTACTGTGAACAACTGAACCGCTTGAAGCAGGCTATCGACCAGAAGCGTCCACAATTGGCCAACAGGACAACGCCAGTCCACACACTTCGTTGATGACTGGTCAGAAGCTACGGGAGTTCGGATGGGAGGTTTTATCGGATCCACCATATAGCCCGGACATAGCGCCAAATGATTACCACCTGTCCATGTCGAACGTCTTTGGTGGAATAAAGTTGGACTCTAAAGAGGCTTGTGAAAAGTGGCTGTTCGAGTTATCGACTCCGAGAAACAGATTATCGAACAAAACGACGCATATTTGAAGTAACACTGTAATACTTTATAAAGCATTGAATGAAGAGCAAAGAAGCGGAAGGGAGATATTTGAAAACTTAATATGTACTACAATACTTGTAGTGCGCCCTATAATATCAGACTAAGTGTTTTAAATTTTTGACAAAATTATTTGTATATGTTAACTTAGATCTATGAAAATCATATGAAATTTTGTAATGATCGTTTTGATATTTTTACAATATTTTAGCTATACACAAAATTTCATTACATTCATACTATTAATCCGCTAAGTGTAGAAATGCTTTGTAATTGTTGAAGAAGTTAAAAGTTAAATGGAACTGCATGACTCTGTAAATTTCTATGGAAACGCAAAGAATTGAGGGGTTCTCTTGTCCATCTTCAATCTTTCTCGTCAGCGTTCTTGTATTTGTTGTCTCTCTTCTTCTTCTCTGCGTTCTTCTTCCGTTTTGGTTTCTAGTTCCTATCATCATGTCTTATCTCTGTCTGTCAGTATATTTTTAACCTCTATTTGTTCGCTGTTACTATCCATCTCTCTTTCTTTTACGATTTTGTCGCGATCCATATCACACGTAGAAGCTTACCTAAGGCTCGCATGGAGTGTTTGTAATTCCTCAGGGTAGTTTCTACGTTGCTTTTCTAATATAAGTATTCTATATTCCATGTCCAAGACTGAAGTCTTTTATGGATATTTGGATCAAGATGCGATGTGACCAGTTCTATCGTATTTTGTAAATTCTTCTCTCCGGCCACCCTGTACTTCCGAATAAGACCTTAATATTTTGTAACTCACAGGGACACTCCGTTGCAATCGAGTGGCAGAACTATTTAATACATAGTAGGCCATATTCGATCCTGGATCGAGAGAACGTCGTCTAGGATGAATTGCCTTCTCGAATTATAAAACTTCCTTTCACTTCTCTTCTTGAGATTAATGACAGGGAAATATTCCTCTTCGTCAACCTAAAACCTCACTGGTATTGCACGCCGATGGGGCCTATGTCCGATACTCCTAGGGAATGTCTTTGGAATATACTTTTCTCCTGATCTATTTACAATTACCTATAAAGTTGGTCGAGAAGTATGGGCCTGACCTGTGCCCTCCTCCCCCCTTATATTTCCCAGGGTTTAGGTCTCCCTTCCTTTCCTTTTATCCAACAATATTTAATTATTAGGAGTGTGAATAAGTCTTTCCCGTTTTTTGTAAGAGATGGCGCCACCAATACTGTGCGAGTATTCAATGGTTACATATGTCATAATCAAAGCTTATTCATATGTCAACAATTCCATACTAACACATTAGTTAAAATTTTTTCGCATCATAAATTTTTGATATCGTGAAAATGTCGAAATTTGAGCCGAGTCGACGTCATTTGCGGGAAGTTTCACTTTATTGGTTCAATTTGAAGAAATCTGCTGCTGAGACGCATCGATTGCTTCAGGAGGCTTATGGAGAAGGTTGTGTCGATGATTCAAGTGTTCGCGGATGGTTTCGACGCTTCAAAAGCGGTGATTTCGACGTGGAAGACAAGGAGCGTTCCGGGCGGCCGCAAATCTTTGAAGATCGAGAATTGGCGACTTTGCTTGATGAAGATTCTTGTCAAACGCAAGAAGAACTTGCTGAAGCATTGGGAGTTGACCGAACAACCATTTCCAAGCGTTTGAAAGCCATGGGAATGATCCAAAAGCAAGGAAATTGGGTGCCGTACGAACTGAAGCTGAGAGACGTCGAACGGCGTTTTTTCACTTGCGAACAACTGCTTCAGCGACATAAAAGAAAGGGTTTTCTGCATCGTATCGTGACTGGCGATGAAAAGTGGATACGTTACGATAATCCGAAGCGAAGAAAATCATGGGGACTACCCGGCCATGCATCATCATCGACGGCCAAGCCAAATATTCATGGCGCCAAGCTCATGCTCTGTATATGGTGGGACCAGCTAGGTGTGGTTTACTATGAGCTTCTGAAACCGAATGAAAGGATCACAGGCGAGGTCTATCGACGACAATTGATGCGTTTGAACCGCGCACTGCGAGAAAAACGGCCACAATACTCCGACAGGCACGACAAAGTTATTTTGCAACATGACAATGCTCGCCCACATGTTGCACCGCCGGTGAAAACATACTTAGAAACGCTCAAATGGGAAGTCCTACCCCACCCGCCGTATAGTCCAGACGTTGCTCCGTCTGATTACCATCTCTTCAGATCGATGACGCATGGCCTGGCTGACCAGCACTTCCATTCCTACGAGGAAGCCAAAAAATGGGTGGATGACTGGATAGAGGCCAAACCGGTCGAATTTTTTCGCAACGGGATTCGTATGTTGCCAGAAAGATGGGAAAAAGTTGTAGCTAGCGATGGCCAATACTTTCAATAATTCATTTGTAACCATTTTTTCACAATAAAGGCTCAAAATTTGAAAAAAAACGGGAAAGACTTATTCACATACCTGATACTTTCCTTACTCTTCCTCTCTACTCGTTTTCCCTCTTTCTTTCTTTACTATCAGATCTTTTCTCCCTTCTATCTTTTTTATTCTTTCTCTTTTAGTCTTCCCACTCTCTACTCTTTTCTTTCTCTTTGACCTATTTAGTCTTACCTTCCAGAATTCTAATCCACATTGCTCTCGTACTGGGGGTATAGATACACCTACTATTACGATATCATTTACCGCTTCAAGAATGCAAACCGTATGGACGTCTACGACTTCGCGGATCTCCATCTCATTGGACCATTGGAATGGGCACGCAGCAGAGGGTCTTTGACCGAAATGAGGCTGAGACTGCTCAAATCATAATTCGAAAAGCCGATATCTATAAAATATACTGGCACCACCGAACCTCACCCCCCTCTCTAGGCTCGGAGACATAACAAGACCAGGTCAGGCAGTATTGGATTAGGAACATCCACCGTTTTTATACTCATCTCACGCTGCCTTTGATCCATCAGTATGTATCCATTAATAAGGCACAAACGAACCTCACCCCTTCTCTAAGCTCGGAGACATATAATGAGGCCAGATCAGGCAGTATTGGATTAGGAACGTCCACAGTTTTTATACTCATCTCACATTGTCTTGGATCCATCAGTATGTAACAAAAGAAAAAAATGTTGGTTTATATATTATCTCTACTCTTCCTTTGCTCAATCTCCCTAATTTTCGTGTTTTGTAATAAAATCATCCATGATGCTCGGAATTTACGTTTATATCTACTCGTATTCTCCTTTTTTCAATCAATTTTATTAATTCGGAAGAATAGACAACCTTGTTTTTTCTCCAGTTGTTCATGTCTAGTTTCTAAAATTAGGGTACTATAACTCGGAAATAGAATACGGTTTGACGTAATTTGGTTTAAATTTGGTATATATTCCTTTATCTGCACTAAACAGATTAGGTGTTTTTCTTATAACTTTATTACCAATATAATACCATATATTTTTTCTTCCTTTATTATAACATAGCTTCTGATATTCAGAGCTTCATTAATGTGGTTATTGACAAAATCACTTAATTCATTTAAATCTTCTTAATTCTCTCTAAGCATATTTTCTATGTAATCTAAACTATCACGGGAAGTGTCTCACATTCCCTCCGCAGTATCTTTACAAAGTCAAGGGGTCTTCCGAAATTTAAAAGCTGGTGTAGATATTTAGGATTGTATGGACGTACATTGGAATATAGGTTTTAGAGTTTTGTTCAAGCAGATTCACACGTGCACAATAAGGTGGAAGAAATAATCTGTTGGCTCCTTATTTATTCTGTATATCATCTAGATAAGCTTTTCTCCATTCTAATTCACTGATGATAACAAATTATGTGGACGCACCCCATCTAAATAGGATAAATTATTTTAAAATTGCTAGAACAGCTTCACCAGTTGCTGCCCGGATCGATTTTATTTCAATCCATCCAGTGAATAGATACTGATAAATTACCAGATACTCATTTTGCTAACCTGAACTTGGAAAATGCATATGACTGACAGCATCTATGAAGCAAGACTTCTCAAAGT
The DNA here is from genome assembly GCA_018907035.1 of Sycobia sp. Sy_11. Taxonomy (NCBI): domain Eukaryota; kingdom Metazoa; phylum Arthropoda; class Insecta; order Hymenoptera; family Epichrysomallidae; genus Sycobia; species Sycobia sp. Sy_11. Next base: position 3,134,130 of record JACCIC010000004.1, read on the forward strand.
GCGTACTCATCATCATCGCCGGCTCTCCGAACCTTATAGTTCTGATATATGTCTCATTACTGACAATAAGTTTTTATGTAAAAAGACATTTCCGACCCCAAAAATTCCCCTGCCACTCGTGCATACGGTTTCTCCTTATCGAGATCGCCAGAGGATGGATTCGTTGTGAGTATCCTATATCACTTACTCCCGATATTAACTCTAGTATAATGATAAAGTATATCGTCAGCAATCATCCAATCTCTATATTTCTTATGGAGAGGGCGCATTTGCACCTCATTTATTCTATAAAGGTGCCATTAGTCTTGAATTTTGGCAACACAGCGATTTCGTCTTTTTCAATTGATACGTTATGAAACAACATATCTGCAGAACGCAAAAAGTGCCTTTCTTATAGCGTGTATCGCAATTATACTGTTGGAGCTCCAGCATCCAATGTGCTAAGCGACTAAGAGGTCTTATTTTATTTACTTATCTTTTTGCTTTAACCCCGGATGATACGTCTCAATGATGAAGTAATAACTTTCAATATTTAAGAGAAACATGCGAATTGCAAATATAATTACTAATAGTTCAAACTTTAGTCACTTCAGTTTTTACTCATATATCCAATCTGTTTCCCATTCTAGTGCTCTTGAGTAAGAATCGCTTCAATGGGTAAATTACTGTATGTGATTTGGTTTGACCCTTAAGCATCTTCAAAAAGTCAGGCATAGGCAAAGTAGTATGATAGCTTCGTTAAGTACTTTCTTCAATTCTTGGAAAGACTTACCTTGTTCTGTTCTCCAATTTCAGGGGGAATTTTTCCTTACTAATTTCACTAATAGAATCTTAATTTCAGCTTCATTTTCCATGAATATAGAGTAACAACTTAGGAACATAAAACTCACCGTAATTCCTTCATATTTGTAGGACTAATCATTATCAATATTGGTTTATTCTTCACTTCACCTGGGCTTAGTCCGTGATTATAGAGTACATATCTTAGATATACACCAGTTTAACATACAAACTCACATTCATCTGTATTTATTTTGTGTCCGGTAGTTCTTAGATGAAGGGATACTTTTTCAAGCCACTTCTGATTGTTCGTACTTGTTTTTCTGACTATTATTATGTCATCTAGATAGCCAAAAACGTAAGGATCGAATTCTTGTTAGAATAGCATATCCACTAAGTGATTCAAAATTCGTGAAGAATTAACTAAGCCAAAAGTTCTCCTCTTAAATTCGTAAAGGTGAAAAGTCGTAATAGCTAATGTTGACGGCTTTCTTTCTGTACTATTCATTGCTTAAATGCCATTTGTAAATTTTTTTTTGTAATTACACTAGCTAAACGGAGTTTATCGAGAATTGAACCCATACTTCTCATTGGGCATGCATCCATCTATGTATATTTATTCACGCAACGGAAATCTACACAAACGATATTCGCCATTACCTTTCTATACTGTTACAGCCAACTACACCATTCACTAATAGATGCCTCGATAAGATCATCTACTAACATTTGCTTAACTCCTTCCCATGAAAATTCTTCAACTTTCGGTAATAGTCATCTAGGCAGCTGCCAAGTAAGCCTACACCAGGTAAATTTACTGTCTTGCGTTTTGTTAACTGGCTACTCTCCATTGTTTTGAGAATTTGCTAGAGCTGTTTCTTCTAATTCTTGTAGTTGTTTTTTCTCCGTAGAATTGACTTATCAGATTTCCGCACATTCAGCAAACATATTAACTGTATTATTATTGTCCGCATTGGAATAATGACACTATTCATTTTTTATTATTCTTTCACCTACTCTCCACTTAGTCATTCTATCCTTTATCACTATACCCCACTCTCTGATCAATACTATTCCTAAAACGTTCAATATTGTCTTCTACTCTGCCAGCTATATGAATCGTAGTATTCAATTTGCCTAAGCTTTTTTCTGCTTGGCCAAAAGCTCCTTCAATGTAATTATGACCTGATCCGAACTTGTCTTCAAATTGTTTAACCACCATTACATTAATTAAAGAAGTTTAGAAATTTTACACCAAGATTAAGCAGACTTCGATGTATGACATTTTCTAATTTTATGACAATAAAGTTCCCGTTATCTCCACACTTGTGAACTAATTTGTTTCTATCTCTTTTCCTCTGCCTCTAATGTACTATCCTTTCATGTATTTTCTCTCTTCATCTCTTTCATTGTCCGTACTCTTTGACTCATTCATATGTTTTCTTGAATTTTCTCAATAAATTACGATTTCTCACTTTTTACGCACTATGTAGAACTCAGTGAATCCAAGATAAGCTGTTAATTTTTTAATTAATGGTGTACTGACAGCTCGGGCAATCCAATTAAGATTTCTCTAACTGCTATTTTTTTTCCACTAGATATGAGAGCGTTGCAGGTCGAACACGAACTATAATAAAATGTCTGGTGCTTCTTCCCTGGAAATTTCATGTTACAAATGAGTAGTGTTTTCCTTGTATTGCAAGTACAAGCGAGTAACGACTATTTTGAATCTTAATTTTTTTACAGAAGTGTATTACCTCTTACTGTTCTTTTCTCTTTCTCTTTCTGAAGTATAGGTAAAGCCTGCATCTCTTCTTGGCTTTCCTCTACACTAAAGTGTTCTTCATCACTATCACTCATTATGTTGTCGGGTCAATACTGTTAAAAGTTGCTGTGAATGTCCTTATTTCTGTTGTGCTGAAGAGTATCGCTGGGACGCTCCTCGTAAGCCTGACTAGCCTCCTTCTATAGAAACAGGTGGAGCAAAATTAGTTCTTGAACGCTAGAAAGACTCCCGACTGAGAAAATTATTGTTAATTATTTCTAATGATTTAAAAGCTATTCTGTATAATTTTTTGTATTTATATAAATTAAATTTTTTTCTAATTAGACTTCACATTCACACATATACATGGCATACTTAAAAAAAGTTATACCCTAGCATTGTAATAAAATAGTATTCCAGAATTATATTCCATTATTTTTAATTTAAAAAAATGAATGTATTGAAATCAATTCTTACAGTCATATGTGAATATATATGAATACCAATTCACGTAAGTTTCAGAATTCAGATTAGCTTAATAACTTTTGTCAAAATTTTATTTTATTAATTATATAAGAGAAAAAAGAAAACATTTTTTTTTTTATAAGAATAAAATGACATTTCAGAATTATACTTCGTTATTTCTAATTTAAACCAAAGCAAGTATTAAAATCCATTTTTGCCTAGTCAAGTATATATAAATATACATAAGTATTAATTCTATTACATTTCGAAATTATTACTTATTATTAATGAATGGAAAAGTTTCTTATTAAACATTTATTAAAAAATGAAAAAGTTGCTTATTGTGGAATAAAAAAGCCTTCAAAAATCATACATACACACGCATACTTATTTATGATATGGGAATGCAGTACTACGAACATATAATTTTAAAATTATTTTGACATATGCTTGCGGGCTCGGATTTAAGTTTTTTGGTAAGTAAGCAAATATAGATACTATATTTTATAATGTTTTGATGTACTTGCCAAACCGTCTTTAAAAAGTTGAATTCAAGTTTTCCAGTCGGAATTCCATATTATTTACCAACATTATTAAATTATAAATTGAGATACAAGATCGTAAAAAAAATTAAAATCCAATTTGCTCATATACACTCAGCTCAAATATAAGATGTGAATAAATTCTATTATTATGGAAATATTTTATACACATTAATACAAGGGTGGATTGATAAATTTCCGGCCTGACCACGAAAAACAACGTTCTTAAGAAATTTTTTTTATTTCTCAACATAATCTCCTCCAAGACTGATACATTTCTCTTAGCGGTGTTCTAGTCTAGTAATGCCATCTCTATAGCCTGATTCGTCAAGCTCCTCAAAATACCCATTTACAGCTTCGATTACTTCTTTATTGTCCGCAAATCTCTTACCGCCAAGCCATTTTTTGATGTTAGAAAACAGACAATAATCACTCGGGGCTAGGTCTGGAGAGTAGGGAGGGTGCGGCATCAATTAAAACTTCAGACTATTGATTTTAGCCATCACAACGATTGACGTGTGCGCTGGTGCGTTATCGTGATAAAACAAGATTTTTTTCTTCGCCAGATGAGGTTGAATTTTCACTTCTTGGCTCAAACGTTGCAATAAGTCGGCGTAGTATTGACTAGTAATAGTTTTACCCTTTTCAAGGTAATCAATGTATATAATACCTCTTGCATCCCAAAAACAGTAGCCATAACCTTGTTCGACGAAAAAATTGTTTTTGCATTCTTTGGAGTTGGTTCCCCTGGTCCAATCCACTGTTTAGACTGTTGTTTGGTGTCAGGAGTGTAGTGGTGGATCCAAGTTTCGTCAACGGTTACAAATCGACGCAAAAATTCGCTTCGATTACGCTTCTACAACACCAAATTGGCGGTAGAAATGTTCTTTCGAATCAATTTTTGGTCGACTGTTAGCAAACACGGCACCTTTCTTGCACAAAGCTTTTCCACATACAAATGTTGGTGCAAAATATTTTGTACACGTTCATATGACATCTTACAGGTCTCAGCTATCTCACGCTCTTTTAATCTGCGGTCTTTTAACACTATTTGATGGATTTTTCGATCATATCTGGAGTTGTGACCTCAATGGGGCGTCCTGAGCGAGGCTCGTCAGAGGTGCTCACACGACCCTTTTTAAACTCGCAAATCCACTGCTTAACGGTTGAATATGATGAGGAGCATGTCCCCAGTGTTGAGTTTATTCCTTCTTTAATTTCTTTCGGCGTTAACCCCTTCAAATAAAAGTATTTTTTTTTATTGAGCTTACCCAAGCGTATAAAAAGACTTATACAGCTATAAATAAAAGTATTTGATGACAGCACGGTTTTTCAGCTTTTCCATTTTTACGAAAAACATAGAGGCTTCTCTTTATTGTTATTACACTTCTTCTTTATTCTTTTAACACTTAATAAGCTATATAACGAGTTGTATTGTGTATAATAAATTTAAATATTACACCAAGAACCTACTTTTTTGTGCCCAAATGTATGCCTCTTTGTTAGGGTATTCTTGTCTCCGTGACAAAAACGATCGCAAAAAGCTCGGGCACGGAATATCTCTATCCTTTTCAATGAAACAAAAATATAAAATGAAGCTGAAATTAAAAAAGAAATAACGTTTTTAAATTTTAAGTAAAATAATGGTTAATATCAAAATAATTAAAATACTGCGAGTTACAAAACTTGGGCGATCGCTTTATAAAACCCTTCGTCCTGCTCTCTCTCTCTCTCTCTCTCTCTCTCTCTCTCTCTCTCTCTCTCTCTCTCTCTCTCTCTCTCTCTCTCTCTCTCTCTCTCTCTCTCTCTCTCTCTCTCTCTCTCATCGCAAATGGATTCAACCCTGAAAATACAAAAAAAATGAAACACGACAACTGATTGGAATACATGAGATGTCCAAGGGACTAGAGAGCTCGTGAAGCGCACGTTTTCTTCACACTGCCTCGCGAAACCCCCCCACCCCCACCCACAATCTCCGCGTCTAATTCTTCCATCAATTCGGGACAGGGGCACACTTGCCCTCATGCCCTTACGCAATCACACCAGCCTGCGTATATACGCAAAGCAAATACATTTCTAGTTTTCGCTAGACTTTATAACTATTGAAAATCTGCACGAAGGAGGCCCTCGATTCTTATATATTTACAGCAATGGTTGTCCCATCGCAGCTTGTGGAATTGATTTATTTTCTAATATGATATTGATATTCTTGTGTAATTATTTCAACAATATTCACAACCTATATTTTTTGTCTTTGATAATAATAACTATTCATATTTAATGTTTTTAAATATATTCTGTAATGATTATATGACGTGAGACTACAAAAATTTCCAATATTTCACTTATCTGAATTTACAAACACATAAAAGGTGTCTTTCCTAATAAAGTCCATCACATTATAGCTTTAATATATCGTGTTAAACTTTAATCTCTGGATACGAATAGTTATTTTTCGAATATTTTATTGATTCTAGCAATTTTTAAAATAATTATGTACTAAAACCTAAAAATATTAAGAGTATTACCGTATTCAACGCACTAGAGATGTAAATATTTGTAACTCTTTGTAAAACTGTTGAATAATCACAGCTTTAATTTTAGACATCCAGCTGACAGAGAAGATTTTGAAGCCACTGGAAATGAAGTGTATTCTTCTACTAAAGGAAAAAAGAGCAGTAATAATCAATTCGATATTGAGGGAGCAGCTGCAAGTGCTATAAAGTTGATGAATAGCAACAGTCCAAAACAATCTGGAAAACGTGAAGAAGGATGGAAAGAAGTCGTACGAAAGTGAGATATAAATAATATATATTCGATTAATAATATAGCAAATACATACACTGATTCTGCTATCGACATATTTAAGTACATTAAGATACGTAATGGCCATACTCTTCTCGGAATAACTTACGTGATACTATTTATCCAGGTTAATTTTGAGAGGAATTTTGAGATGATATTAGATTCGGTTAGCTCATTTCAGGTTAAAATAAATATACTTTTAGAGTTTTTTCATTATTCTTGTGGTTGTTGTTGCTGTTGTTGTTGTTGTTGTTGTTGTTGTTGTTGTTGTTGTTGTTGATGTTGTTGATGTTATTGGTGTTGTTTTTACTATTGTTCTTGCTGGTGTTGCTGTTCTTGTGGTCGTATTAGTGGTTGTCGTTATTATTATTGTTGTTGTTATTGTTGTTATTATTATTATTATTATTATTATTACTACTTGATTTGTAACAATAAATAATAGAGGTCTAGGATGATGTGTTTATAAAAAAACCATAAATTATAACAGAAGTGCTTGATTCATTGGCTGAGAACAGAAATTTAAGTTGGAACACTGAATTATTATACTTTTACTCCAGCTATGAAGGCATCGTAGATCTAAATAATAAGATTAAATATCTATTTTATCGGAATAAACCATACCTATAATCTAATAGTTTTTCTCGGCTTTATAATTATCGTTATCTTTGAATATCTAACAAACTTATGTAAGAATATAAGCATTTCTTTTCAATTGACACCGTAGGTTAAAGAAAGAATTTGAATTTTGAAATGGTAAAGTATAAAACTTATTATTTAATAAATATACTAATTTAAAATGTTTTAAAATTTAATTTAAGATTATTTAATTAAAATTTAAGATTGAAATTCATTCTATTATCCCAATTCTATGATTAAAAACTTATTAATGAAATTATATTACTACGAATTAATCACTTACTACGTCCACAGACAAGAAACAGAATAGTCTTTATAATGCCTCTACTATGTATAACGAACGATCCAGTTACTATGACTTCAGAACACAACGCCTACGATGACTAAAATTGCTGTAAAAATTTTCATGCGCTTTGTTTACAAGCACATCATAGATCTATGTTGCACCAGTATTTGGGAACATAGTACGACGTCGAATGATACATATATAACGACCTCCAACAGTTTCTTGATAATTTTTAGGTCAAATTAATAAATATTTTCATTGGTCTTACAGTCCAATTAAATCAATCGAAAATAATACGTAATAATATCCATATATATTTATATTAATATTAATACATCAATATACAAAAATAATAAAAATCAAAATAAAAATTAAAAGTTATAATGACAGTCAGACTGGCCTTGTATACAGTCACCCCCATAGACTAATCTGTAAATAAAATATTAGCTGAAAAAATTTTCTGTTAGTAAAGTGCAATCTTACTGTCCCTACCAACCTTACCGAATTGAAGACGTAGTCCAACGTTTCGAGCTCGCTATAGCTCCTCATCAGGGACTAAACTAAACCTTATATTCTAATCTATATATACCCTATCTCACTACTAAATTTAGTAAATTAAATCTAAATTCCCCCTCTACACAAATTGTTCAAAACCAATCAATTTAATAAGGATTGATAAATGTTGTCTAATTTACTAGACTCTAACATTAAATTCACATTATTCTGATTCTTGGAAATGTGAATACGTTCAAGACTCTCCCTTTTATACTTATTATTAATACCATATTTTAATATATCCACATTCACAAAATCAAAACAATGTAAAAACTTTGAACAATGCTCCTTTAAACCGGAAATAATATGTGAGCCACGTAAACAATATTTATGTTCATAAATTCTCTTTTTTAAATATAATGTTATTATTATCATTATTATATTTAAATTAGTTAATGGCTCAATTTGCACGATAGAGCTACATCAAAAATGTAGTTCCTGTGCTGAGTAAATTAAAAATTATTTTGATATCTCACAATTTGGACGAATTTGCCATTTTCTATGGATTTCTCTTATATTAGAATACTCCTTACATAGACTTTTTGTTAGGTCGAGGCGTTAGATAACATGTGCATTCCCTCCCTTTCTTTCTGGTCATGAGTTCAAGATATGCAGATCTATATACCTTTAGAGCTCTTTCTCTATCTCTGTCAACGTAATCTAATCAGCACACTTTAATAAAGATTTGTATAATGGTCAGTTTTCAATAACCTAGAATACAATCATCAAAAAATGTTAAACTTTCTCTTATTTATATTCGATTTTAATCTTTATATTATATAATATTCTAATGTATTAGTAATTTAATAAACAACTTGTGTATTTTACTTAAAAAGCAAAGAAAAATTTCTTTTTTTAAATCTTATTTTTCTTTCAAAATATTTATTCTAATGCTTGTTTTAAAACCATTAGTTCTTGAAACTAGATATTATAATAATGAGTTCTTACAGCTATGATCATTATTCAGTAAAAACAAATGTTTGGATTTCCTTAAATCGAAATCTTATTATTTATTTATATCACTATATCGGGGTACTGATCCGTAAGACCAACCTATGGGCGTATCCTGTTTTTAAAAAACTCAACTTTCCTTCTCGAATTCAATTCTGAATTTAGTCTTCTTTCTCCGAAATATAGAATAAATAAATTAAATTATTTATTTTGGTTGCTGATATTACTATTAGCTAGTAAATATTTTAAATAAAGTAACAAATAAATTCAATTCTAAAACTAAAGAAACGAATGGAATTTACGCCTGACTGTATTGCGGACGCGGTGGGTTTCCCCATGCTAGCATGCAAACATTGAAGAAATAAATAAAGAAAAAAATTATTAATAAATAATAAGTATTCATTAATATAAAAATGAATAAAATAGACAACTTATGTACTAATAATAATTGTGAACTCTAATATGGATTACATATCGTCTTATACTTTACCACAAATACCGACGATGAAATCTCAGAATGAAAAAAACATCGAGGAATTCTCTAATTTGAATTTCTCACTAAGTGAAATTCAAACATCCACGCCTCTAATGACGTTGTTTGATACGGCAGTTTTCCGTTGTACTGTTGAAATAGTCACAACAGTTTACTCTGCCCCCCTCTCTCTCTCTCTATCTATCTATCTGTCTGTCTGTCTATTCATCTATATACACTACTTGCTTTTTCTCGAGATACGAGTCTACGTGTCTCTGCAAATAAAGTCTGCAAAATGCTTCGATACACACATGAACACACTGAAAACATATATATCACTTGCAATAACAAGACTTGCACCCAAAATTGCAATATTTAAAAGTTACAATTTAAAATTTCTATATAGAATATCCATAAAATATAACTTTACATACTATTTTAAGGCTGTAACGTATAATTTTACTTGTCGCACTTTACGGTCACTTTAAGTTAAAAACTTGAACATCTTAGATTTTTAATATAATTCAAACAAATTTAGTGCCCTCTTACGATACGTAATTTAGATCTGTTATTTCATTATTTGTTGGTATTTCATGTTTTTACAGTAGACGATTAAAAAAAAAAAAAAACTCTTTTCGTGAACAGTACTATGAGTATACTTTCTTAAACTATTGAAAATCATAGGCCCCACAACGTTATGATCGGAATATTATATGTTACACTTAAATTTATCGCAACTAAGATATAAAAATCCAGGATTGAGTAAAATTTAAATCATTATTTAAAAAAGAAAAAACAAATGACGTGATTAAAAAATCTACAAGAAATGTAACAAGTCAAATTAAACAATTTATGGATATTGCTCGTGCTACTTGATAGTACTTGATAGTAAGATTTCTTGATAGTTAAAAATCGATTATAAATCATATTTAAGTCGACTGTTCTGAACTGAATTATTATTGATATTTTTATTGATATTTTTATTGATCTTACAATCTTTATACAATAATATACTGTACTAATATAATCACAGTCAGTCAAATTCATTCAGTTCTCGAAGATGAACCAGAACGGTTCGAAACGTCGGATATCAAAGATAAATTTAAATTTAGGTGGCGGAAGCTGTCAGGTTGTCTTTTACTAACATAAAATACAGATCATTTTCGGATTCATTTTTGATTCTCGGAAAAGAAACGTTACGGTAACCTATAAGTCAAGTAGATTCTACATGAGTACTTAGGTAACTCGTGTCACGTAAAATCAACGTTAGGAGTGACGTACTTTTAACAGTGCTGCTCACAGTAGTATATAATACGTAACCTAATATAAATATAAATAGTACCTAACCAAAAGATACATGTTATTAATTTATAAATATATTAACAAATATTATCAGAATTTTGTTTCAAGTAAATAATGTATAGTATGTACGATTTGTTTTATATAAATAAATATAATAATCAATGAAATAGAGTAATAACATGAAAGAGGTCAATAAGTAAATAGTTATATATATATCATAATTACATATTCTTGGTATATAATATCCTAAACAGAAACCATATTTCACTTTGTATATACGTAGGTGGTCCCAGAAGTACCTGGCCTGACCTCGAGGTGACGGAAGTTGCTCAAAAATACCACGGTATTAGAAAGTACACAATCTATAAAGCATATGTCTCAAGTTTGAAGACGCCACAATGTTTAGTATTTGTTAGACAGTCATCAATAGTGAACGTTTTCAGTAAATTTGTAAACATGGAAAAAATTGGTCGTCGGTATGTGATACAATACTTTTATTTGAAAGGCCTCAGGCCAACCAATATAAAAGCTAAACTAGACTCTACTCTGGGTGAGACTGCTCATTTGTTTGCAACAGTAAAATATTGGGTAGCAGAGTTTAAACGAGGCCGTACGAGCTGCCAAGAAGAACATAGCAGTGGTCGACCAATCGAGGTGAAATGTTGAAGAAAATCCACAAAGCGGTACTGGATGATCGTCGACTGAAAGTGCGCGTGGTAGCAGACATAGTAGGCATTTCAAAAAGTGCGGTATATCATATATTAATTGAAAATTCGGAGATAACAAAGCTGTGCGCAAGATGTGTGCCGCGTTTGCTCGCAATGGAACAAAAACAACGTCGTGAAGATGTTTCACTTGAGTATTTGGCAATGTTTCGTAAAAATCAAACCACATTTTTGCACCGTTTCATACCCATGCATGAAACATGGGTCCACCATTTTACATCCGAAACAAAAGAACAATGAAAACAATGGACTCAAAAAGGAGAACCGGTTCCAAAGACGGCAAAGACCGTTCCATCTACAGGCAAGGTTATGGCATCGGGTTTTTGGGATGTGTGTGGGATAATTTTTATTGACTATTTTGAAAAAGGAAAAACTAGCAATGGTGAATATTATGCGAACTTATTGCAACGTTTGAGTGAAAAAATCAAGCGAAAACGGCCGCATTTGGCTAAGAAGAAAGTGTTGTTCCATCAAGACAATGCACCAGCTCACACATCCGTTATTGCAATCGCCAAAATTAATGAATTAAAGTTTGAATTGCTACCTCATGCACACTATTCGCCAGATTTAGCTCCCCCGCACTATTTTCAGTTACCAGGCTTAAAAAAATGGATCGTTCGTCAAAGATTTGATGATTTATTGGCTATTATGAGGAGCTTGACAATTCTTATGATAAAAAGGGTATTGGACTTATTGAACATCACTGGGAAAAGTGTATAGAGCTGAAAGGAGATTATGTTGAAAAATAAATATATTTTTTCCAAAATTTGGAGTTTTATTTGTTGGGCCAGATAGTTCTGGGACCACTCTCGTATATTCATATATATAAATAAATAAATAAATTTAATAGATTAAGCGACTGTTAAAACTTTTTGAAACGTCCATTCCTATTGCAAAAATTCAAATTAAAACTACGTGAGTCTTCCGTAACGCTAATATGGTGAGTTTGACAAGCATTTTACCAAAGTTACTCAAGTAATGCTAACGTTTCTTTTCGCTCAGTGCATTTGTCGACAACATAATTTATACAATTTATGTATTAATATTATTTCCATGTAAAACTTAGTATATTTATTTCATTTTCTAGATATAAAGATAAACATTCACAGTTGAAGGTAGCTATATTACATATATAAAGAAATATATTGGTGCAAGACCAAAAAATACATATAGAATTAAATTTTTCTTGTCATAAAAAAATAGAATTATATGTTGGAATTTAAAAAATTCTAAGGAATACAATGCACTGAGATAACGAAGAATTCAGCAGATAACCGATGCTCACATTTTACTAACCACTATAGGATTGCGGCAAAGATAATAATGCTGCTTTCTATGACAAAGTTTTTTGCTCAAGATGAAATTATCTCTATTATACTTTCCACAAATGTTGATTGTATTCTGCAAACCTGAAAAGCTTGTAAAAAATTAACTAACTCTAAAATGAACTCACTGTATTCTTGAAAAGATATTTCTGAATAATATAGTTTCTATTATTAGTAAAGAAAGTTTTCATTTTCGGTCCTATGATTGAGGAGACATGGAAAGGTGATATATGCGCCATCATTTTATAAACGCTTAAGATGGTGGTGTTCTCACCCCATACCGAATTTTAAGTATAATGTATTAACGATTTTTCAGTTAGAAATGGTAAAAACTTCTTAAGAGTTAATGAATTATTTTAATTTACACTGTGTCTATACTTACGTATTACTAATATTAATTTCAGTATAGAATGAAGTTAAAAGTATTATTACTAACAAGGGGGCTGAAAAGTTCGTAAGATAATACAGTAAAACACTTTTTTTGTGTAAAATTGGATATTATTATTCAACATAGTTACCCTCAAGAGCGATACAACAATTATAACGATCATACAATTATCCAATACAATTTTTATAATAGAATTTCTCTTTAGAGTCATAAGAAGCTTCAGTTCTTGTGGTTATCTCTTTATCAGTGCTGATTTTTTTCCTTTTTTCTTTTGAGATTCTTTTTAGATCTGTAAACAAGAAAAAGTTACTGGGGGCCAGCAATGGAGTACGTGATGGACGGAGATGCAATTCATAGGCTAATTCTTGCAATTTTGCCATCGTTTCCATTGATTTAAGACACAGTACATTATCTTGATGAAATAACACTTTTTGCTTCTTTAAGTAGGGCTGTTTTTTGGTGATTTCTTTCTTCAAATATTCCAAAAACACTACGTAATAATCGCTATTGATGGTATTTCTCTTCTCAAGATAGTTGATGAATATTATATAATACGCAGTTTAAAATACTCTTACCGTAACATTGTCAACCGATTGTTGTGATTCCACGGCTTAGATTCGGTTCATCGCGTTAAGTTGACTCAAAAAATTCTCGGTCAGAGTGTAGTGTCGTACCATGTTTTATCCAATATAATATATTGACGGAAAAATTCGCCTTTATCACGATTGAATATCGCTAATCATTACTCCGAATCATCAATACGCTGTTGTCTTTTATCGATTGTAAGCACGTGCAGCACCCATTTTTCGTACAGTTTGCTCATGTCCAAATACTTATGCATGATATATCTAACGTGTTCCTTTAATACCTTTTGATTCTCAGCTATCGTGATCAACTTTACTTTACGATCATTTAATTAGCCAAATTAGCGTTTTTCGAATTCCCACTGCTTCTTCGATGCTCGGTTCATCTCGTTTAAATTTTGCAAACCACATATTAATGGTTGATTTTCCTGGTGCAGATTTCGAATAAGGTTATTAATAATGACTTTTTATTCATATTTTTCACAATCACAAAAGTTCCTTTATTCGTAATGCTACATCTCATGAACCAATTACACGACAGCTGTTAAATTTATACACGTATCTTTTGAAGAATGGTACTAACTAACAATCATATAGATTTAATTACCATAAGAACATCTATGTGTCAGCCTACGAATTTTTCATCCCACCTTATAAACCATAAAACAATAGGACCTTAATTCTAAAGTCATTAATTATTTATTGACAATATATTCATTAAGCAGAAACTTAGCTAAATATTAAAGAAAATCGCATATTTTTTGTAAATATTTATCTAAATTATAAGAAAGTAATAGTAGATATAAACTAGTATATATAACTAATGATAAAATTATTTTAGCACAACTTCAAGAATTACTTTACCAATAAAAATTTGAGTACATAATTATGCATTTTAAAAATGAATTTATGAAAAAATGTATTCGACTTCATGACTGCAAACATTTGCTTAAATATATGTGTAGTAAAATGGGGGTTGACAATAAAAATACCTATTGCAGTAATAGAATAAATTAATATTTTGTCCTTCACTTACTATATGAAAGTATATCTAATATATTTTAAAAGAGTAATATGAAATGATTTTTGTCAAGGCTTATTCCGGCATCATGATTAGTAGATTACAAACCATAATAAAAATTGTTTCTAAATTAGACCTAAAATATGAATACAAAAGAAAATCGTTAAAAAATAATAACTATATTAGAGGATACGTATACATTTCATTGTTAAATCTTTAGATGTATTTTTCTCAAAACTAATTTTTCAATTAATAAATAAAATTTATAAATAAAAGTAGTGAATCAGTTTATTGAAAACTATACTATATATAGGAAGGTCACAAATGAAAAGTTGAATACAATAATATAACCATCCATTTATTTTTATTTGCACAAACTGAATTATTTACACACACACACACACACACACACACACACACACACACACACACACACACACACACACACACACACACACACACACACACACACACACACACACACACATATATATAATTGATATATATTTATATATTAACTTATTTGACATTAGGGGACAGATTGATGATTCTGGACGATTTATGAATTCGCCATTTCGATCAAAGAAAGTTTCTGTACCACCTAATGCCATTAGTAGGGTTATTGGTCGAGGAGGAAGTAATATTAATACAATTCGTTCTGCAACCGGTGCACACATTGAAGTTGAAAAGCAAAGTAAATCACAAGGAGAAAGAATTATTACAATAAAGTGAGTATTAATTATATATTACTAAAAATTTATCATATATCCTATTTTAAGGAATGTAATATGTCACGATTCAAAATCTTTTTCTATTCGGGCACATATATTGTACAAACCACTGTGAATTATCTATTACGAACATGCTGTTGTATTAATTTGTCAAATTTTACCTTAGCATTATCGGACTAATTTTCAACGTAACTTTCAAATCAATGATTTTTTACGGTGGTTAGGAATCATATATGTATATTTGATCTACCTTCAAAAAATAAATGTAAATACAAAGTATAAGATTGAAATTTCAAATATAGAAATAAATTATTGCGTTTGGAACATGTCATGGTTTTAAGGTAGTACGTGACAAAATCGATTTTTTTCGAATTTTGGAAAATTTGTATATGGATTAATTATGATCATCTTGTTTTTGATTTCTGAAAATACTGTTCTTTGAAAAGTTTTAAAACTTATATGGGTATCCTAACTTAATAGCAACAGATTCAATGAACGTAATAAATGTTCAAATTTCAAAGTTTTGTGAAGACACCTAGCAGAAGGGACAAAAGTAAGGGGTTTTTTTGTATAGAAATTTGACTTCGACTTCATAAGTGAAAATGATAATTTAATAAAAGAAACTCTTCCAAACAGTGAGACAAACTATATCCTCTAAATAGCTATCATAAAATGACCTTATAATCCTTAAGTGCTCAGTAAAGTTGTTATGTTTTGGAGAAACGAAGTAGTCATGTCATTTTGTTTACTATTTCTGGGCGAAACATCGTGTGTATTACCGTGCATATCAACTAGCATTATAGTTATCCCCTTAAAAACTAGTTGTCACATACTACCTTAATGTGCACAGGCGTACGTTTTTTTTTTGTTTTTTGTTTTTTGTTTTTTTTTTTTTAAGTAACTGTATCGAATAAAGGTTTTACTCAATTTCTGCACGTATTAAGAATTATATATCTTAATATTTTAATTCAAATATTTATTTTCAGGGGCTCGTCGGAAGCAACAAAACAAGCTTACCTGTTAATTGTAGCTTTAATTAAAGATCCAGATGTTGATATTCTGCAAATGTTACCTAAATCAAAAATAACTACAGTTACTTCAACATCTTGGGATAAATCTATTTCTTCAACTATTGTAAGTATTTATTTTCTTTATCTTTAAAATAAATTTCTATTATTTGAATTTTAAATTCATTGTTTTTCCGATCATAAGTTTTTATAAAATTTTGAGTATCATAGGTTTTATTATTCTAGATTTACTTTATAAAATATATAAGTTTGTATAAATATAATATAACTATGAGTATTCTCCATTATTTAAAATATATGATCAATCAATAGAATCTCAATTTCAATAAATATTGAAGTATGATAATATATTGTAAGTCATCGTGTTCAGAATTAAAACATAAAAATATAGAAGATCTCAATACATCAATTTTCATTATATTCTCAGATGCCTCAGTATGGAATAAAGTATAGAAATAAACCCCAAATTTCTAATAATAGAATTTTATTTACATAAATATAGAGAGAATAGTATGGAAACGTTATTGTTACAAACGGTCAATAACTCCAGTAAGGCTCTTCCATGAGCTATGAATTTGCAACGTTTTCAAAATGTAGTTTGGTATCCTAAGTATGAAATTTAAAACCATATTAATAACATTATATATCTGATTCTATTATACGAGGGTGGATTGATAAGTTTCCGGTCTCACCAAAAGATGGCGCCACTATGCCTACCTTGAGGTGGCGTTCTATAGTACCATCTTTAGATAGCTTGTAGCTATAGTTTCAGTCCGATGCCATGTTAGTTTAGGTTTGAGAGCACGCTGAACAAGACGCCTCTATGTTTTTCGTAAAAATGGAAAAGCTGGAAAATCGTGCTGTCATCAAATACTTTTATTTGAAGGGGTTAACGCCGAAGGAAATTAAAGAAGGAATAAGCTCAACACTGGGAACATGCTCCCATCATATTCAACCGTTAAGCAGTGGGTTTGCGAGTTTAAAAAGGGTCTTGTGAGCACCTCTGATGAGCCTCGCTCAGAACGCCCCATTGAGGTCACAACTCCAGATATGATCGAAAAAATCCATCAAATAGTGCTGAAAGACCGCAGATTAAAAGTGCGTGAGATAGCTGAGACCTGTAAGATGTCATATGAACGTATACAAAATATTTTGCACCAACATCTGTACATGGAAAAGCTCTGTGCAAAATGGGTGCCGCGTTTGCTAACAGTCGACCAAAAATTGAATCGAAAGAACATTTCTACCGTCAATTTGGCGTTGTATACGCGTAATCCAAAGGAATTTTGGCGTCGATTCATAACCATTGATGAAACTTGGGTCCACCACTACACTCCTGAAATCAAACAACAGTGTAAACAATGGATTGGACGAGGGGAACCAACTCCAAAGAAGGCAAAAACAATTTTTTCGGCGAACAAGGTTATGGCTACTGTTTTTTGGGATGCAAAAGGTATTATAAACATTGATTACCTTCAAAAGGGTAAAACTATCACAGGTCAATACTACGCAGACTTATTACAACATTTGAGCCACGAAGTGAAAATTAAACGACCTCATCTGGCGAAGAAAAAAATCTTATTTCATCACGATAACGCACCAGCGCACACGTCAATCATTGCGATGGGTAATATCAACGATCTGAACTTTAAATTGATACCGCACCCTACCTACTCTCCAGACCTAGCACCGAGTGACTATTATCTGTTTCCTAACTTCAAAAAATCGCTTGGCGGTAGGAGATATGTGGACAATGAAGAAGTAGTCGAAGCTGTAAATGGATATTTTGAGGAGCTTGACGAATCAGTCTATAAAGATGGCATTACTAGACTAGAACACCGCTATGAGAAATGTATCAGCCTTGGAGGAGATTATGTTAACAAAAAAAGAAAAAATTTTTAAAAACGTTGTTTTTCTTGGTCAAGCCGGAAACTTATCAATTAACCCTCTTAGTTAAACTACATACTGATAAATTATTTACTAGATCATACAAATCTAGAGATAGAATTTAATATTATCTTTGTCATTGGTTGCTAAATCATTTCTGTTGGATTTTTTCGAGCATTCATATATTCAAGGGGTTCATATTATTTAAAACGGATTCCTTTTTATTGTTAAACGATAACACCATCAAACAAGTTCATTCTAACATTTCTATCACTCATTCTAAATAAATTATATTTTTCAAACTGACTTGAATTTTGAAAAACTGGGTATCAAAAGAAAACTTTGAACTATTAAGTCTAAAATTACAGAAGTATAAAAGAGATAAATTTATAAGAGATATGAATCATTAGCTTGACATAATTCTTAGACATCAGTTGATTACTATAAAATATTATCATATCCTAAGTTTTTTAACTTATCACGATGATCTGTATTCATATTACATAAAAATATCGGAGTGGAAATTGAAACAAAAGCAAGGAATTTCCTTTTATTAGGAGGAATTTTAATCCTCTAACATAGTTGGCTACTAAGCAGTCGCAAGATAGATGGTATAAGCTATGGCAAGTTCAACTGTTTCGACAGTTAGTTAAATTTTTACACTTGGAACTGATTTAATTTATTTTTATTGATTTGTTTTTGTATTAAAATTTTTTAAATTTTATTTACTCATGTTGAATTTTGTAACAATCAAACTTTATGAACTCAATATAATATAAAATTAATTTCTAATAATAAGGACAATAATTTTACCATTAATGGTACTCATACATTATTTAAGTTTTAGTAAAATGAATACACTTCATTCTATTATTCCTTTCAAAACAAATGAAATGCATAAACAAAAAATGAGAATGCATCGCAGTCGTTTGTATAGTCAGATATAAAGATCGTTCAATCGTTTTATAAGAGTAACGGATACAAACGGATTTATATAATATCTAGATAGAAATGACCTCCAATTGAAACACAAATTGAGTTAAATAAAGTATATATTATTGCTTCATTATAGATTAAAAAGAGCAAAAAGAGATTTAAAAAATTATCTGTAGTTTGTAGTATATGAGTTTAGGGTTTTAACGCACTCTTAAAATCTTTCTAATAGTTTTTTGTTACTAACAGTTACAATGTATCTTGTTGTTTTAATTATTAGAAAATTTAGTAATATGATTGCTCATCCATTTGCAACTTTAAAGTAACCCCTGCGAAAAACTGCCATTAAGCAGGAAACGTATAAAATGTAAATATGTTATAAACCAATTTACAGACCATATTTTATATTGGACATTAAATTTTATTTAATGTTTCTACACTAATACCAAAAAAAAATTTTTTAGAAGAATGGCTCAAAAACACGCTATCTAGTTTACTATAAAAAAATTTATCTTCAAAATGCATAATATTTGACATATGGCATTTCGAAAATCTTATAATGAAATATTTCGTTAATATATATGAGAGATAAAGCACATTATATTCTTAGAGAGAAAAGTCAATAATTATTCTCAGTAGAGAATTACCCACAGATGTGAAACTAAATGTTTAATCGATAGGAAAGAATGATTCATGGTTGTTCCACGTAATATATGAAGTGTTGCTATTAAATAATCAGACCAGTGATATAAAATATTTTATTTGGATATTATATTATATATATATTATCATTTTCAATGTATAACCTTCCGCTAACCATACATCGCTCTACGTAAATCTCCCATTGTTCGAAACAGTGCTGTAAGTTTTTTTCAGTCGGTTTTCGTAGAATGGTCGGTGCTTTTCCTTTTACAGCTTCAACAGACTCCAATTCTGTTCTTTTTAATATATATTTCACTTTAGGAAAAAGATAGAAATCACACGATGTAAAATCCGATAAACAAATTGCATGATTTGAAACTTGTATGTTGTACTTGACTACAATCCTCTTCACCGGCAACGTGGAATCAGTCGGCACATTATTTTGATGAAGGAACCATGACTTCTCCTACCAGAGTTCATATTTTTTTTATTTTATTTTACGGAATTTAGTAATATTATGAAGATAGTAATGTTGATTAACATTTGGACCTTCAGGAATCCAGTGAAGATATTCAATTTCATGAATATCGAACAAACAGTCGTCACTACTTTGAATTTCGTTTTTCTCATTTTCGCATTTTTTAGTCTTAGCGAAATTAAACTCTTTCAGTGCATGGATTGCTGCTTCCTATCTGGATTATAGTTGAAAACCCAAAATTGTTCAAATCATATTACTCTTTGTAATAAGTTTGAATCGCATTCAAAATGTCAATACAAATATTTTTCCAAGCTTTTTATTATTGAAATCTGAGGATTTTACGCACTAATTTTACAAACACTTTTTGCATATTAAAATGTTCATGTAAAGTGTGCTACACAGATTCTTTTTCCATTCATATTTTCATATATTTGATGAATTTCATCAATCACACGAATACTTAACTGATTGGTAAATCGAAGATAACTGACTTTTTTCGTTCATCAGTTTTTAACGTGGAAGAGTGACTCGGTTAAATCGCTCAAATGTACTTGAACGCAATAAACATTCATTGCTATACACTTGCTTCAATAAATTATAAGTTTCAGTGTAGGTTTTGCAAATTTCATTTAAAATTTCACAACAATCCGTTGCTCTTTTGACGTATCGATCCTTTTTCCGGCAAAACAAAAAAGGTAGCCGTCATACAAAAGCAGCCTAAGACTAGACTGATTTACACGAGAGTGATCGCATTCCATAGACTAGACTTCAGGCTAAACAGCTGACAGTCGTTAATTTTTGGCGTATGCGTACCTCTTCTGTAGCAATGCAAATCTTATTACTTAACTGACGTACCTAGTAATCTTATACAATTGTGTTATTAAAAAAGGGGGCAATTATCAATCAGAGAACGTTTGATCATTACTTTAAGTACAAAGGATTGTACTTTAAGAGGGCGTTGAAGAGATTGCGATGTTTGTAATAAAATGGTGTCATCGGCACGTATCGTATTCTATCGTTTCAATCGCATTTTCGTTTCTCATATAAAATTGTATCAATGCTTTTGACTAAACGGATACTGTACTAAACTCTTACTATGCTGGGATGTTTGATGGATTTTTAAATTAAAAGAAATTCGAAATAATGAAATATAAAATATTTATTATAAAATTACACTGAACAATCGACACAATATAAAGTTATATTAACCTGAGCAGAGATGAGAAAATAATGAATGTTAGCGCTCTTTCGGCTCGTTTATATAGACTCGAGGCCCCTTCTCGCAGGGTCAAATTACGGGAGATAAGCCCCACTCGTTGATCGCAGCCCAAACTCTAGCGCAGCCTGACGGTCGGAGCGCCCGAGGTGGCAAACCGAACACGTCACTTCTTTCGAAATTCTCAAGATTTTCACAAAGCCAAAATACGATTCGCTTAAATGAAAATCTGTAAAAAGGCTTTTTTACGTAAAATCTTCGAATTTCCCAACACAGCACAGAAATTGCTTGTATAAGCATAATCATTTACCTCTTTCGAAAACCTCAAGATTTTCCTTTAGCAAATATTCGGCCACCTCTTTGTGAAACTGTATAAATGCTAATTTTTAGTAAAACCTTCGGTTTTCCCGTCACGGCACGTAAAATGTGTACCAAATTTGTACACAGTATGTGGGCCTTTAACTAGAGTTCGCTCGCGATCAATTTTTTCTAACTATGAACTTCTTTTCATCTTTAATATAGAAAACAATATATTTCTTTACTGAAAAAAGTAAGACGACGATACGTTATTTGAACATTCCCGAATTCGACAATTTCCCGTCTCTGCTTTACATGATATTTCATCATTTAAGACAACATACATTTATTTTCTTCGAAGCAATGCCGCTTTGTGCCGAGATTTTAGGTTTTAAGTTACAGGGGTCGCATATCAACCAAGTCGACAATTGATATGTATACAAATTCGCGCTTACAAATATGAATCTGAAAATTATTACGCATATAATCGAAGATTTAATCTAATAATATTTTACATTAACTTCTACGAAACAAAAACGTATTTATCTTAATATTTAAACAAGTCAATTTTATAAATGTATTACGCTTAACACATATGCATGAATTTATAGAAATAAAAGAAATTTAAGTACTGTATTAATTTTATCACGTATAACACAAACAAAAATTTATAACGTAGAGAGATCTTTTATATTAAATAAACTATAATTCTCAGATAATAAAATACGATCTTATATTATGAAATTCAATAATCTTTTACTTTAAAGAAACAAATCTTAAATAAATATAAAAGCTATAAAACTTTAGTATAGAATCGTTCATTTAAAGTATCCTAATCTACAAAAACATAATAAGCGCAAATAACATGTTTCTTAAATAAAGTTATTTTTCTATAAATAATATATACACAAAAAACATGTCTGTCTGTAACAGATACTTTGTCAATAAACCTTACTTATTGTGCAATAAACTAAGAATCATATGAATTTAATTTATTAACGTTATTTAATACCTATTTAGCATATTTAGTTCTCCAAACTATATATATATTAACTTGACTGTGAAAAAGCGTAATTCAAACGAGTTTCAGAATATTTTAGGTCAATTTATTATAGCTTATTGATTATAAAAAAGGTATAATTTTCTATTTAATATTAACAGACGAAGACGGAGAGGGGGGTGAATGGATATATGTTTTCTGCTGAATCAAAACTTACTTGTAGCGCTTTAGTATTAATTCTTGTCTCTAGTGATGATAATTGATCGAATACTATTTCTAATATAATAAAAGCAACATCAAATTGAATTTTTTCGAAAATCTAATATTTTTGGCAACTAGATAATTACACTTAACTTATTCTCAATCAGTTAGTTCAGTGATAATGGTATATAATTCTCTGAACAATATTAAAAAGTACAAATCTTCATATACAGTTCACATGCATTTCTTATTTTCTATGGCTATATTATATACGAAAACAGACAATTAACTCATGCGACCGATTTTATTTCTCGGCCAGTGGTAACACTGCGAAACTGTAATTCCGCCACAGTAATAGGAGAACCTTACTCTCTCGATTGAGACCTTAAGGATCCTTGTACGATCATTTGTTCGCCAGCTCCTTAATGTTTTGTAATAATGCGCAAGTAGTGCATGTGACGAAAATAGAATAGAGAAATTTAGAGCAACGGTGCACGATAAAATTTTGTGCGAAACTCGCCGAAACGTCGACTAAAACTTAAGTGCTTAAAGTGTATGGTAGTGATGCCCTGAGTTGTAGTTAGTCGCTTTGGTGGCATGCCGATTTTAATCAAAGCTGTGAGAGCGCCCAAGACGAGGCACGGAGCGGAAGGCCCATTCAAGTGCGAACCGACGCGAATGCGCCGTTCGTCCGCGCCCTTGTACGTCATGACCGGCGACTAACCATTAGAATGTTGGCTGACGAGTAAATATTAACCGGAAAACCGAAAAAGATTTTAACCGAAGATTTCGCCATGAAAAACTGTGCGTGAAGATGATACCGAAGAACCTTTCTGATGAGCAAAAAGCCCACCGAACGAACATCGCTCAAGATTGTCTCGAGCAGGTTGAAAGTGATCCTACTATTCTCGATCGAGTTATTACTGGTGATGAAAGTTTATTCTTTGAATATGATCCCGAAACTAAACGACAAAACCAACAGTGACTGACTCCTGGAGCGTCAAAGCCAAAGTGAAGACTATGCTCATTTGCTTCTTCGACAGCAAAGGCGTGGTTTACAAAGAGTTTGTACTACCTGGACAAACCGTAAATCAAGTATTCTACCGCATGGTGCTCGAAAAATTACGAAAGAGTGCTCAGAGTGGGTCCAGAGATCGCGACGACTTGAGTTTTGCATCACGACCATGCTCCCTGTCACAGTTTTTGGCGTCTAAAAGCAATTCACCGGACATTTCACCTTGTGACTTTTTCCTATTCCCCCATTTGAAAAAATTCGTCAAATGTTAAGATTTTGAGTCTGTTTAAGACATCCAAGAATCTGTGACGTGGGTACTCGGAGAGGTCCCACAAGAGGTGTTCCAGAATTGTTACGACAACTGGAAAACTTGCTAGAATAAAAAAAAATGCGAGAGGGGACTACTTTGAAGGGGATCGCTGCGATGTACCTTAATTTTTAAATATTCTCGATTTTTGAATTTTGTCGTATTTCTTAATTGTCTGACCTCGTATATTTATGTAACTACATCTTATTGTTTAAAATTAATAGATACTTTTTTTTTTTTAATTCCACATCTTAAAAAGTTTCTATTAAATATACATATATTTTATATTTCTCTTTTCGTTGTAGAAATGCAGTTACATTTTATAAATTCATTCTAAATTACTTTATTTCTTTTGCCATTCATAAGTTACGATATGATTACACTTCAGCTTTAAATATATAAATAAAATGTAAATTTATATTTTTTCAGGCATGTAAAATAAAAGTTACATCATCAAAACTGCCACTTGGATTTGTAACTAGTGGATCGAACTTACCAGTCAGCAAACCAAATTTCATTTCAAATATTACTACGGCAACTCATATATTACCTATTCGATCAAGTGTTAGTATGAAATCTTCGGGAATTTCTCTTCCTCGAATTTCTGCATCAAGGATATCTTCTAACGTAGATAAAAGAATTATATCACAAACTATTTCTTCAACCAATACAAAAACAACTATGTCATACACTAGTGCAATAATGACAGCAGGACGTACTGCAAAAATTGTTACAACAAGTACATCACAAACTTTTGCAGCTAAACTTTCGGAAATGTACACATCATCTCAAATAAATACAACTACTCCAACTATTATCCAAACTAATACAAATACAAGTAATATTATAAGCATATTAAAGCAAAACGCACCTTCAACAATATCTACCGTTTTATGTTCTGCCACGCCAACAACTCAAGTATCTCCTCAGCAATCAATAGGAAATAGTTTAACAAATCCTTGTTCAACAGTATCTAGTATATCTACTCCTCTTACAATGTCTTCTCATTATTCTGGAAAAGGGAATTATCAAAATAATCCTGTTACATTAACATCAATAAGTAATTCTGCGGTAATTCCTAATTCAGCATGTGCAATAATGACTTCAGCAAATGGTGTTAATAAAGCCAATTTGAATTATATTTCATCACAACCTATAGTTTTACAACAAAAATTTCGATGTTCCACGCCTATCTCTACAGGAACAATGGACCAATGTCAAAGTTTATCAAATAATGAACCTTTAGAATATTCTTTATTTAATGATACATTTAGTAAAGTTACACAACAATCAATGTGGGGTAATAAAGAAAATGAAGTGCATAAAAGTATTAACTTCGCTGCTATTGCTGGAGCGGGTATATCCGTCAATAATTCGGCTATTCCTACAAATAAATTTATTGATACTAGTCCAATTGAAGTCGATGCATCAAAAGCTCCTGGTTATCGAGGTACTGCCTCATGTTCTCCTACAGCCAATAAATCTAATAATGCCAATAATATAAGTGGAACCACTGTTTCTACTGCACCTAGCCCCATTCAAGCACTAAATATCTCTTCTTCTATAAACTATACCAGTGATCATTCAAATAACAAACCTCCTGTCAGCTTAGTAGTCGCAAGACCACTTATCACACAGAAAAATATCGACGTAAATCCGATCAATCTAACATCTTATTCTAGACCCATATTTCATGCAAACATGGATACTTCACAAAATATATCAACTAATATTTCACCAATAACACGGAATAAGTTGGATGTAAATATATTTAACGAAAATAATACAGGTTATGATAATCAAAATGTTAATGCTAATTTGTTGAAAATTGTATCTAGTGAAAATCAGAATAATCCTCAATCTATGATTTCTATTCATCAACACATACAAAACTATCCGCAGACAGTGACTCCATCAGCAACCGTTACCACAACTATAAGTATGTCTCGACTGAATCCCCGAGCTCCAGATTTTTCCAGTTCCTTGCACTTAAGCAATAAACCACAAATCACTATGTTTAATGCAGGTGCACCTATACATCCAAATATGTTTTCAACTTTACCAGCTCAGCCTTCTTCAACAGCTATTCAAGCAGGCAATCTTGCAATGCTAGGAAATTTCAGCTTTAATAAATATCAAGGAACATCTCAAAGACAATCAAATATCAGCATCCCTGCTAGTAACCATAACCGTTGGCCTTTTATACCTACGGCAACTTATACACCCCATCAAGACTCTATCATTGGTCAAGTAAATTTTTCTGATCATCTTGCTGGAATTCCAAATCAGCCAGGAAATATGGATATTATGAATCTTGAAAATGGAGGTCAAATATCTCCAGCAATTTCACCTTCAACGACACAAGTTGCCCAACAAGATATATCTCAAATTCAACTAGAAGATCGAAAAATTCCTCGACCGATAGGTACCGAAAGAACTTGGAAAAATTATTCTACCATTATAGGTCCAGGTGGTGATGCTGATAACATAAATTGGATGATTAATAATGAGAAACATATTAATTCATGGACTGGAGTATCATCAAATGTTGATAGAAATCAGCTATATTGCTCTAATGCCACATTTAATCGAATCTCCTCTACTGAAGCTGATGTACATCAAATAATGGAAACTTCTTACCAGGTATGTTAGTTATAATTAATTAATTAATTCAATATATAATAAATACCTCGTTTCAATTATAAGTAAGATATTAAATATATGAAATATTGATTTATCTTAAATAATGCTTTTGCAAATAATAAAGGATTATTTTAAATAACACATCGAAAAAAAATTTTTAATGTAGTTACTTTGCATTTATGTACTTGTGGGCACTAAATTTGAAGCAGATCTTATATTCGCCCATACATAAACAATGTACATTTATGTATACCAATATAAATTTCGAGTTCTGATGAATGACCATTAAATGGACTTATATAAGTTTCGAGACTATTTTGAACAGTTATATGTTAAAAAGTCTATAGAGTTGTGGTACTCGAGTACAGACAGGCTTAAAGGTTTCGATCAATGTCTCATAAACTTCAGACAATTATGGATATGGCACGCGCACATATGTGCCTGTGTGAGCACCAACGCGAGCGTATGTATGTGCCGATACTTCTACTACTTTTAAAAAAAAAAGTACGTAGGATTCTGTAAATTCTCTTTTTCTATATTCTATGCTAATGGATATGCTAATGGACTTTTTATAAAATGTATCGCTTTAATGATTCTGTGCCTTATATATCCTAGAAACAAATTTTTATTCTCAATTACAAATGCTGACTTAAAAGCATTTTTTTTTATTTTTTAATGTATTAGGCTCGATTTCTTATGCTTTTCAGGGTTTCGATTTTTCTATAGTAAACTCAATCACATTTTTTTAAACTTTTTATAGCCTGGACTGAATATATTTTTGTATTATTTATTATTTTCAAAGTTGTCCCAAATTTACAATTTTTCAAAGCTGAATAAGTTTCTTTTTAATTTGTTAAAAAGACAATTAACGTAGCTAATTTCACTTTTCACTTGGGATTTTTCACAAAAAAAACACATTTTCAGCGATTTGTATAAGTAAGCACGTAAAAAAATTAATTTTTGATCGATATTTGTTTATTATATCTTTATATGTGCAGAAAATAAGAAAAGTTATTACGTCCTATTGTTTTAATACTAGTTTACTATGAACAACTGTAGATTAGGTGATTCTCATAAGATTAATTTAAATAAGATTTAATACACTTAGAAGGTTTCATAAAACAAACATTTTATTATATTCAACAATACTGTTTCGGCGGTTAGGCGATGTTCAAGATATATGAATGTATCTTCAATTGTTTCTTGAAAATAACAAAGTTAAGTTCTGTCGAATATAATAAAATATTTATTTTTTTAAACCTTCCAAATGTATTTTTAAATCTTATTTAAATTCACCTTATTTCAATATATTTCACCAATTGTACAACGAATATGCAATTAATCTTATGGGCTATTTCGTTTTTTTAGAATTAGATCCACCTGTACTTTTAGCACAATTAGCATAATCTGCGAGGAAAATCGTATATAGGATTCTCCATTCTTTAACTTGATGGCTAAAGTTATTGTCGTAAATCTAAATTTTTTTAGATTAGTTTTTTATATGAGGTATATTTAAATAATAAGTTGACTTTTTCGTTTTCTCAAAAAATATTTATTTATTAATCAATACTTATGCTGTCTCCTTCAAAGCAGTCTCCTCTCAGATTTAATACACATGTGCTAACGTTTTTTTCAATCATCGAAACACTTCTGATAATCATTTTTTGATATAGTCGAGCTTTTTCAGTGAAGCAGTTTTTCTCTCCTCAATCGTTAAAAATTGATGTCCTTTCATAGGTCTTTTCAGTTTTGGGAAAAGAAAAAAATCACTGGTTCACAAATCTGGTAGATATGAAGGCTGAGATATAACTATGGTGTTGATTTCGGCCAAAAAATCTCAAAACCAACGATGAATGAGCAGGTGAATTATCATGATGTATCAGCCACGAATTGTTTTTCCAAAGTTCTGGGCTGTTTTGCGTATCGCCTCTCGCAAACGACGCATAACTTCAAGGTATTACTCCTTATTGACCGTACGAACTTGTGCGAAGAATTCCTGATGCACTACGCCACGGTAATCAAAGAAGATAGTGAACAAAACCTTGACATTGGATCGAGCTTGACGTGTTTTCTTCGGTCTTGCTTCTTCTGCGGTCTTCCATTGGAACCATGGGGCTTCAATTCCAACGTCATAACCATACACCCATGATTCATCAGCAGTTATAACCCTTTTAAGAAAATCAGCATTATTATTGACTTCAATTAACATCTCCTGAGATATGGTCATGTGATGGTTCTTTTGATAAAAAATAAGCAGTTTTGGAATGAATTTCGCTGACACACGACTCATGCTCAAAACACCCGAAAAAATAGCATGGCATGAGCCAACCGATATGCTAGAATCTTTAGGAACTTCTCTAATAGTGATTCGACGATTTATTAACACAACATCTTCAACTGCTTGAACTATTTCAGCTGTTGTTGACATGATAGGACTTTTAAGACGAGTTTCGTCTTCGACATCTCTTGGTTATCTTGGAACAACTTGTGCCACTAATACGCATTCTTTTTACTCAATGTAGACTCACCGTATGCAACTGTCAAACTTTCAACAGTTTTAGGGCACAGGAACTACTCATAACTTTGTATTCTGTCACAAACAAACAAATAATGCTATAAAGATAAAACTGTAAATATATACTCGGTACACCTGTACCAACACAAAATAACAAAATTGATGATTGAACATGTGTAGCCGTTGATATTTGCAAAGTCACCTTATTATTTGAACACACCTTGTAGTTAAATAAAATTTAACTTAATATTTCGAAGAACCAGTCGTCGAAGATGTTCGACGTATTTTTCGCATGGGTAATCGCCTCGGTCCTGACACTTGGTTTATCGCATATATGCTATTTCCTATTCCACAACGTATAACAAATCCGGTATACGAGGCAAAAAATGTAACACTAGGCTTGGTCATAGGATTTCCCTCCTCTACAAGCAGAACTCTGGGCAACTATGAAATGGAGTTGATGTAGAACTTAATTATTAAATCTAGTTAATCTTATGAGAAATTTGAGAACATCTCGTATTATCTAGAAATGATGCTTTTCTCCAAATTTATCGAAAGTTTTTTCATTTACGATCTGTGAATATCAGGTCAACTATTGATGACTTATTTACTTTGCTGCTACATATGTCCCTGTATGACCGATGACAAAATTTAATATAGCAAATGTATCAAGAAGTGCTCGTACTCGTTTGCTTAATCTCGAGCTACTCCACTCTTTTATTATATATTCTTCAACCGGCTACCACATCGTAGATAAAAAAAAGAGTGGCATTTTTCTGTATATTCTTAGTGCACTACTAAGTCATACTACTAACACTCCTCCAGTCTGTAGCGTTGTCCATAACTCAAATAGATACAAAGATATCGTTGTACCGTTTGTAAATTTTCTCAGATCAACAAAATAAGTGATGCTATGGCATTTTCAGTGATAAAGGTTTAATTAAATAGGGTTAGTCATTTTGATAGTTTGTATAAATTCCTTGGCCGTCTGCTTAGTGTTACCTTTACAATCTTCGGCCTGATCTCATGGTCTATTGTATTTAAAACATTGAGCCGTGTTGTACCCTAAGCTATCCAGTTTTTTGCTTGATCTTTGATCTGATAAAACATAGGACAGCAGTGTGCTCGATGTCAGTAAAATACCTTTTACATCTTATCTACAACACGGTAATTTACATTGACAAGTAACGATTTTGAAGCATAATTAAAATATTTACGAACATCGCATGGAGCCGAATAGTAGTTGTTTGTGGAAGACTCTAAGCTTCTACAAGATCGTCGAAGCATTACTTCTTAGTCAGTTGAATAATTCATTTAAATAATAAAGAGGGATATTTTTCGTATGAACTGATGATTATGTATATAATAAATCAGATCGTCATCCATAGCTAATAAATCCGATACGCTGTGGTTTGGACAAGCTCTATGCTGTAATTCAATATATCTGTAAACTCTAGTGGCAGCATAACTTCTATCCTCCCATATTATGTTCGCCTACCTTGGAACTCCGTAAAGTGTGACCAAACCGCCAAGAAAATAGTACAATGTCTACCTTGCTTCGATCCTCGTATATTTATTGGCTAAAAGTGCTCTAAGTGAATTTTTCGCTTTCAGACCTACATAGAAGGTGTTTCAATAAGAAATGAATTGCGTGTGATACACAGCAGTGTATAACATTAACAGTTAAATACTAGTACAGTTACGGAAACAAAACTGATTTGCAGCTTCTGTGCGTTATTTGTCCAGTTTCTAATCTGGTAAAATTTCTATCAAACATTTTTCCGATTATATAATCAGAATAAGTATCAGTTTTCATAATCAGTTGAGATATACCATAAAAAATTGAGGATTTCCAAATAGAAATCTTATAACTTGACAAATATACCTTGCGTATACTGACATCTGATTCTGACGTCAGATCAATAGTTTACTTATATAAAAACCAATGCGGACATATTTCTCTAGATCTTCTGGAAGCAAATGATGCAATACTTATTTGCGAAAAAGTGGGCTAGGTGATATATTTGGTTCCTTGGTACAGATTTTACAGATGACCATTTTATACGGTCTTCGCCATGGATCATGGACCATATCTTTATAAAAGGCAATCGTCAATAGTTACACTTAGTTATTTGAATCCAGTAACGCCAAAAAAATTAATTTTATGTTTTCAACTTCATAATTCATATATACGAAATAGCGAATAGATCAAATGTATCATTATTTTTTTTGCTATTCTAAATAAAAATCCGAATTCCAAATTTACAAATTTCGTCTACAAAATTAAATATGGTGGTTTTCGTCTAAAAAGTATAAAAAATTGTTAAATCTTATTTGAACTTTTTATGATTTTTTTTCAAACATAAAATGCACAATGTAAGCAATTTTCTTCAACCATCAGTGCACTAAATTCATAAACTTTTAACAGAAAATTATTATATATTTTTAATTCCAATATCGTGAATTAGTGATGATGTGAAACCATCCAAAAATCCACGTTTATTGTTTTTATTGTTCATTGTTTATTATATTATTGTTGTTTTTAATATAATCGACATTATCAGATACGCTGATTTTAATTGACTCGGGAAGAATTTGTATCCTTTTATATTACTCTAGTGATCCTCCATGGGTATGCAAAAGACGTTTGCTTCGATTCGACCATTCAGCATCTTTTATTGTTATTGTTGTTATTTTTGCTGCTGTTGTTGTTGTCACAACTGTTCACAACTGAGTCCTGAAATGGGATAATTATATTATTAACAATTATATTTAGCATTCGCTTACTATTCAATTTGTTAATGAATAATGGTGTCAATGTCAGATCCTTCTATTACGTCTGACCAATTACATGATTTTAGGTACGTACATAGGTGACGATTGTTAAATCTGTGAAAATTATAGAAGATAAATTATAAAATATCGTTATAAAGAGAAAGAGAGGGACGATTTGAAAAAAATTATTAACATCGAAAACTTTTGATAATGAAATTTGATTTTATCTTCGTTCCCCGCGCCTTTCAATGCGGAGAAATGATTTCGAAAATTTTGAAAGCTGGAAGGGATAGCGGCTCGACATTTCGACCGTAGTTATAAATAGAACCGCGCGAAGTCAAATCTTCAGTTGTAAGACATTCGGCTAGAGGAGACAGATGTAAGACAGGTGTCAAAGTATGGCATTCCTAATTGTATTGAATCCTCTTCCTTCGTTTTTCCTTGACAATTTTATTTTTATTTAGTCAACTCGGAGGCGCTATTGCTTAGAAGCTCGTCGCGCATTTCCACCTGAGCTGGTGTTCTGACGTACGTATTTTTTTATATTCAAGAAAACTTAGATCCATTTTTACAATTATTGACATCCCCCGAGAATGATTTATAATCTTATCATTTATATTTAAATGATCCTTTATGTTGATTATGTAATTCCCGTAAATTAACACAATCAGATCATGCAATCCAAACCTTCAAGAATTCATTGAATTTCACTAAACAATAATCCGCTTATAATACATATAAATGATTTTATTCATCCCAATTAGAGAAACAAGACCAGACGAGATCCATTTCGGTGAGTAGCAACAGTAACCTTCTCTGAAGTACTAAACTTAACAATGTCATTGTACAATTGTTTAAAAATGAAATAGATTCTAATTCTACTGAAGTTAACTCGCATATAATTTCATTAAAATTTGATTTACGATAATTCAATGAATCAACTAAAAAAGTAAAATAGATAAAATAAATATCACTTATTAAAATAAGAAAGGATTCGTGTAGAGAAGATTGGCTTTTACAAGAAACTATGGTGTTCGCAAATAATGCAAGTTCAGTCATTAGCCAGTAGGTACGCATATGTCGTATACAGTGAATCCAAGAACTGACTAGATCCATTACCCAATTTTTGTAAATTATGCACATTTCAATTCAATAATAATAAAAAAAATTAAGTAAATTGTTATGTTTTGAGATATTACCCAATATTTAATAGCCAATCAAAATGGCTGGATTTGGATTTTTGGTCGAGAGGATGCAAACCAGAAAATGCAGGCGGAGTTTGATACAGACCCTGAAAGAAATGGGAGGAAACAAAAATCAAGTGTTGTTTTTTTCGATAGCGAGAAAGCACATCATGATGTTGTCATCGCCTTACCCTCTCGTATAGTTAAAACTGCAGATACGGCATTAACGGGAGGGAATATTAGAGAAAAATATGAAACTTTTTTTTACATTCTTTTATTCGTGTCGTGGTGAGTATATAAAAAATATACAAAGTAAAATCAATGCTTGTTTTTTTAAACAAAGTTATATGTATACTTCCATGTGCTAAGTACTCGAGCGCGAGCGCAATATTCCCATGTTTTATTCTTGTTCGATGGGTAGGGTCTAAGTTTATGATCGTCTAAGGAAACAAGTAGATATTCTACTCCGCGTATTTTATACACGCGAAAGAATGTCTAAAAAAGGATGTTTCGTATTTCCCTTTCATAGTCTCTCGCACTAATGCCGTATTCGCAGATTTAACTATATGAGAGGGCGGACCGATTGAACACCATGATGAGCTTTCTCGCTATCGAAAAAAACAGTCGATGCCCGTTTCCACCTGCTTTTTTCAGAATTCGTTCGAGTGCGCCTGCATTTTCTGATTGCATCCTTTCGATCGAAAATCCAGACCCTGCGTTTTAGATTCGCCATTAAATATTGGAATAATACCACATAAACTAACAACAATTCACTTAAAGTTTTTTTTATTATTGCATTTACAATTTCATAATCTACACAGATATGATAATGTGTCTAGTCAGTTCTGGGATATTATGTAGGTGTACATATGTGTGTGTGTGTGTGTGTGTGTGTGTGTGTGTGTGTGTGTGTGTGTGTGTGTGTGTGTGTGTGTGTGTGTGTGTGTGTGTGTGTTTAATGATCTATTTATTTATTTATTTATGTATTTATTTATTTGTTTATGAATAAGATAAATGACTACTTGATGCAAGTAAAAGTAAATATTGATAGACAGAGATAGAATGACTTTGGCTTACTTAGGGTCTACGTAACCAAAATGCTAATCCGCTGAGTTACATTTTATCCTTAACTTCTCCTTATTTCTTAAATCAGAAATATATATACATATATATATATATATATATATATATATATATATATATATTTAATTAATTAATTAATATAATAGAAACAACATTATTACTAAAAGTATAATAGTTTATATCTAGAAAATGAAATAAATATACTAAGTTTTACATGGAAATAATATTAATACATAAATTGTATAAATTATGTTGTCGACAAATGCACTGAGCGAAAAGAAACGTTAGCATTACTTGAGTAACTTTGGTAAAATGCTTGTCAAACTCACCATATTAGCGTTACGGAAGACTCATGTAGTTTTAATTTGAATTTTTGCAATATGAACGGACGTTTCAAAAAGTTTTAACAGTCGCTTAATCTATTAAATTTATTTATTTATTTATTTATTTATATGAATATACGAGAGTGGTCCCAGAACTATCTGGCCCAACAAATAAAACTCAAAATTTTGGAAAAAATATATTTATTTTTCAACATAATCTCCTTTCAGCTCTATACACTTTTCCCAGTGATGTTCAATAAGTCCAATACCCTTTTTATCATAAGAATTGTCAAGCTCCTCATAATAGCCAATAAATCATCAAATCTTTGACGAACGATCCATTTTTTTAAGCCTGGTAACTGAAAATAGTGCGGGGGAGCTAAATCTGGCGAATAGTGTGCATGAGGTAGCAATTCAAACTTTAATTCATTAATTTTGGCGATTGCAATAACGGATGTGTGAGCTGATGCATTGTCTTGATGGAACAACACTTTCTTCTTAGCCAAATGCGTCCGTTTTCGCTTGATTTTTTTCGCTCAAGCGTTGCAATAAGTTCAAATATTCACCATTGATAGTTTTTCCTTTTTCAAGATAGTCAATAAAAATTATCCCACACACATCCCAAAAACCCGATGCCATAACCTTGCCTGTAGATGGAACGGTCTTTGCTTTCTTTGGAACCGGTTCTCCTTTTTGAGTCCATTGTTTTCATTGTTCTTTTGTTTCGGATGTAAAATGGTGGACCCATGTTTCATGCATGGGTATGAAACGGTGCAAAAATGTGGTTTGATTTTTACGAAACATTGCCAAACACTCAAGTGAAACATCTTCACGACGCTGTTTTTGTTCCATTGCGAGCATACACCGCATCGATCTTGCGCAAAGCTTTGTCATCTCTAAATTTTTAGTTAATATGCGATGTACCGCACTTTCAATCGACGATCATCCAGTACCGTTTTGTCGATTTTCTTCAACATTTCTGGAGTCGTCACGTACAGCCTCGTTTAAACGCTGCTACCCAAGATTTTACTATTGCAAAAGAAGGAGCAGTCTCATCCAGAGTAGAGTCTAGTTTAGCTTTTATATTGGTTGGGCTGAGGCCTTTTAAATAAAAGTATTGTATCGCATAACGATGACTAATTCTTTCCATGTTTACAAATTCACTGAAAACGTTCACTATTGATGGCTGTCAAACAAATACTAAACATCATGGCGTCTTTAAACTTGAGACATATGCTTTATAGATCGTGTACTCTCTAATACAGTGGTATTTTTCAGCAACTACCGCCACCTTTAGGTCAGGCCAGGTACTTCTGGGACCACCCTTGTATAAGTTCTATTTTTGATATGCCTACTAAAGATTAATTGCTTCCAAAAGTAAAATAATAATAAAGTTTATATCTAAGATTGAGTTTTAAACAAATTAGATCGTGAATCAAGTTACTGGAAGTTCTTATGAAACTAGTTTTAAATTTTATATAAATCAAAATGTGTTCTTTCATGAACTTATTAAATCTCAGATTTAATTTTAGGAAAAAAATTTTAAAATCAATGCTTGACATTTATGATCAATATATTTATGTAAGACATTTTGTTTTTCTATAATTATTTCTTTCATAATTTTATATAAATATTGGAGATCTTAACAAAAAAGTGGACATTAAAACTACATGTTTGAAAATATTCAATTGATATTCTCTGTATGGAAAAATACTAGTAATAAATACTAGTAATCAGAAAGGTAATAATTGTCCCTGTTAGAAATATTTTTCTTTGAGGATAAATATTATAGGTATCCAAAATAAAAATACTATTTAAATGAATAACAAAAAAACGACGCCTCATGACGTTGAAAAATTTATTAAATTTAATTCTCTGTATTATTTAAGTACAGTTCAAAGAAGTAAGAAATTTTTTTATTGCATCAATTCTTTGAATCATATTGTAACTTCATTAAATAGTTACAATTCTATCAATAGAATTGTTTCTACCATACATATTACGAAACGAATAAAAATAAATTCAATCAATATAAATATCTGAAATCTCTATTCTAATTTAGTTTTCTTCATATGTTTTAGGGAAATAGATATGGAAGCTAGATAAGTTCCTGGAAAATGAAAACTGTATTTTGCAAGGAATTGTTCTATTTCTGAATTTAAGAAGATCTAAGTAAATCATTTGAAGCGATTGTGTAAAGTTAAGACAGTTTCACCTTAGAATTGTTGGTAAACAATAAACATTTACCACGAATAGCTGTCGTAGCGCAAAATTATCGGCATATAGCCAGGTAAAATAGCACGGAAAAATAACTTGATGAGACGAAAAATAATACTTGACAAATTCAAGTTGAAAGCAGAATATGTAGAAGAGGATCACTTCTTACACCAAAATATAAAGATGTCACTTATATCTCCGATAAACGAAAATGTTATTTTTTGTTAACTAAGTTATTTTATTGTAATAAAATATAATCTATAAAAGTACGAATACATTTTATTTCTTCTTTATATCATCACGTTTTGGCAAGAACTTTCATGGGCCGTTCGAAGCTCTGTATTAGAGTAAGTGTCGGCCGCTCCATCTCACTCTCGCCTACGGTTTCATGTACAATAGCGGACACTGTTATCACCGTCTCTTTCGCTTCACATTATATAATTTATTATGATAAAATAAAAATACCTAAGTCGTATAATCGATTTTCAAATAGGCACCCGCCGCTTTTACAAACATTATTTAAAGGCTGGAATATACACGAATAATATTGTTTAAAAATGCATCTTATCATATGATAAAGAGAACAATACCTTCATGTAAAGTTTAAAGAAAAAACTTTGAAAATTTTAGACTTTTATGTGTTCAAGAGGTTACAAAAACATTTAAAAATTTGATTTCGAGAAATATCAATTTCTAAGATAGCTAACAAAGGAAGCACTGCATCCGAACATTTTTCTTTAAAATGATTATGCAAATTTTTTCTTATTTTTGACAAATTAAAAATTTTTCAAAATTAGTGAATACTATACTTAGCAAGATTTTTTTTCGAATTATATACTAATACTGAGACAAAAATGACTATGATATATCAGTTTCCCTGAAAACTCTTGTTACGATCATTGTCGATTATCTATCAGGCTGTGCCCATTTAGGAAATAATTAATTTCGTAATAATGAACCATTTGCTGACTATTTGTTATAGTGGAACTATTATACTAATTTAAAATATCCTAAAACAAGGACAGTTCTTTCCCACGAAAAAGATGTAGAATATCCACTGATCGAGTAAATAGTAGCATGTTCAACTCAGCACACTGCTATATAATTACTTATTATATCAGCTGCCGATTCCAATGAATAATGATATAAACGCTCTCATGTTTTTCCTAATAATAATAAGATTTATGATCAGGTAATCCATGTCCTGTACTGTATATCTACCATTAAGTAGTTTCAGAACTCATACAAATTTTCTCTATATTAACCCATTAGTGCCGATGCGGACATTTTTGGACACTCGACATTTCTAGGCTGCTCTAGAAAACGATATCAAAACATGTTTCTATAGGTATATCAGTTTCTGGAGTTAGGTTGACCCTACGCCTCTTTGGAAAAGAGCATCAATAGTTTTACGGGTTTTTTTTTTTTTTTTTTGTTATTGAACGTCGCTCTATTTATGCTTCCAAATATTGGTGCTAATCAGCGGCGGAGGTCTACGATGTGTTTGTAAACAAAGCACATGTAAATTATTACAGCGGTGCTTGTGTCAATTGGCCGAAACCGCGATTTGAACTCGGATCACCAAGTTACTAGTCCTTTGCTCTAGCGATCGAGCCATCGTAGACCTCTTTACAGGGATTATTTTTACCTTTGAATATTCTAAATATTTGTAGACTGTATTTATTACTGCAAACACAATAATCTGTATGTATATAACTGTAAAAATTATTTCTTATCAATATTTTGATGCTACCTACTCGAAAAAACTATGTAAATTTTTTACAGGGGTGAAAAATAAGGGTTGAGGGTGAAATTGTCATATATCGGAAAAATAATATTTTTTCGCAGTCAAACCATGGAGTTTTAGATACAATGGGGTTTTTGAGGGTGCTGAATTCATTTCTGAGATCAGGTTTCGTATTCCACCCTTCTTTAAGGGATTACAAATAAGGGTTAAGGGTAAAATTTCGTAAAATATTGAAAAAATCCATTTCTTAGGGTGTGAATATCATGGTTTTCCTAAAAAAAGTGGAAGCTCAAATTTTAAAGTACTAATGGTTACAATTAAATTACCTTCTAAAATATTTGCATTCTCAAAATCGAAAAAATACAACAAATCTTCATAATCTCTTTTAGATATAATAAACTATTTGAATTTTATTTTCTTTTTTGTATGTTATTTAATGTCACTATATTTATGCTTCCAAATACCGGCGCTAATCAGAGACGGAGGTATACGATGTGTTTGTAAACAAAGCACATGTCAATTATTACAGCGGTGCTTGTATCAATCATGAATTTTATAAATTATACAGATTTTCTTATATTCTTTTATCAGATATTAGATAACTACCCGTTTATCGAATATAATGTTTATCAGAATTCTAACAATTAACTTTGTAAACTACTCACTTTTTCCAAATTTCTCATATCTACGGTTTCAATTGTTAAATAAATTATTTAAGTCATTATTATCTTTTAAGAAATTTTAAATTTTATTTTGTTTTATATTACTTTTGAAATTCTCCAATCAACCTTACGTACGGTAAATTAAAGAATATATTCTTTATAATTTAATCTTTCAAAAAAATTTTAACACTGTTATAAGAGTCGTTCATTCTCTTTATAAATTGAAAATTGGTTCTTTTTCTCTAAAATGTTTATGTCATAATTTGATCATTCTTCCAATGACCCCCTTTATCTTACATATTGTCTTTCCGAATAGATGGTGGGTGTTAAAATTTAATAAGCTACCAGATCACTAAGGTGTTCTGTATCAATCTTTTCAACAAATTCTGTATCAAAGTTTACTCTGTTATTACTCAATCCAATAATATTAATATCTAAAAAACTTATATTAACGTGTAACATATAACGTGTAAAAACAGAAACATAATTTATTTTCACAAATTAGGTTAATATGATTTGGCATACAAACATTTTATAAGAGAAGACTGGGAGAGAAAGAGAGATTTATCCACATAAGAAAAAATGAAATGTGCAAAAGATATCCAAGGTTTAGGGAATGTCAGGTTAACCTAAAAAACAAAAACGATAATACTAACTTAAATCGCACCTGCCTTAAGATATTAATCCCAAAGTTGGATATAACCGTTCAAATGAGCTAGCATGGTATTAATAGTTTAAGCTGATTCACGCGAATTGATATTCGACATATTTCAAGATGCCACCTACTGGCTGCTGGTGAAACTGACTGCTGAGACCGTTAACTACGCTCTTAATTTATTAACGAAAGTAAAATCATTTTAAATAACAAACAAAAAAGTTTGTTTTTCTCACACAAACAAAAATATGCTTTGCTTTTATAAGTTAGTATAGTATAATATAATATAATATAATATAATATAATATAATATAATACAATATAATATTATATATATATATATATATATATATATATATATATATATTGTAACGGTGCGCGTGTCCGCCTCGAGCACGAGGACGGCGGTCACGGCCGTTGTAAATATGTGTGCCCGGCTGGGCTTAGCCCCGAATTATCTCGGCGAGGGAGAGGGGCGGTTCGCGATGGACGAAGAATCGCATGCGGGATTGAAGGCTAACGAAATAAGAAAGCGAAAGAATTAAAATCAATGTAGATTTAATATCGAGTGACTTTACAACAACATATGCGCGAAGGCGCGAGGCGCGCAGGCCGAGGGTCGCCGAGGCGACGGTGCGCGACGAGTTAATGAAGAGAGAGAGAGAAAGAAAGAGAAGAACGGGCTGCCACTTACAGTAAGGTGTAGACGCGTCCGTGGAATCCGCTGGCAGCACTTCCTCGTTCAACCACGCCTTGGTTCGCCGGAA
This sequence comes from Sycobia sp. Sy_11, assembly GCA_018907035.1. Taxonomy (NCBI): domain Eukaryota; kingdom Metazoa; phylum Arthropoda; class Insecta; order Hymenoptera; family Epichrysomallidae; genus Sycobia; species Sycobia sp. Sy_11. The sequence goes on from JACCIC010000004.1 coordinate 3,175,038, forward strand.
GAGGCGGCTACTGCTCGTCAACCGACGAGAGAGCATAGGGACGTGGGAAAGCGAGCTTATACGGCGCTTGCGTTCCCCGTCACAATATATATATTGTGACCGACCAACTGGCCGGTCCGCGGTTGCAAAACCGAGCGTTCGCGCGTTACGACCAAAATACGCGAGGCACGAGCCGCGAGAGTGCGCGACATTCGCCCGCGAAGAAGGAAGCGCAGAGAAAGGAAGTTCACCTTCTCCTTCTTCCCCGAGCCGTCGAGGAGATCTGACGTATCGAGCCGAGTTGTCATCTGAACTATCGAACTCTTCTCCGATTCTGTTGCCACCAGCATTCCGACCATTTCCACGCGCCAGCCGTGCATACGTCGACGACGACCTCAACAGCAACACCTGATCCACGACCGTCTCTGCGGTCGTCCCGAACCAGCATCGCCCCTGGGCCTGAAGGCTCAGCGAGAAAATGAGAAGGAAGGAAGGAGGGAAGATAGCCCCGCACAGAAGAGAGAAGGAGAGAGAGAGAGAGAGAGACATGCAACAAATGTTGCCATCATTTTGTTATTTGTTTTTTTTTTTTTGTTAAATTTGCAGTAAAGATATCCTATCACTTAATCCTGACCGTATAGAATACGTACTCAAAATTTGAAGGCGATCGAAATATTAACTTACATTCAGGAAAAACATGATTTTCTTAAACCAAGAGAATAAATTTTCTTAAGAACAAAAATTCAGTCAAGTAAATATTTATTTAATTATAATGTTCTAATTACTTAAATTTAGCTCATCATAATCTAAAAATAAGCATTTTCATTTTCTAGAAAACATTTCTTTTAAACAAGCTGATCAAAATTAAAATGCAAAACCTGAATTTCTTAAATTTAGTAATCATATACCTGAACACAATACTTTTGATTCTCTAAAAAAGGCTTTACAGAATCAAACTAATATTTTCTAGAAATTAGTATTTAATTGTTTTTATACAGTATATATAGAACAGAGTTACACAATACATATATAAATAAATATGTTCTTAATCTAAGAAAACAAAATTTCGAATCAGAAGGTTATTATATTAAAACAAAAAAGTAATGCATTGAATTCAGAAAATCTAATAGCTGAAATTGCAAATAATTTAAATACTTAAATTATAGATTGATCAAATCTGTGGTCAAAGATTTTTTTGATGCTATCAAAAGAACAATATTATCGAATTAATTAAATAAACATTTTCTTAGTTTAAGAAATAGATTTTTCGAAATAATTCATTAAAATTATATACTGTTAAAAATCTAATATAAACTAAATATTACTTGAATCAAGAAATTTATGCGATTTTCTGTACTAAGTTAATAGTTTCTTTAACCAAGTAATCGCATAAACTTTAACCAAGTAAGTAGTTACTAAAATAAAGCTTATATTTTCTCAACAGCAGAACACAAATCTTGGAAATTAAATGAATATTTTCTTATCTAAAGAAAATATTATCTGGAACTAATGATTTCAAATTTAAAATCAGGAACATAAATTCTTGGATTAATTAAATATCTCCTAGATTTTTGTCAAGATTTTCTAGAAAATGGGTGAAAATATTTTCTTGAACCAATAACTGAAAATTTTGGAATCAAAAAATTTAGATATTTGATTCAAGCCGCCAAATTAAGTGAATATATACTTGGATTAAAAATTTCAATACTTCACTCAAGAAATTTAATTTAAAATGAAGAACTCGATTCTTATCTTTAAAAAAATAATTACTTGAAATACGTTTTTATTTTTTAGAAACATGAATATTCAAGTATGCTAAATGTTTAAAAGTAGTTCATTGATTCAAAGCATTATTTTCTTGACTTTAAAAATCAAAAGTTTAAACTAAGTGAATAATTTCTTAAATTCTTTTACAATTTATACGTTAATTTACTTTTATAACATTTATTTCAAAACTTCGACCTAACCGGGATTCTATTCGCAGACCTTTGGATTCACAAGCTAACATCTTATTAATTACGCTATCGCAGTACGCTGTAGGCAATTATACAAATCTTTTTTTTTTTTAGATTTTAAGGCACATCAACTTCAAGTTATTAATGCCTACTTGTACATAATTCTTTCATATATTACAAATATTTACACACATTTATAAAATAAATACTTGAATACATTTCTAGATACTATTTTGCACTTTTTCCTTTCCTCTCTTTTGGAGTCTAGATATGATCAAAAATGTGAACTTCTTTGAGTAAGGCCAGTATTCTCTTCATGTATTTTCCATCGTTGAGTAGTTCCTTGAGGTTCGCTGGTAGATTGTATTGTTTCCTTTGAGTTTTGTATTTATTGCATTTAATAAGCAAGTGTTCAACTGTCAAGGCTTCGTCATAGGTATCACAATGATTGGGTTTGCGTTTGGTAATAAGGTGACAATGAGTTAAATTTGTGTGCCCTATTCGTAGCCTGGTAAGAATTACTTGACTTTTTCTATCCAATTTATGCAACTGGTTTGGTTGAAAGAAGTTTTCTTTTATTTTGTGTAGTTGAAGAGGGTAGTTTTTCCACTCGTCGTTCCACGCTTTATTTGCAGCTTTTATTATATGGTTTTTGATTTCTTTATGGTAAGTGCGAAGAGTTGCAGGGGATTTTAGTTGACTTGCCTTTTTTGCTGCCTTCTCTGCTTCGTCATGTTCTTTTAATCCGGAATGGCGGGGTAACCATATGAGTTTGGTGTCAATATTTTTTTTTATTAAGACTATAGTTTTAATAATTTCTTTTATAATCGGATTATCGTGGTTGATATTTTTTAATGCCTCCAGAACGCTTTTCAAATCTGTAAAGATAATAGCTTTTTTATATTGCTATTCTGGATATGATTTACTGTTTTTAGTATAGCGAAGGCTTCTGACAAAAATATAGAGAAGTGTTGTGGTAGTTTGAACATTAACTTCTTATCTGGTGTAACCACGGCACACCCAATGTTATTATTAATTTTGGATGTGTTAATGAACATTAGTTTGTAGTCTACAAGTTTTTTTTATAGCTTCCTTGAATATGTTTTTGGTTGGAGCATTATTAGAGTTTAGTGTATTGTTTGTGAAGAGATCTTCAATTATTTCTGGTGTCCGTAGTTGCCATGGCGGGAGCAAGTATTGTCCTTTAGGAATGACGGGTTTGAGTAGTTTCTTTATGTTTTCCATATAAGGTAGTATTCTTAGATAAAATGGCTTTGGAAACGTTTCTTTTTTTTATACATTTTTTTAAAGTTCTCATTATAGATATATTTATGGACCGGAGTTTTTGTAGTTGAGGATATAGCTAAGGCATATGATATACTTAATTGCATTCTTCTTCTATCTAAGGGTAATAGATTTGCTTCGCTTAAGATTGCTCTCGTAGGGCTGGTACAGAATGCTCCTAAAGCGATTTTAGCTGCAATGTTTTGAATTGAGTCTAATTTTTGCAGAATGTTTTTACTTGCAGAATTGTAGATTATAGATCCATAATCTATTTTAGATCTTATAAGTCATTTATAGGTATTTATTAGTATAGAATACTCTGCACCCCAATTTTTTGAAGCTAAGGTTTTTAGTATATTAAGTTTTGTGTTACAGTTTTCTTTTATTTCTTTTATATGTTGTATCCACTTTAGCTTTGAGTCAAAGGTCATGCCCAAGATTTTTACAGTATCAGACATTTTTATGTATGTATTACCTAGTGATAGTTTTATTTTGTCGGTATTTATTCCTTGTCTAGAGAAAATTTTTCCTGTAGATTTGCTTTTTGAGAATTTAAAGCCAGAAATGCTAGAGAATTACTGAAGTTTGTCTAGTGAACTTTGCAGCAAGATTTCAGTAGTTGTTAGGCTTTTTCCAGATAGAAAGATTGTGAAATCGTTGGCGAATAGCGTACTTTTTATTGGTGTTTTAATATTTTTTATCATGTCGTTAATAGCTATAATGAATAGTGTCTTATAACGGAGTGGCTTATAACGGAGCCTTGAGGTACGCCGTTTTGAATTTCGTATTTTTCTGATAGTACGCCATTTGTTCTAACTCTGATCACACGGTTTTTTAGGAAATTTATTATATAGTTAATCATATGACCTCCAATACCATAGTTGTTGAGTATATTTATGACTCTATGTTTCCAGATCATATCATATGCTTTTTCTATATCTAAACATACTACCACGAGGTGTTGATGGTTTATAAATGCTTGACAAATATTTGTTTCGAGAGTTAGCAAACTATCGTAGGTAGTATTATACTGTCTAAAACCGTGTTGGTTTTCAGCAATATAATCATTTTCCTCTAAGTACCATCTGAGTCGTTTATTGATTATTTTCTCCAGAAGCTTACAGAGACAGCTTGTAAGTGCTATAGGCCTGTAACTAGTAGAACTGGTTTTGTCTTTTTTTGGTTTTAGTAGTGGAATTACTATCGCTTCTCGCCATTGAGATAGAAAGCTATTTTTTTCCCAAATTATTTTTTAAGAATACATTTGGTATATCATCAGGTCCACGGCTCGAATTTTTACACGATTTGAGGGTGAATAGCAGTTCATCATAGAGTATTTCCTGATTTAATAGTACGGCATCATTGTTTTCCTGTTTTTGAGTTACCATTGGTTCTTTGGATTCTATTTAATTTTTTTATACTAGAAAATTTGGTTCAAAATTGATGTCGGATGAATTTTTTGCAAATGCGGATGCTAGACTGTTTGCTATTTCTTCAGCATTTGAGGTTGGATTGTTATCAGTTTTTATGATTGTTGTGATTTGATTACAATATTTTTTTCCGTTGAATAGTTTCAATTTTTTCCATACTATTTCTGGTGGAGTGTTGTTTGTTAAGCTGAAGACAAATTTATTCCAAGATTCTCGCTTGCTTTGCTTTAATATTTTCCTTGCCGCTGCTCTTTTCATTTTAAATTCGATCTTATTATCTTCTGTAGGGTACTTCTTGTATTTGTTAAATGCAGTTTTCGATTCTTTAATAGATTTTTCACAATCGTTATTCACCATGGAATGTATTTGCTTTCTATTTTGCTAGTAGTCTTAGGGATAGATCTCTCAGCTGTTTCTATGAGAAGCATTCTTAGTCTTGTTATCAATATATCTACCTCGTCTGCTTTTGCGTTTTCAGGGTTTTTCAGGTGGTGAATATTGTTTTCTATGTATGATTTATATTTTTTCCAATTTTCTTTTTTATATTTCCATCTAGTGTTTATTATTCGTGATTCTTCAAGTTTTTTTTCGAAAGTTATAAGAATGGGGAAGTGATCACTGCCATATAAATCTGTATTTTCAGTCCATAGAAATTTATCACCGATTTCAGGATGACACAGGGAGAGGTCTATAGCGCTAAATGTGCCATTGGAACTATTAAAATGTGTTTTCTCTTTATTATTTAGTAGTATAAGTTCGCTTTCTATGATCATTTTTTTATTGACTTTCCTCTTAGGTTGCTTTTATTTGATCCCCATAAATTGTTGTGGCAATTGAAATCTCCCATTATGATGTACGGTTTGGGTAATTGTGAGAGTATATCGGTTAGTTCGCTTTTGTCTAACTTGTAACTGTTCGGAATGTAGAGACTGCATAGGCAGATTTTTTGTGAGTTAATGCTTGCAACTATTGCAACCACTTCAATTTTGGTATTTATTTTAAGTTCTTCGTAATGGAGGTTGATTGTACATAAATTGCTACGCCTCCACTGGAATGTGTACAATGCATGCGGTTTTTGAAGATTGTATCATATCCTTTTATCTTGATGAACGAGTGATTTTTAAAATTGGTTTCTTGTAATGCTAATATAAGTGGGTTTTCGTCGTTTATTAATTTTTGTAACATTTCTAAGTGTGCTGATAGACCATTTAAATTCCATTGAATTATTTTCTGCTCCATTTTATTGCTCGACGTAAGAAGATTCATCGTTTGAGGACTCGATCTCTTGGTTCCCTATATGTTTGTTCAGTTTTTTTATCAGCCTAGTAAATCTACTTTTTATATTTCTATTTAATACGTACGGGTAGAGGTTCTTTAAGTATGTGATTATATCGTTAATGTTATTGGCATATTGTAGCGCGATTACGTGAGGTTCCTGGTTCCATGTGTATTTTCGAGTAAGCTTTTCAATTGTTGCATGTTTAAGAGTTGGTTTTGATTATTTAAAATTTCATTTATGGGTTCAAGTAATTCATCTAATGTTTTGTTGCACGAATCGGGTATTTTCTTTTTTTTTGCTGAATTTTACTAGTCTGGTTTGAATTGACAGACATATCTTGATCCTTCAGGTTTTTGAGCGTTGATAAACTATGTGTATCTTCTGTGGTAGTAGAGCGAGATCGTTTCCTTTCTGTCTTAATTTTAAGTACATTTATATTGATATTATTCTTGTCTGGAAAGGATACGGAATTTTCGTCGACTGTTATATTTTGTGTATTATTTACATTGTATAGAGGTTCGTATGTTTGTTGAGTTGTAGCGGTACAATTACTTGCTATGTGGCAGTTTTGTTTACAAGCAAAACATTTCAGAGTATCTGTTGTGAGGTAGATCCAGTATTTCGTTTCGTCGTGTACAAACTGAAATGACTCGGGAAGTTTATTAAGATCGTCTGGATGTATAAACACCTGCCTTCTTGAGCTCACTACATGCCCGTATTCAGCTTCTGTGATTCCCGCTTTAAGAAATGAGATAGATGAACTACGGCGTATACCCAATTTGTATATATAGGTTTCGATATTGGAATGCGGTATTGACGGACAAGCGTTGGATATAATGATTCGTTTATGTTTAGTAATTAAGGGGCGAATTAATAGTTCGTATACTCCTATATTTATTTTACTGTGGGTAGTTACTAAACTTTCTGCTATATCTTTGCTCACGAGGAAAATGCAAATTCTTCCATTTGATATGCGCGATGTGAATTTTACATTAATTGGTTTGACGATCTGTCCTATTGCTGTTATATATTCTTTTAGTTGAATACCTTCTTTGCTTTCTATTATTATGGCCTGTTTTTTTTGGGAAATTTGTCCATTTGAGTGGTATCGGAGTAACTTCGTTGTATATTACTTTGGTTGTTTTCATCTCTGGGGGGTTGCATGTCCTGATGAGCTCTGTTGTCAGAAGTCATCGAGGGTATTGCTGACATTTTGTTGCACTAATGTGCAGTCAAACTCACTTCACTGTTGTTATTTATGGTTTATGTATATATCAAATAACATTTCACAGCCGCCTCTAAGGCTTTATCACGATAGAAACGGTACTCGCGATTTCTGTTTACTAACAGCAATTCTGAGACGTCCGAACTGTACGATAGTCGCAGAGGGACGTATAAAAATCTTATATATCAATTTTAGATCTCTTATAGTTATACATTATGAAATTCATTTATGGATTCCAATGAATAGTATATGCCTTTATATATAATACATACTTATATTATAACAATTTATATATCGTTTTGGTTTTAATACTTGATTTCCCACATCTAGATAATATTTTCTTAAATGTATTTTTCTTAGGTATATGAAGCTGAAAAATAATTCTTTTTTGAATTACTCTATAGCACTGAAAAAAATATTTGCTAAGATCAAATGTGGGCCGATCACGAGCAATGCAACAATAAGACTAAAACAAAAGATCGCTTGTGAAGTGTTCAGTAACGTATAGCTTGCTTAAACACTTTGAAATATTTCTTAAAAATAAACCATGATTTTAAAACTTCTTGATATTATATATATATATATATATATATATATATTTATATATATATATATATAATATAATATTATATTATATTATATTAAACAAATCTAGATAATCTAGATAATATTTTCCTTAAATGTAATTTTCTTAGGTATATAAAGCTGAAAAATAATTATTTGTTGTATTACTATATATCACTGTGCCTTGTAGCGCATAAAGAATTATTTCTTAAATTAAAATTAAAACAAACATTTTCTTAGATTGCGAAAGAAATTGCTTAAAATAGGAAAACCAGAATCTAAAAAATTCCTTCATCAAGAACTTATTCGCTTGAATTAAAACGATATTAGCTAGATATTTTACAACATCCGTTCAACTTTTTTAGCTTTTTTAGCTCGTATAGTATTAGGAGTGTGAATAAGTCTTTCCCGTTTTTTGTAAGAGATGGCGCCACCAATACTGTGCGAGTATTCAATGGTTACATATGTCATAATCAAAGCTTATTCATATGTCAACAATTCCATACTAACACATTAGTTAAAATTTTTTCGCATCATAAATTTTTGATATCGTGAAAATGTCGAAATTTGAGCCGAGTCGACGTCATTTGCGAGAAGTTTCACTTTATTGGTTCAATTTGAAGAAATCTGCTGCCGAGACGCATCGATTGCTTCAGGAGGCTTATGGAGAAGGTTGTGTCGATGATTCAAGTGTTCGCGGATGGTTTCGACGCTTCAAAAGCGGTGATTTCGACGTGGAAGACAAGGAGCGTTCCGGGCGGCCGCAAATCTTTGAAGATCGAGAATTGGCGACTTTGCTTGATGAAGATTCTTGTCAAACGCAAGAAGAACTTGCTGAAGCATTGGGAGTTGACCGAACAACCATTTCCAAGCGTTTGAAAGCCATGGGAATGATCCAAAAGCAAGGAAATTGGGTGCCGTACGAACTGAAGCTGAGAGACGTCGAACGGCGTTTTTTCACTTGCGAACAGCTGCTTCAGCGACATAAAAGAAAGGGTTTTCTGCATCGTATCGTGACTGGCGATGAAAATTGGATACGCTACGATAATCCGAAGCGAAGAAAATCATGGGGACTACCCGGCCATGCATCATCATCGACGGCCAAGCCAAATCTTCATGGCGCCAAGCTCATGCTCTGTATATGGTGGGACCAGCTAGGTGTGGTTTACTATGAGCTTCTGAAACCGAATGAAAGGATCACAGGCGAGGTCTATCGACGACAATTGATGCGTTTGAGCCGCGCACTGCGAGAAAATCGGCCACAATCCTCCGACAGGCACGACAAAGTTATTTTGCAACATGACAATGCTCGCCCACATGTTGCACCGCCGGTGAAAACATACTTAGAAACGCTCAAATGTGAAGTCCTACCCCACCCGCCGTATAGTCCAGACGTTGCTCCGTCTGATTACCATCTCTTCAGATCGATGACGCATGGCCTGGCTGACCAGCACTTCCATTCCTACGAGGAAGCCAAAAAATGGGTAGATGACTGGTTTTCTTATTTGAAGCAACTTATTTCAGAATCTAGAAAATATTTATTTAATATCCAGTCACAAAAATTTATTGACTACATTTTAATCAATATTTACTAATATTTATCTAGTATTTTTTTTAGTTCAACGATTAATTGGGTAAATAAATACTTTCAAGATCTTAATTTCTTACATTGAGATATTGGTTTCATAAATTAAGAAAATGATAACTTTGCTTTTATTACTGAAAAAACAAATTTACTACTCTTCACTTTATAATGGAAAATATTAAATATAATATAAAAGATCAAATATAAATATAAAATATCACTTATATCTAAATATAGGAATATATTTATTGAATATTCGGACGCAGAGAATTTGATTAATTATCATTTAATCAATATTTACGAATTATATCTAATATTTTTAGATTGCAAGAAACTGATTGCTTATTAATTAACTTCTCTCAAGAACTCAATTCCTTATATCAAGATATTGGTTTGAAAATTTTACAATATAATAATCTTGAGTTGTACACTATAGTACACAAATGGGTAATATGAGAACTGGGTTCTCCTGTAATTTTGAATTGAAGCGAATAAGTTCTTCAATAAGGAATTTCTTTTATAATTTCTTTTAATATCTTCTAATCATGTATATAGGATGTGTAAGCATAATTGCTTTAATGTGTAAAGCATAATTAATTTCTAAATATACATGTTATATTTTTAAAAAATTTTTTAACTTAATTTTTTTAATTACACAGAAATATTGACTTGATATGTGAACCATTTTTTTCTGTGATATAAATACAAAAATTAATTATTTATCGATTTCGTATATGTATTATGATTCAATTTAAGAAAATATTATCTGGATGTGGAAAATCACGTTTTAAAATGAAAACGTTATATAAATTGTTATAATATAAATATAAATTATATATAAATGCCTATACTATTCATTGGAATCAATAAATTAATTTCATAATGTATAACTATGAGACATCTGAAATTGATATATAAGAATTTTATAATTGTTCACAGCGTACTGCGATAACGTAATTAATAAGGTGTTAGCTTGCGAATTCAAAGGTCTGTGGATGGAATCCCGGTTAGGTCGAAGTTCTTTTAAGCGAAAGAAATTAATTATGAGAATTCAAGAAATTATTCGCTTAGTTTAAACTTTTGATTTTTAAAGTCAAGAAAATAATGCTTTGAATCAAGAAACTATGCACTTCTTTTAAACATTTAGCATACTTGAATTTTCATGTTTCTAAAAAATAAAAACGGATTTCAAGTAATTATTGTTTTAAAGATAGGAATCGAATTCTTCATTTTAAATTCAATTTCTCGAGTGAAGTATTGAAATTCTTAATCCAAGTATATATTCACTTAATTTTGTCGGCTTGAATTAAATGACTAAATTTTTTTATTCAAAATCTTCAGTTATTGGTTCAAGAAAATAGTTTCTTTAGATAAGAAAATATTTATTTAATTTCCAATTTCAGCCACCTATTTTCTAGAAAATCTTGACAAAAATCTAGGAGATATTTAATTAATCGAAGAATTTATTTTCCTGATATTAAATTTGAATCTATTGGTTTATTTTCTCAAAATAAAGAAATAGTCATTTAATTCCCAATATTTGTGTTCTGCTGTTGAGAAAAAATAAGCTTGATATTAGAAATTTTTTTTCAGTATATATATACAAGAAATATATTCAATTTTTTAAAAAACCATTTTCAAATGAATGAACTAGTTTTCTCAACTGGTGGATTAGATATATTTGATTATTCCCTGACAGTTGTAAAATCGAATTAATTTCTATTTAATTTTATTAAACGAAACCCATAGATTTAAATATTAAAAGTAATAAATAAATAGTAAAAACTACAAAATATATATATATTGTTCACGGCCATTATACGCGTAGATAATATAGAAGTATAAATGATGTGTAGGTGTACGTAGATATGTATATAAGCGTGCGTATGTGTATGTGTAGGTATATAGTAAATAGATCGTACTTAGAAAATATTCAAAAATAAATGGTGTGAAATGCACGAGTGAAAGGTAGTGCGCGAGGCTGTAGGGCTCAACATGGGAGGAGCACCCTAATGGCGGAGACTCCCGTGCCCGTTCGATACATCGTCGATACATCTTCGCGTAGAGTTGAGTTTCTAAGCAACGGTCGGACGATTCCTCCGAGTTCGAGCGTGTATACGAGTATCGCGGTTTAGTGTGTATATTTTTTGTACGTGTACGTGTAATTTGTAAACTGTGAACAGTGTTTGGTGCTACGCGGGTGTGTCAAAATTCGAGTGGACAAGAAGCTCAAGGGAGCCGTCTTCGTGAACGAACCATCGTTCAAAGCCAGCCAAGTGCGGCGATCTGGCAAAGGCGTCCATTGCGGGTGTCTAAAGATCGCCCGGTTACGTACGTGGGGCAAGGGCTGTACCCGTTTCCGAGACGTCGGAGCACCGCGGCACGTTTAAGGGTTCTTGGACTGGCTTCCGTTTCGATACCAGCGACCGACTGACCTGGAAAACAACACACAACTGCGCCGGACAAGATTTGAATGTGTGCGTGGTGTTTGCGTGTATTCGATTGTACGCGTGCGCGCACGTATTTATACGATTTGCTCGTGAGTGCGAAAATTTGTATATTTTAGCTTAATTCATATAGTTATATGTTTTACATTATATTATATTAAAATATTATATTTTACATTATACTTATATATGTAGATACTCTTTTTGAATTTTGTTATTAATAAAGTACACTTACTCCGGCTTTTCCTCGTATACCGTAGAGGTTTTTATGCCGAAGCAAGTTGGTAATTTTAGCGCGAAAATATTAGAGTGTATTACTTAACCTTCTCCTCTATCCCAAATTCCATGTTATCGTTGTCATAAAATTAATTATATATAAATCAAAAAATATTTTCTATTTTTGATAAAATTATTTACTTATAACATATAAATAGTTTTATTAAAAGATTAATTCCTTTAAATTTAATATTTAAATCTTTGTGCTTTGTTTAATAAAATCGAAAAAATGTTTATTAATTTTTAACAACTCGTTGGGTCTAATCAAATAAATATATTGCACCTTTTGATAAAGCTATTTAATTGTTCATATTGAATAGCTTTCCCAGAAATTGATTATATTTGTTAAATTTGAGTATATATATAGTTTTTTAAATATTTATTTATTTCACTTTATTTTTTACGTATATGTAGTTCCGTTTAGTAAAATTCAAGAGTTATTTATTACTTTTCAATAATTTATTTAGTTTAATCTAATAAATATATGTTCGCTATTCAAATAAACTTAATTGTTTGTTTCAAGTATATGGTTTACTCTAAATTACAAAATATTCATTCGTGTTAAATATGTATGTTTCTGTTTTAAACATAAATTTAAATAAATATTTGTTGTATTCTAATAACTATTGAATTATTTTTAATAAATGCATGATATAATGTAAATAGCAATGAAATAAAATTTATTATATAAAAATTTAACGAATGTTATTATATAAATAATTTACAGAAGGTATAATTTTTTATATCAAATTAGTCTTATTATTAAGTTCAACGCAATCTTATTATCAAGTTTTAAACGCAAAATTTTAAGAAAATGCGTATGTGTGTGTGTGTGTGTGTGTGTGTGTGTGTGTGTGTGTGTGTGTGTGTGTGTATGTTCTTAAAAATTTGGCAGCGGGGTGTAGTAAATGGGATTCACTGGTGTTGACGAAGAAATTCTTTAAGTGCGTATACCCAGGTATACCTATTCCTAGCTTCGATCATCACCACGCAGCGAATTTAAAATTTGAAGAAAATACGTGTGTATATAAATGCATCATACACACTTACACACTCAGACAAGAAAATCTATACGCACTTCAAGAATTTCGACACCAGTTAATCCCTTTTATTGCATCTATTGTTTCGGTGTCCCCCCTACTGAACGCCGTCTCTCCCTCGATCGCACCAGCTCGAAAACCAACATCTGGAATATCGCACAAACGGAGTATCGACGTTCACCGCCGTAGCGCTGAATGCCAAAATTTTACTGCAATGTCTAACATGAGCATCGGCGATCTCCCCTTATTATCTCTGGAAGTACCTACGTTTAGCGCTGACGTTGGTGGTCAAAATTATACCGCAGTCTCTAGCATTGGCATTGGCGATCTCCCCTATTATCTCTGTTATTCGTATATATATGTCTATGACATAATGGTTAGGAATCGCTCCCTATTCCTCTTTGATAAGATGTTGGTCTCCTCTCTTCCTCGCTGCTGAGCTCTATTCCTTTGTATCTCTATGGTGACAAGTGTATATAATGCCTTTCTCCTGTATGGGCTGTGTATGGGCTCATTCGTATACTTTAGTATACTTTATAGATTGAGTTGCATATTCTGACTGTATAATGGTTGCACATATGTATGAAAATATGCGATAATGTTTATATTTATTAACTCAGTTATTTAAAATTATTAACAGAATGACGTAATAAATATATCAGTGCTTTTGCAAAAGTATACCAAGCAAAATATCCAATATAAACATTGTTTGATTTATGTTTATATTGACATTGAATTTGTAATAATGTATGAAAATAAAGAAATAGATGAAGTTGTGAATATATATCTGTTGCTTGTAAACGGTTATTGGAATGGATTAAAAACTTGCTTTTTAACTTGAAATAACAAACGTTTGTTAGAAGTTTTCTGTAATATCAGTATTCAATAGATGAATAGTTTGACTAAAAATATTAACTTTTTTTTCATTTGTGACATGAATACAAATTTCATTAAATTGCATTATGGAAGCAAAGTTTAACATTAAACATTGTGGAAATAATGATGATGAATATAGTCGTATAAACTATTCTAGTATGGTACACAGTAAAAAAATTGTTAAACATGCTCTTCGGCAACAAGTAAAGCGGCGTAGGAAAAATACAACAATTGCATCTGGAAGTTCTCGTTCACTCCCTAAAATTATTCAAACATTGCCATCAGCAATATCTACAGATCTTAATTTATCCACAATTAATAACCAACAAAATCACATTGGTAAAGTATTATTTTATTAAAATACAATTGATATAGTATTTTAGAGTAAGTTTATCAGAATATATAAGTAATTATTTATTTTACAATGTAATTCCAATTGACAATTTTATATAAAAATTATATTTTGAATCTTTGAAAATGTCAAATTTTATAACATTTGTTTAAGGTAGTAAAGTTTACTATATTATAGAAAAAATCTTAGCTTAAAATCTAATTATATTTCTAAAAATCTAATTGAAGTTTGAAAATGTGTCTAATTATTAATAGAATCTTCTGAGAGTATTTAATAGTAATTTAAATGTAGTATGTTTTTTCAAACTATCAAAATTGTTTAATAATTTATCTTAGGTTATACAAAATTCCTGATTTGAAGTTGTATTTTAGTACATATATTTTTTGTTTCAAATAAAATTAGCTATTTATTTTAATTCATTAAATAACTTAAATTATATAAGCAAAAGAGAATATAATTGATAGAAGAATATTTTATAAGCTGATAGTTTTCATGCTACTTTTTTCTCAAAATTAGTGAAAAAAAATATTTTGCAATAAGTTATTTGCAATTCTAAAAAATTGTACTTTATCCTTCATATTGGCGTTAAGCTTTAAAATGGCTGATTGAACTTTTAAAGAGGTTTTGGCTTTTGGTGTTATACCAAGTAAATATGAATATAACTGATTTTTATTTTTTATAAGTTGTATACTATAATTTTAAATGTACCAGAATTATAAGAAATAGTGGAATAGCTGGTAAACAAGGAAAAATTTAGTAGAAGTTGTAAAAAACAGCCCTCATATATTACTTTATTACAATTTAGTTTGTAATTGAATTTGGAAATATTAATGCTTTTGTTTTAACATAATGAATCAGTTTAAAGCAATATTCTATTAATTTATGCATTAAATTGCCAATTTTTCACAATTCCATAAATAAATCAAATATAGTTTTATTAAGTAATTTTAATGTTTCAAATGATTCTGTGAGTGAATTTGAAATTGAAAAAATCTACATAAATAATTTTATTAAGCACATAAAATGTAAAATATATAATAACATGATGAACTAAAACTATATAACATAAGAAAAATATATTTTAGAAATTGAATGGCATTATAAAGCTTTGGAACTTTAAGATATTCATTAACCGGTTAAATGGTACTCAAGCACAATTTGTCAGATGGCAAAAAATTTATCTTTGAAAAATGCATCCAGCATAATTTTTTATAATTTCTTGGCATTAAATTCAAATTATTGAAACAGTTCAAAATATTCAAATTTCATTTAAAAAGAAATACAAAAATACAGTCTGGGCAGGAAAATATTTTTTAAAATATATGTTTTGAAATATATTATATTATATTATATTATATTGTATAATTCATAATGACACACACTTTATTGATGTATTACAAAATATTCAAATTGTACTGATGTTGAATGCTGTCAATTAAACTAACTTTACTTTCAAATTTGGATTCTTGAAATGTTATTGAAGTTATTATGGTCTTGTTCAAAATGTAAACAGGAAACTTTAATAACGTTAATTATTCTAGGCTCAGTTTGAAACGAACTCAACATACATATTTTAGACATATTTTAGACATGAAAAAATTAAAGTCAATAAATATCGATGCAAGTCTTTTTCACGTGAGGAAAAGGTACTGTTGTGCAAGTCATTTATAGTTTACACAGCTGATGGATATATAGTAGATGTATTCGGGTCTTATTATGCAAATTATAATAATGCCAAAATTCTTGGTTACAATTACATACAGCAGAATGAGAGGAGTAGTAACTCACACGTAGTTAATTTTTTATCTTATGAGTCATGATTTTTTCCACTTTGAGTTCTCAAAGTAAATCCATTTTTCGTCCCCTACGACAATTCAATGCAGACAAGATTTTCTTTCGAACTGTTGAAGCAGTTTTTTACAAAAGGTTTATTGATTTTGCATTTGTCTATCGTCCAGTTGATGTAGCATTCATTTTTCAAACTTCTGAATCTTTCCCATAGCTTTTAAATATTGTTAAATTACTTCTCGGGTAACAGTAAGTGTTTGTGCCAATTTTCTTGTAACTGCATTGGGTCTTAATTCAATAGCGCCTGTAATTCCTCGTTGTCAAACTTGTTCGCTATAGCAGGATTTATGTCTCACATGTTGAAATCACTGGAGCATATTCACCATAAGTTTCTACCAGCAACCGATCCATTTCAGCTGTATTTTTCTTTTGATAGAATAAGAAAAGTAACGAATTCTGCAAATGCAATTTATTTGGAACAAAACCGGACATGTTCACTGAGATAAAAAACTATGACGTTTAATGTCAATGGAAAAAATTATCTACCAAATCATAGAAATCATCGATCAGTGAAGTCGGCGAATTTCAACTTATATCCTTGGTATTTCAAATATAAAATTCTCATCACTTATCTACAAAAACATCGCTGTTCACGTGCATTCATTTTGTAAATATATACATTCTACATTTAATATTTTTAAAAAATTTCTTGTACGCGAAAATTCTTAATGGGTACGACATCCAAATATTGACCTTTGGAATTAAATTCTATCTTTCTGTATTGAAATGTTCTATTTTTTTGTAAGTTTCCTCAAAATCTAGTTTTATTTTGGATTTTTTATAATAAATTAAATTTTTTTTGTAAAAAATATATCTTCCATCCAATGTCTTTGCCTGTATGTAGCCCTTAATGTACCATTAAATCTAAATTTGTATATAGTTCCATTTCTTGTTGTCTAAGCATCTAATGTAAAAGAAATCTTTAATTCATTACATCTTAATAGATCTTTAAAATATTGTCTCATTTATATAAATTCGTTAATCACATTTTTAAGCATTGTATTTTTTTTGCATGAATTTTACTTCTAGTATACGAAAAAAAGAGCTCAATTTTTATTGGTAAGCCAGTTACAATTTGTCATATTATATATTATCTATTATATCATAATGAACACAATTAAAAATGTAAAAATATGTAAAATAATAGAATGAGATTTTTACAAATATGTATATTTGGTATACAGAAACACGTGCCATATTTGAATAATTTTCCATGACTACTTCTTGAGGAGTAAACTGAAAGACCGACGAGAGCATATATGCAGCTCGATACATGCTTGTATCCCCTAAACACTAAAAACATATCTCTTTTTTGCACCACCGTCAACCTGGAACTTTTATTCACATTAAGGCAGCATTGTAGTTCGTAACCATTTGCATTCATAATTTTTGATTCCAATATTTAACTTTTTTGCGCATTTATATTCAGTCTTCCAAATATACATCTATTTTTTTACTCCGAAGAAAATTTGTATCATAATGTAAAATCAGCCGCTAGCTGTGTACGTCATGTTGTAATAAGTCTTGTGATTTTTTCTGGCGTGATTGCTCATAGTTTTATTTTAAGCATTTTGCTCCACATAGTGCGATGTTCTGTCGCCATATTTGTATTCTGACGAAGTTACCCATTGCATCCTTTACAATCGTTTACGTAAGTATTTATGTCCAAACAATAATTAAATGAAATAGAAATTCAGTTTACCATTTTTCCTCTGTATCCAGGGGCCGATTTCGTGTATAATTCTTCTCGTGCATTCGTTATCTAACGTATTTACTACAATTGTCCGTTGCAGAGACTTCCCTACTGACCATTGCAATCCGCTGTTAAATTCTTTTCTGTTCGACCGCTCAATCGGCATGACAGCCGCGATTACGAAAAACTTATCATGATGCAGTTTCATACGCGCATGTGATTGCTCTCTATTGTCGTTTTATATTGTCATCGGAACTGCCATCTCAATTCAATGCCGAATTAGCAACAATAACTCAGTCTTGTGGTGTCTATACTAGTCTGGATCTTAATAAGAGGTCCTATAATTCCTCTACTGTATGAAGAAGATAGTGATGCCAGTAAGCTGGTAGCAGTTCGGGACCCCCTGAATTTTATTAATGACAATCAGTTGATCATCTTGGCCATTGTGCGTGTATTTTTGCAATTGTGGTGATCGTAGATTCCAAGGCACCAATTGGAATTCTGTAATCATTATCTCCAAGGATCAGAGTCCACCTCGTCTCTTATTTTCATTCAAAGTTTGATTTTACTGTCAACTATCACGTATCTCAAGTGTCACCAGGCATTGTTATACTTTATAGAGTATAAATCTATCTCGCCATGACTGCTAAATTATTGAGCCTTCTGCCTCAGCTTCCAGCAGTTGGAGTTCGGCGTTTTTTATCATTCAGTAGGAGGTCTGTTTCTCTCATATTACACGTTTCCGTGACATCGAGGCTTCATACAAGGTACAGAGAAGTTAATTGGTTTTTTCAGCTAATGTCTCTATCTTTTGCACTTCTCCAGTTTTAAAGAGTTCTCCTTGAGAAAAATTCTCTTCTATACTTCTCTTTGTAGACAGCGGACAACAGTGGTCTCCATAATCTAGTTGTTTCGTGACACCGGTAAGTTTTAAAAAGTTAAAGGTCAAAGTCACGTCTGGTATGAAATTTCCATTCCAGAAGTGATTCCACCTTCTTGAATCACCTGACATACGCAATGCCATTTTTTCGACTTTAGTTTCTAACAACTCTTCCTTTAATTTTCGATGTATACTCGTCTTCCACCTCTAACACCACCCTCGTTGAGCTGCTAGTAAGCAAGATTTGAGAAAGTTAGTCTCTTCACTATTCGCTTTTATATGCAGTGCTTTTCGGGTTTTGCCTTCAGTTCAGTCGTTACTGCATTAAATTCCACGTGCACAAAAAAGAAAGGACATTGTTCCATGCTGACATACAAGATTAAGGCAGTATTCTACGTTAGACCCTCGAAAAAAACGCTATTTTTGTGAAATTTTTCTGAGAATGCTATTGAAGATATTGATGTAGGATTTGAAATGCTTAATAAATACACTCTGGAAGTACATAAAAAATTGTTTTTATTTATTTTATACATTTTTTATACATGTAAGTATGGTGAAAGTCAACACCTCAAAAAGTAGGTAACGTCGTGGTCGTAAAATCTTGCTGACGGATGGTCTGAAACAAAAAAATCTAATAGCTGTATGTTCAGTATGACTCCAGAAACCAATCTAACTAGAATATTTTATGTACGTGCAAAATCAACAAAATGGCGGCTAAAATACGAAAGAAAAAAATTGCTTTTTTCCGTCTTTTTTTGCAATAAAAATATAGTTAGAATTAAATTTTTAAGTTGATTATAGTTAGGACGGTTGATACAAACCTATAGAACATGTGTTCAAAATTTCATAAGGATCGGTTCAATATTTTTTTAGTTTTCACGACCACGGTACTTGAAAACGCTGTTTTGAGAAAAACACGTTTAGAGTTTTTGTAATTGAAAAATCGTAGAAAAAATTATCTTACGCTCACTCAGCGATTCCTGGGCCATACAATATGTCTTCAAGTTGTTCCAGGCGAGTATTTTCATCTAATTTAGCCTGATTTTTTGAGTTCTGCTCTCCTTAGAAACCTCAGTCGAATGGCGGTTCTCTCGAACCATGCACTATTGGTCGCGCATATTGGCGAACTGCATGGTGGTTTGACCGATTTTCAGGCTCATAATTTCCATTATTTTCAGAAGTGGGCTGAATCCTTCATTAAAAATGCAGGCAGCAATGAGGCATGTAATTTTAACAAATTTTTTCCATTATAGACATGCTTCGGTGCCATAGCCCAAACTGTTGAGTTGAAACACTCATTGTTATTTTGAGTGTTTCTACACAAACATCTCTCCAGCAATTCCGTTTTTGTTAGATCTTCGTAGATCGGTGTCAGCACCTCTTGTATGTCACTAGCAAGAGCAGAACGATGTTTATAATTTTTTAAAGCATTGTTTGCTTCAGCCTTCTTATACTTGCACCAGCTGTCTGAACAGTACGTATGCTGTGGTTTGGAGTCTGTTGAGATTTTGTGGTGATAGCCGGCCCAGATCTCGTTTCGCATGCCTTTTACTGAATTTGAATTCCTTTCAATTGCAAGACTGTAGTTTTTAGATAACTCCTTCATTAATTTGATACTTAGATCAGAAGTCTTCACTTTTTTCATCACGACTTTTGGTTTCAAAATTATAAATTATAACTTTTAAATTATAAAGGGAAGGTAATATTGAGAAGCAAAGGTATATATTTTGATGAGAATATATATAGGTGTAATGATTTACAATAGGGGAACAGCTGCTGCAGCGAACAAGGCCAGGTAGATGGCTTATCCGGCGCGCGCGCTGGGTGGGTCGGAATAGCACGCTCAGGTAAGTGCGTTCGAAAGGTGAAAAAGTATAGTTAGACCACCTGAATCTTTCTAAAATTTTGAATCAACATTCTTGAATAATTTTACTTTCGAAAAATGTAAAAAAAATTTTTTCAAAGTTTTAAAGTAGAATACTGCCTTGATGCATAAGAAAAAATCCGGTTCCGTAAATCCTTTTTTATCTGTCTGTAAATAAAGTATTGATAACATCACAAACTACGTGTCTCGACTCTTACACAACAAATTACCTATCCGATTTTAATCCATGCTTTTTAAAGGAGATCCGTTCTTTGCTTACTTTTATATACGCAAACCTGTACCTTTTCATTTCGAGCATTATCTTCGAAGACGTGAAATTTGACACCATCTAAAAAGTGGCTTTCGAATGCTTTCGACAGCATTACACTCTTATCTTCTAGCCACGTCCAAAACAGCCACCAACTTACTGAGCATTTCGAATACCTCGAAGAGTATTACGCGAGAGTTTCGGCTGTGTTGTTTGGTACTGGACGGAACTTCACATTCCAGAGGGTAACGACAGGTGGTTGGCAGCTGGCCTTCTCTATATGATTTTTTTCAACATCATCATGCACCACCTACTCCGATCACAATCTCAGGAATTCGGTGCGATGCTCAAAAATACTGCTGTCCGCGCTATGGCTTTCAAAGACAACCTAGTCCTGCTAGCAGATTGACTACCTTATCCGCCTATATTCCCAACTGCTGGATGTTTATTAGCAATCAACAATCTCTCTCTCTCTTTCTCTTTCTTTGGAAAGAATGGAGAGATGATAGTTGATGCAAACAGGACCATGTAGCCCCGTAGACAGATGGCGTTACCTTGGACTTTCATTCTCCACTGAGGGTAGAGAAAGCAGCCCTCTCACCAGAGTAAATGGAACTTCTGATCAAAGTCCTACATAAGTCCCAACAACGGCCATTGGCCCTACGCACATTCGCCCTACCATCTCCCTACTTCGACGATGTGGATGATAGCTGACCATCAAGATCCGCATTATTATTATTGTTGTTGTTGTTTTTCGTTTTTTTTCTTTTTTTCTTTACACAGGGTGTTCGAAATGTTCCGGACCCCCCCCCCCTTATAACATAAAGTAAGCACTTTATACGAAGCCAAGAAATCCCGATTATTAGGAACTTTGAGCGTATCTGATCGATATGAAAGTAATTTGATTTTGTAAGACAAACTTTGTGGTGACGTTACATTGATATTGCCCATAATTTTACGCTGAATATTTCACGCTGAATCTCATCAATAGAGACTGTGACAAATGACTTTGTAAAAGTTTTCCAGGTTATCAGCGGATACTACATACATAGTTAGCTTTACATTTGAACTTGAATTCATTAAAAATTTTTACAATCACTATTGCCTGTTCTCAGTCACCAATTCACTAAGAATGGTGTCCAGAGCTTACGATGAGGACGTTTCAGGATGGACAAAAGCCTCATATTGTTCAGGCACGGGAAGTGCAATTAATTAAGGTAACATCATGGGTGATCCAGCCAAATAAGGCAAGAACATCGGTGGCGCAGCCAACTAAAGCAAAAACACTAGCCGTTCAAAAACTGTTATTGTAAAATGGTTAGATTATTTTTTTCTTTGAAATTAATAGACCTACGTATCCTATGTAGATTTTGAGCCATAACATGAATACTGTGCATATCTCCGCACCTAAAATTTAATGCTGCTCCAGAATCCGGAATAAAAAATGAATCCCTTTTTCATAAGCTGAAGATAACTTTCAAATGTCCTTGAAAATCAAGGGCAATGTCAATTTAACACCACTATAAAGTTTGTCTTACATAATCAAATTACTTTAGTATTGGTCAGATACGCTCAAAGTTCTTAATAATCGGGATTTCTTGGCTTTCTGTTACTTAATAGTCATTTAACCCCTTAATGCCCTTGGTAGGTCATTTTGAGCCATATCGTAGATACATATCCAGATGTCAAAATTTTGTGCTCTTTAAGAATCTGAAATAAAAAATAGGGATCCCTATTTAAAAAAAACTGAAGATGACCTTCAAATGACCTTGAAAATGATAATCAATAACAAATCCAAGGTCACCATTTAGTTCAACCTTCAAAACTGAACAACTTTTGTATTGAACATTTTTTTCCAAAGTGCTTACTTTATGTTATAAGTAGAGGATCGAGAACATTTCGAACACAGTATATTATTAGGATTTTGAATAAGTTCTCGCTGTTTCATCAAAGATGAGAGCAGTACTCCGCTCATAGAATTTCGAATCATAACGTACATGCAAGTAAATACTGTATCCAATCTTCAATTTCAGTCTATACTAGTTCAATTTAGTGTAAACAAAATAATTTCTTATTAGTTCTGAAAATATCTACTTTAGTTCCAAATAAATTGCATTTCCGAGAACTTTTATTGCACTACTTTATTCAAAAGAAATTTGCAGCTAAATTACATAGAATTCTTGTTGAGACATATGGTGATAATGCTTTGTCAAATACAGAATACAGATACTGGCGTCAACACTTTAAAAATAATGATTTTGGACATGTGAAGAAAGAACGTTCTGGCACACGTCGAACGGTGTTCCTGCTTCAACATCAGAAAAGAAAAGATTTATTACACCTTATCATAACTGGTTATGAATAGTAAATATACTACGATAAGCTAAAGTATAGAAAAGCTTGAAATCATCACGATCATTCAGCAATATCGTCTGCAAAAGCAGTAAAATCAGTAATTTATTTATTATGTAGCTATTAAAGCTTTCGAAGATTTACGCAATAATTATTTCTGATAAAATTAATAATTAAATACTTTTATTACTACACCCATGAACAGCTAATAATTAAATTATTGCATCGTTAATTATTCAGTTTTTAATTAGTTATTCAATTGTACAACTATATATTATTCAGATTTTAATGGGGAGTTAGATTATTTAATTATTAAATATTTATATTCATACTGGAACATTAAAATGTATCATTATTAATTATACGAGTTATAATTGATGAATAGAATGATTAGTTCTAAATTATATAAATTATAATTCATAATTAAACTCTATAATTACCTATAATAACTCTATAAGTACATATTATAATTGAAAATTAGAATCCTTAATTATCATTTATATAGCTTATAAATGATAATTTACATTTTTAGCTATCATTTGAAACTTTTAAATGATGTTTACAATATTTAATTATTAACTATGTGGTCCATAATTGATAATTAAATTATTTACAAAATTAATAAAAATTTTTTTGTAAAATTGGGAAAACTACCTAAAAGGTCTACAATTACCCATTAAATTCTTTTATTAAGATTTGATACTTTTTTTTCATTGAGATATCTTTGATTGAAATAAAGTATTTTAGTAGTTTTAAAACAGGTATTTTCCCCCATTGAAAAATATTCCAACGTGAGAGATGTAAAGTTAAAAAAAGGTAAGGCATATTTGTCGGTCCTCAGATTCACGATTTCATCAAATAATTGGGAAATGGTTTAACTGATCGGAGCAGGCGGACGCGCGCGCTTGTTTATAAAACCGGCGACGTTTTGCCGCCAATGAGCGAGAGAGGGATAGAGACAGAGAGAGAGAGAGAGAGAGAGAGAGAGAGAGAGAGAGAGAGAGAGAGAGAGAGAGAGAGAGAGAGAGAGAGAGAGAGAGAGAGAGAGAGAGAGAGAGAGAGAGAGAGAGAGAGAGAGAGAGAGACAGAATTTCGCTTAACGATATATGAGGTGTGTTCAAAAAGTAACGAGAATTTTTCAATTTCACGGGTTTAAAGATTCCGCCTGTATAAAAATTTTTTATTATGTTGGTACGCATATCCCTGAAGTACGATAAAATTTTCAGCAATATTCATTGCTTACTTTTTAAATGGCAGCCACTAACATTAGACGTGTTTTTTCGAGCTCGGCGATTTTCGTTTGTGAAAAAAATGGAGTAAAGAATTTGTATTCAATTTTGCGTAAAAAATGAAATAAAGTGTAATGAAGTTTGTAAAATGTTAACAAAGGCATATGACGAGCCTGTTATGAGTAAAGCAAGGGTTTAAAAGTGGTATAAGCGTTTCCAAGATGGCCATGAAAACGTTGAAGATGACGAACGATCCGGACGCCCAAGCACATCAACAACCGATGAAAATGTGAAAAAAATTAAAGAAATGGTTATGAAGGATCGCTGAATCACAATTAGAGAAGTCGCTGATGATGTTGGCATATCAATTGGCTCATTTCATGGAATTTTTTTTGGATGTTTTGAATATGAAACGTTTGGCAGCAAAATTTGTTCCAAAATTGTTGAATTTCGAACAAAAACAGCGACGAATGGAAGTTGTTCAGGAGTCGCTAAATGAAGTTAATAACGATGCAGGACTACTAAAACGTGTTATGTGAGGAAACATGGGTTTACGAATATGATGTCAAAACTAAGGCTCAATCGTTCCAATGGAGGCATTCTGGATCGCCAAGACCGACAAAGGCTCGACAAACAAAAATCGCCGAGCTCAAAAAACATGTTTAACGTTAGCGGCTGCCACTTAAAAAATAGGCAATGAATATTGCTCAAAATTTTATCCTACTTAAGGGGCATACGTACTAACATAATAAAAACATTTTTATACAGGTGGACTCTCCAAACTCACGAAATTTAAAAATTCTCCTTACTTTTTGAACTACACCTTGTATTAAGGAGAGTATATATATATATATATATATTCACACGTCGGAACAGGTCTGTTATATATAGCAACAAAAAAGACCGACCTGTTATTTCATTGGCCTCCTTCGGAAGTCTAATGAAACATTTACTATTAAACGCGGCTAATTTTTGCTAATGTAATTACTCACCGCGTATACTAAATTACGAGGAGTGAAAATGTAACGTATAGTGAATACTCAAAAATGAAATAAGTCCTGTCACTTCGATTTTCAGATTAAATAAAAATAAAAAAGGTGTAAATTATAGACAAACACTTTAACCATCGTCCGCTCGCTTTTAAACCGAGCAGCCATTAGATATTTATATCATATAAAAAAATAAAGCTTTCAACGGTGACCGTTTTCCCCATCTGTGGGGTACGATGAGCGCGGGAAAATAGAACATACTATAAATATTTTATATTAATGGCGCATTTGTAGCAAGATCATTACAAAGCTAAGATAAATGTTCTGAACATAGAAAATTAATCTAGATGTTTACAAATGAAATTTGAAATCTTGGAAATCGAACTTCGACTCACAGCATGTCAAAGACTGCGAATGATATCATAAACTTTTGAGTTTTGATCATCGATAAAGTCGAAGTTGAATACTGTGTGCTAGGTACTGCAGTGCAAAGGATTTTTAATACGTTTTTTTTCTTTACATCTATGATGTTAAAAATTCGATGCCGTACAGCGCTAACAATTAAAACTAGTTACAATATAGTGGGTTAGGCGACAATGTGGTTGCTGTAGAAATGGTTGCTGATTGGTACCGTTATTATGAAGAATAGTCAATAGCATTATTGTTATAGAATTCCGTTATCTAGCAGTAAATCACCAGCAGCTAGTGTTCGTATACATATATATAGCTATATTGTTTTATACACACTGACATACTCTCCCACCCACACGCACGAATGCGCGCGCGTATACGATCATCCCTCCGTCACAGCTTCGTCCGAGATTATAAAATTAATTTTTTTGATATTGAAATTGTGGTACTTGTAGAGATATAATATTTTTCGCGACTATTTGATTCTGTGCTAAGAAAATATATCAAATTACTGAATTAGTAATTCTCGAAAATCCGAATGTAATTGTTCGCCTGCAAAAGATTTTGATTGCAAATATAGTGTAAGTTATTCATTGACTGTGGCAATAAAATAAGTTTTGTTGGGAATTATACTCTTTTAAATTAATATAGTAAATATGTTGGAAAGATTAGTATTTGTGATAGCACAACAACTTCATTGAAACTGTATCAGTTAGCATCATTAAATATTAACATTCTTCATTTATTTTATTTGCAATTGGTTACGTAAACAATAGTACAATTAAGCAACATGGATGAATATTGATAACGAAAATAATAAAATTGACTAATTAGTTCTATAAAGATTGTGAGAGCTAAATATTGTGTATATATAAATGTTCACTTATTTTCCGTAAAATAAAATCGAAAATTACAATTGGGAAAATATATTTTTCTTATTACCTACTATATTTTTTTATATCATTTGATATTTTAATATTTAATATATATTATGCAATATTTATGTTGATTGTAAGATTATGGACAAGTCGATGGGGCCATCTAATGTATAAGAATATAACCGCTGCAAAAATGAAATTCCATGAAACATTATTTGAAGCTCCAATTGAGCTGCGATTTTTGATCCAGAAGGTTTAAAGTTTTTCGAGTACAACTCCAATCTACAGGCAGAATATATATATATTTTTTACGCGTTTTTCTGTAACTCACTGTGTTTTAATCACGGACATTTATCTTCCTACATCTGAGAAGACTGAAAATTAATGCAACCTCTAATCATATATGTCAATGCAATATTTTAGCATAACATTTGAACCTAAACGAATGCTTATGTACACATATTTTTAAATATTGAAAAAAATTGAACTACAAAGTAAGAATAAACATAACAAATTTTTTTAAAAAGCATGCTTTTTTGAGAAAAGGAAAAACTTGAAATAAAAGAAAATAAAAAAAATAAAATTCGAACAAAAATGAATTTAAAGTTAAAAGTATAAAAAATATTCACCAAATTTTTGATAGATTAAATTAATTTTCATGAATATTCCATATCATTTGAAACTTCTCTTGGATGTAATACATTTATCAATATAATCAATGTATTGTATTTATTTATATAAATGATCTATTTTCTTAATTAGACTTCTCAGTCAATTACACATTAACGTGCGATGCTTAAAAAACAACTTATAGTTTTAGTATTTGTAAATATTTCTAATTTAAACAAATGAAAGTCTTTAAATAAATTTTTACATAGTCAAGTATATGTAAATATGTATTAGTATCAATTCATGTAAGTTTTGAAATGATTATTTATTATTATTCAATAAAAAAATTGCTTATTAAAACTGTACCCATGCACTCTCTTATTTAAAACGTGGGAATACAGTACTATGAAAATATAATTTAAAAATCATTTTGAGATGTACTTGTGGGCCTGTCTTTGAAAAGTTTTTTGATAATAAGGGAATTTTAGATGCTAAATTAGTTATTTTTTTCCACAAAATAGCTACCCATATAAAATTACACTGCGGTCAAAATCAGTTTAAATCACTTGCAATAACCGAAATTATTTTTAAAGAAAATTATTTGAAATCATTTTAAAATCAGTTGAAAACCAGTTTTCAGTTTCAATAAATTGTACTTTCGATCAAATCACTTATAACATAATCTTGTGAGATTACTAAAAATTTATATGACAAGGTAATTTTAATGTTGTGAAAATGTAATTGCGGATTGGAGTAATGATTATTTTGTCAAATGTTCATGTTATTGGCTCTCAAGCACAGAGCATAGTGGTCGTAGAAATAATAGTTTACATTAAGTACAAGATACTGAAATACAAAAATTTAAAAAAAATAATGTAAATTTATTTTCTGACAATAAATTAATTTATTTTCAAAAATATAACGAAATATATGTTAAAAATTGATGTATATCTAAAAATCATTATGACAACAAACATTACTGAAGTCATCTTCTTTGTTTCGTAATTAAACTGGACTTACATATAAAAGTTTGCAATACTTAAACAATTATGCAATGATCGATAGAAATTCTAAAGACATCGATGTTATACGAGGGTGGATTGATAAGATTCCGACCTGACCAAGAGATGGCGCCACTAGGCATACCTTGAGGTGGCGTTCTATAGTACCATCCTTAGATAGCTTGTAGCAATAGTTTCAGTCCGATCGCCATGTTAGTTTAGATTTGAGAGCACGCCGAACAAGACGCCGCTGTGTTTTTCGTAAAAATGGAAAAGATGGAAAATCGTGCTGTCATCAAATACTTTTATTTGAAGGGGTTAACGCCGAAAGAAATTAAAGAAGGAATAAACTCAACACTGGGGATATGCTCCCCATCATATTCAACCGTTAAGCAGTGGATTTGCGAGTTTAAAAAGGGTCGTGTGAGCACCTCTGACGAGCCTCGCTCAGGACGCCCCATTGAGGTCACAACTCCAGATATGATCGAAAAATCCATCAAATAGTGTTAAAAGACCGCAGATTAAAAGAGCGTGAGATAGCTGAGACCTGTAAGATGTCATATGAACGTGTACAAAATATTTTGCACCAACATTTGTATGTGGAAAAGCTTTGTGCAAGATCGGTGCCGTGTTTGCTAACAGTCGACCAAAAATTGATTCGAAAGAACATTTCTACCGCCAATTTGGTGTTGTAGAAGCGTAATCGAAGCGAATTTTTGCATCGATTTGTAACCGTTGACGAAACTTGGATCCACCACTACACTCCTGACACCAAACAACAGTCTAAACAGTGGATTGGACCAGGGGAACCAACTCCAAAGAAGGCAAAAACAATTTTTTCGTCGAACAAGGTTATGGCTACTGTTTTTGGGATGCAAGAGATATTATATACATTGATTACCTTGAAAAGGGCAAAACTATTACTAGTCAATACTACGCCGACTTATTGCAACGTTTGAGCCAAGAAGTGAAAATTAAACCTCATCTGGCGAAGAAAAAAATCTTGTTTTATCACGATAACGCACCAGCGCACACGTCAATCGTTGTGATGGCTAAAATCAACGATCTGAAGTTTGAATTAATGCCGCGCCCTCCCTACTCTTCAGACCTAACCCCGACTGATTATTATC
The DNA here is from genome assembly GCA_018907035.1 of Sycobia sp. Sy_11. Classification (NCBI taxonomy): domain Eukaryota; kingdom Metazoa; phylum Arthropoda; class Insecta; order Hymenoptera; family Epichrysomallidae; genus Sycobia; species Sycobia sp. Sy_11. Next base: position 3,204,482 of record JACCIC010000004.1, read on the forward strand.
TGTTTCCTAACCTCAAAAAATGACTTGGCGGTAAGAGATTTGTGGACAATGAAGAAGTAATCGAAGCTGTAAATGGGTATTTTGAGGAGCTTGACGAATCAGTCTATAGAGATGGCATTACTAGATTAGAACACCGCTATGAGAAATGTATCAGCCTTGGAGGAGATTATGTTGAGAAATAAAAAAAAATTCTTAAAAACGTTGTTTTTCTTGGTCAGGCCGAAAACTTATCAATCCACCCTCGTATAGTTTGGACCGTATGTAAATGTAATAATTTTATGTTACTGAATTTTGAGCTATTCATCTACTATTTATTAACTCGAAATCCATATTGATGGTGTTGTAGTAGATTAAAGTTTCTTCGAGAAAATAAAGCATTTATTTTGATAAAAATAAATTAAATTTTTCAATGTCTTTTCACAAAAATTCGTAAATATCCAAGTTACAATTAATTAATTTTAATTTATTCGATAGACTGGGAACTATAGTTTAAATTGCCTACTGTTCTGCAAAAAATAATATTCCTCAATATTTCTTAACCATTTAAATTACCATAAGCTTTTCAAAGACGGGCCCGCAAGTTCATGTAAAAATAATTTTGAAATTATATTTTCATAGTACTGTATCCCCACGTTATAATTAAGCGAGTGCGTGGGGACACTTTTAATAAGCAATTTTTTTATTGAATAATAATAGGTAATAATTTCGAAACTTAAATGAATTAGTACTCATACATATTTACATATACTTGACTATCTAAAAATTGATTTGATAAAAACATTTTTATATATTCTTGAAGTATATTTTACTATACTATAATTTTTTTTTAATATCAAACATTTTTAGATATATAAGCTCTGATTTTCAATTAATACACAAAACTCCCTTTGGAAATCGTCGACAGACACCTGCATATCGTGCTCTACCGTTCGAACACGAAACTCCCTATAGAAGTCGTCTTGATACATCTGGATATGGTGTTCTACCATCCGAACACAAAACTACCCGTCGAAGTCGTCGCGATACACCTGGACATCGTGTTCTACCGTCCGAACACGAAACTCCCCGTGGAAGTCATCCCGACCCTCATGGACATCGTATTCTACCGACCAAACACGAAACTACCCGTGGAAGTCGTCCCCACATACTTGGACATCTGTTTCTACCGGTCGAACATGACATTATGATCTGTAGTAGCAAAGTTTATTAAAAACATTATAGTATTGTAGTAATACATACAACTGCATATAGTATATACATATAATAATGCGTGTATATATATATATATATATATATATATATATATATATATATATATATAAACCAAACTCGCCTTCGAAGCACTATTGGTCCACTTGATTTAGTTACTTACTGCCGGAAATTACACAAATCTATTGAGTATAACTAGAAAGATAATGAAAACAGAAGTAAAAAATTTACTGCTTAATAATTTGATTATTATAAAAATTTTTTACATAAAACTTTTTTTGAATTGAAGCATAACGGAATAGCTTTCTTTTATGCATAATTAGAAGTAATATAATGGTTTAATCTTGACGCAATAATTATTTGAAAATCTCGAAACCCAATATCAATGTATATATAGCACGGTCGTCTGAAGGTTGTAGTACCCATACTTGCCATCGGAGCGCGACCTCGCTTCTTGATTCATTAATTTCCAAATCAGGTATTTTTTATGCGGCCCACATTTTTCTTTTTAGTCAAAAATTTGATCAATACATTGATACTTTTAAATTTAAGTCCAATTTTTTTTTAATTTAATTTTTAACTTTTTAGTTTAATTTTTTAAAGTGAGGCCTACGATGACTCGATCGTTAGAGCGAAGAATTAGTAACTTGATGATCCAACTTCAAGTCCCGGTCTCGACCGATTGACATAAGCACCGCTGTAATAATGTACATGGGTTTTGTTTACAAACACATCGCAGATCTTCGTCGCTGAGTATCACCGATATTTGGACTCATAAATAGAGCGACGTTATATAACATAAAAATTTTTTGAGTGTTCATTTTTTATGTTCAGTTTAATTTTTTATTAGTTTCTTGGAAAAATATGTTTTTTTTTTCTCTTTTGAACCTAAACTTAATAACAGAGTACTAAAAAATTTGTAATCATTGATTTTATGAAAACATCTATAAGTAACATACAACAGAATTATATTGGTCAAGACTGCACACGAATTATATGTAAAAAATAAAAAATTCAGTATTGCTACTGTAGTAGGTGCCTAAACTTAAAGTCTAGCAGGGATACAAGGACTTGGTCAAGCAGTACATCGAGGAAATTCAGTCAATCTACGCCTCATTGAAGGGCACAACCTCTCTGCCCCGTTCAATTTATGTTTCTATACACGCTATTATGGATCGCGAGCAGATGAGAAAAGACTGCTGATTCATAAGCAGTCTCCGAAGCATGCCCACAGAAGAGTATCCAGTTGAGAGACTTTAAAAGATCATCAATTTGTCTTTATCAGCGTCTTTCCCTCTACCTTTCTGACCTGCTACCTCCAATACTATCTTTGACTGTGTTCTTAGCATGTCAATACCAACGAACATCAAGTGTTGGTCATGGTCCCGATACATTCGTGTGATACTCTGTAGGGAGGAGGACATATTGTAGCCAATCAGAGACAAAATGAAGCCTTACTAGTCGACTGCCTTTATGTAGACAGCTAATGGCATCCAGCCTACGCTGCGCAGAAAATTATAATCTATATCTGCTGGCACCTTACTGCGAGTATTAAATATAATATTGTGATGCGGTTGAATCCCGAATCACCTTTTTCGATTGATATTTAACGATTGAGGAGATAAAAACTGCATCGCTGAAGGACATCACGCCTATACCAAAAAATGATTATCAGAAGTGCTTCGATCATTGTAAAAAGCATTGGCATAAGTGTATTATATTTAAGGGGCTTATTTTGAAGGGGACAACATAAATATTGATTAATAAATAAATCTTTTTTCAGAAAACCAAAAAGTCGCCTTATTATTTGAACACACCTTGTATATGAAAATATTTTTTTTTTTGTATATGAAAGTAAGAACTCTTGATGAACTACATCATAATAATCAACGAAGATAGTGATCAAAACCTTGACATTTAACCGAACTTGGCGTGCTTTCTTAGGTATTGGTTCTTCTAGGCTCTTCCATTACGACGATTGGACTTTAGTTTCGACCTCATAACCATATACCCACAATTCATCACCAGTTTTAATCCTTTTGAGAAAATCAGCATCATTATTAACTTCAATCAACATCTCCTGAGTTATGGTCATGCGACGGTTCTTTTGATAAAAAATTATAATCTTTTTTTCTACAAATATATTAAAACATTAAATATTATAGTGCTATCAATTTCGGAGAATTGTATCAATTAGACGTTCACTTAATCCGATTAAAAACAGAAGAATTTGTTGTAGTAGTATCTTTATCAGAAACAAAGTTGTATCAAGAACATAAGAAAGTTGAGATCTGATATAGAAAAACACTCATTGCCAGATGAGACAATAATACCGAGGCCATGAGAACCCCTACAACAACAACTGCAGTGATAGGCACGGCAGAAGCCATTAGATCAAATAAAATTTTAATTAATAAAATTATTGATATTATGTTACTGACAATGACGAGAAAATAATGAACAAAAACGTTTTTGTTAAACTATTCTTTGATAAATGATATTCAATAAACAAATTTTTATCGGTCTTACAATCTTTATATAATAAAGTACGAGGTGTGTTATATAAAACATTTTATTTTGATATTGTATATATATTTATTTATTATGATCGTTAATATCCTCCTCCTCTATCTTTACATCGCTTCATACGAATCTTCTATTGTTCGAAACAGTACTTGAAGTCTTTTTTTGTCACTTTCTTTAGGCTACGTGCCGTTTTTTCTTTTCCAACTTCAACAAACTCAAATCTTGTTCTTTTTAATGCAGATTTTTCTTATGGAAAGAGGTAGAAGTCGCACGGTGTAATATCCAGCGAATAAAGTGGGTGGTTTGGCACTGGAATGTTATACTTGGCTAGAATCCTCTTGACGAATAATGCGGAGTGAGGTGGCGCATTGTCTTAATGAAAAAGCTATGACTTCTCATTCTACAATTCGGTTTGTGTTTTTCTTATGTTTTCACGAAGTTCAGTAAGAACATGAAGATAGTAATTTTAGTGTACAGTTTGGCCTTCAGGAACCTAGTGAAGGTATAGAATTTCATGAATATCGGAAAAACCAATTATCTATGCTTTGAATTTTGATTTGCTCATTTTTTCTTTCTTGAATTTGAATCATAGATTATCTTGAACGCATAAATAGATAGATTAATGCTTTATTTTAGGATCTTAGGTAAAAAAACTAAGATTCGTTATTTACTATTATTATCATAATTATCATTCGTTATACTATTATTACCCTTTGTAATAAGTTTGAATAATTTTCAATCGCATTACAAGTATTAATACAAATATTTAATAAAATATTTTTGGTTCTTATTGTTCAAATGTGACAATTTTAGGCATCAGTTTTGCACACATTTTTTTCATGTAAAAGTTGTCAATAATCACACGAATACTTAATCGATGATCAGATTGAATAAGATTATCGATTTTTTCTATATTTTCACCTATTTTTGACGTGGAACTTCGATGCAAGCGTGCATTTTGTCGGTCACCTTCAAAATGCTTAAGCCACTCAAATACACGTAAAGTGATAAAAATTCTTTGTTATAACTTATTTCAATATATTTTAAGTTTTTAAACAGCTGATTGTTGTGAACCTTAACGCAACGCCAGTTTCGTTACTTTATAGCCATACTTTATAATTATATGGTAATTATATAATTTAGACTGTCCTTCTTTACAATCACTTCCGTAAAATCTGAAATAATAATAATTGCTAACAGTAACAAAAATATTCAAAATAAAAAAATAAAAATATAAATAATTACAAATAAATATAATCAATCTACTGCGACGAGACAATAGTCTCGCGCAGAAATCTTAATATTTGAAATAAGTCGCGAAGTCGTGAGCGGCGCGGCGCGGCGAAGGGGGAGCGCCGAAGGCTTCGTGGCGCGGCGCGGCGCGGGGATAAAGCGCCGGCAGCGGCGAGGATGAGCGAGCGCTCTCTGGCCGCAGGCGGCTCGAAGAGCAGCGGCGAGCGATAATTCGCGAATCAATTCGCGAATTCTCGCGAGCGGCGACGGCGCTGCCCAAAACTACGGCGCGGTACAGTGCGGTAAGGGGAGAGCGAGCACTCTCTCCTAATTCTCAAATAGAGCCGCACTGATTGCAAAAATTCAGTGTGTCAGCGACCTCGAAACTGGCTTTTCGAGGGGACCTGTCGTCGGCGCGATAGCGGGCGACAAGTTTCTGCACACTCGGGGCGAGACGCGAAAACGAGATAAATAATAATTAAAACTTTCTAAATTTTAAATTAGAGATGATTTATTTAAAACTATGTACATCATAAAATACATTTATTTTATGATATAATTTGTTTATTATGTTACAGCGGATAATGGCAACTAAGCGGGCGTTAAAGAAACTGCTGATAGTTAAGAGCCGTTTATTATAAATTATATTATTATTATTTTTATTAAGTTTTATTGTTTATAAATTTTTTGTTAATTTTTCTTTTTTTTTGTTAAATAAAGTTAAATAAACTTAATTAATATTTAACAAAAATTTAAATTTATTTCAGTTTCCCAAAATCCAGCAACGAAAGAAATAAAATGATAAATAAATTTATTAAAAATTTAATTCAAACTCTGGCGGGTTGAGCGAGAGTGAGAATTGAATTTTCGCGGGCTGGCGTGTACTAGAATAAACTTGGTGGCGGGTTGAGTGACCAAGGGCCTAGGCGTGTTGAGCGTGGGTCAAAGTACAGTACACACCGTAAAAATTAAAGCAAATATCCTTGCACAAACGAACCTAGTGGCGCGTTGAGCGACTAGGGGCCGAGGCGGGTTGAGCCGGAGCCATTCGTTTATGCAAGTTAAAACGAATTGAACATAGCCTTTGGTGGGGTGAAAAGAACCCGATGGCGTGCTGAGCGATCGGGGCCGAGGCGCGTTGAGCCGGAGCACGAACTAGGCCATACCAAAGTGCTCATGTTACATGGCGCCCGAACAGGCGAATTTCATGGACACAGTCGTGCTTATTGATACTATTTAATCTAAAATTTTAAAAATCCTTATTAAATTTTGAATTTTGATTTATTGAACGGAATTATTTGCTGGATGGGATATATAGAGTAGATAGCAATATTGTCAGTAGTCGAATAAAAACAATGAAGGTCTCGTGGATATATAAGCTTCGTAGGGAGCAGTTGCTTATAGAATTAGCGAAATTCGAGTTAAGTCTAGACGGTAATGTTGTCCAACTCCGGCAGAGATTAGTACGATATGTAAGTCAAAATCCGGAATTTTTTAATGATAAGCCAGACGACGCGCCGGATTACGTAGAAGAGCACGACAGGACGGCCGATGAGCAGAAATTGCTCACCGAGAAATTGCAAAATACATCGTCTCCACTATTAGGAGAAAGTAATGTACTTCCAACACCGAATCAAATTATGGCGAATATTCCCGTTAATCCGGCGGCAAAAATAGCCGACCAGATGAGGAAATGGAATTGCCATTTCGACGGGAAAAATGTTCACGCATTCCTGGAAAGAGTTTCGGAATTGCGTGCCGTCTACGGCCTAACAGACGCACAATTGTTGCAGGGCTTACCGGAATTATTGAGAGGCGACGCGCAACAATGGTTTCGAAATTTTGCTAGAGATATCACGTCGTGGGAGGGATTGCAAAAATTAATGAGAGAATTTTACTTACCTCCAAATGAACAGCGACAGCTAGATAGGCAAATAATAGACCGAAAACAAAAATCGAAGGAATCGATTTTAGATTACGCGAACGCCTTATGTACGTTAATGTGACGTCGCGGAGGTTTAGATATTCGTACACAATTAGACAATCTGTACGAAAATATGTTGCCTGAATTGCAATTATATGTTGCAAGAGAAAACATAGCCTCCGTAAGTGATTTAGTCCGGAAGGTAAAAATTGTACGAGAAAAATTAAATAGAATGGAAGGAGATAAAACAAAATCAACTTCCGAAAATCATCGATCATTCGTGAAACCACGAAATGCAATAATGGCAATTACGTCGTCGTACGACAAGAGTAAATGTTGCTGGCGTTGTAAGCAACAAGGCCATACACGTTTCCAATGCAAAAATGCACAAAGAAAATTTTGCACCCGGTGTGGCAAAGACGGCGTATTTTCGCGCGACTGCAAATGCCAAAAGCCGGGAAACGAAATTGCGGCCGGACCATCACAGGCCCGGCCGACCAACAATTAGACTTACGCTATTTTGTAATAGCAAAAATAGGCAAAAAAAAAGTATAAAGCATTAGTTGACACAGGTTCAGTTAATTCTTTTATACGGCCGGACGTGGCAAACCATTGCAAAAATAAATGCAATTGGACTGCGGTAGAAAAATCCAAAGCAGCAATACTGGCAAACGGTGCATTGATATCCGAAATGAAAGGGATAAAAGGCATAGTCAAGATAAAAAATTATTACGTAAATCAAGAATTTTATGTAATGAATAAATTAAGTAGTAAAATTATCCTAGGAATGGATATTTTAACTAAATTGAACATCGACGTTTCATTGAAAGGAAAAAAACTTGGAAATAGTAATATATTTATAAATCAAATCTCAAGTATTTAGAACCTTCAAACAGGATTACAAGAGTTACCAAAACAGCAAAAGAAAGACTTAGAAAGATTTATAAATACAGAAATGGAAAAATTTAATTCTATTAAAGGGGCTACGCCTTGTGTGAAACATGAAATACGACTGACGGACACTACACCATTAAAACAATGTTACCGAGATAGAAACCCGGCAATGCAAAAAATTATCAACGAGGAAGTTGATAAAATGATAAAAGAGGGCATAATACGACCGTCAGACAGCCCATGGAGTAGTCCTGTAGTAATCGCAAGGAAAAAAGACGGCAAACCTCGATTTTGTGTGGATTTTCGCTGTTTAAATAAAATTTCGAAAAAGGATGCTTACCCCCTGCCACAAATACAATCAATTCTTGATAAGTTGCAGGGCGCACGAATACTGTCAACTATTGACCTTAAAAATGGCTATTGGCAAATTAACTTAACAGAAGAAAGTAAGCCTCTTACGGCTTTTACAGTGCCAGGACGAGGCCTTTATGAGTTCAATGTAATGCCTTTTGGTTTACATACTGCCCCAGCAACGTTTCAGAGACTGCTAGATACAATTATTACACCCGATATGGCACCAAATGCATTTGCATATCTTGATGACATAATTATCGTCACCGAGACATACAAAGAACATAAAGAATTGCTAAAGACAGTCTTTGAAAGGTTGCGGGCTGCCAAATTAAAGCCGAATCCAGAAAAATGCAAATTTGCAAGGTCACAACTTACGTATCTGGGACACGTGGTTGATGCACAGGGAATCCGAACAGATCCTGAAAAAATTAAAGCGATTTCAGCAATACCACCACCAAAAAATCAAAAAGAATTGAAAAGATTTTTTGGAATGCTTTCCTAGTATAGGCGTTTTATTAAAGATTTGTCAAAAACAGCAGCACCGTTAAGTATATTATTAAAGAAGAAAACAGAATGGACATGGACACAGGATTAAGCAACGGCTTTTGAAGAGCTAAAGAAAAACTTAACGGAAGCTCCTGTTTTGGCATGTCCAAATTGGAATCTGCCTTTTGTCCTGCAAACAGATGCGAGTCTGCTTGGCCTAGGCGCCGTGCTAACACAGATAGACGGAGAAAAAGAGAACGTCATAGCATATGCTAGCCGCACACTAAATCCAGCTGAAAAAAACTATTCCGTCACTGAATTGGAATGTTTAGCTGTGCGGTGGGGCATATGGAAAATGCGCCCATATCTAGAAGGTTATCCGTTTACAGTGGTAACGGATCACCAATCATTAAAATGGTTGGAGAAGTTAGATAATCCATCAGGAAGGTTAGCACGATGGGCACTGGAACTAGCACAATGGGATTTCGATATACAGTATCGAAAAGGGACAGAAAACAACGTGGCTGACATACTATCACGGAATCCAGTCGAAATAAATGCGATATCCAAAACGGAAAATAAATGGTACGAGAAAACTTATAAATCGGTATTAGAAAATCCAAAAGATTTTCCGGATTATAGGATAGAAGGCAATAGATTGTATCGGCACATATTACACACGCTTGATTTTAATGAAACAAATGAATTAAGCGAGTGGAAAATATGCATAAGCGATACAGAAAAACAGCGAATAATGAAGGAAAACCACGATGATCCCACGGCAGGACATTTAGGAGTAGCTAAAACTTTAGCAAAATTAGCTAAAAACTACTACTGGCCAGGCATGTTCCGTGAAGCCACACGGTATGTACGCACGTGTATAAACTGCCAAAAGCATAAAGCACAGCAGTCAGCCCCGGCGGGAAAAATGCACGCGACAAATGTAACACAGCCATGGGAGATGGTCTCTGTTGATTTGGTGGGGCCTCTTCCACGATCGAATAACGGACACATTATGCTTCTTGTAATGCAGGATCGATTAACGAAATGGATCGAACTACGTGCATTACGGAAAGCAACGGGTGCTGCCATAGGACGAGCAATCCAGGAACAGATTATATTACGTTTTGGATGCCCGCAAGTAATAGTGAGTGATAACGGTAGACAATTTATTTCGAATGAGTTTCGCCAAATATTAAAAAATGCGAAAATTACTCATCGAACAACGCCACCGTATTCACCCCAGTGCAATCCTGTAGAACGGGTAAATCGCACTGTAAAAACTATGGTAAAACAGTACATAGATAAGTCCCAAAAAACATGGGATAATTATCTAAACGAAATTTCATTTGCATATAACACAGCCATGCACGATAGCACGGGTTATACGCCAGCTTATTTAAATTTCGGACGAGAGCTAAGCGCACCAGGTAGCCTGAAACAAGAAATAGGACAACGTTCAAAATCAAAAGCAGAAGAAAGGATAAGGAATATTCAGGAAGCACTTGAGCTCGCCAAAATAAAAACGGCACAGTCTTTCTCGCGACAGAGAAAATATTATGACTTACGCCGACGCGATTGGCAGCCACGTGTTGGCGAACAAGTCCTGAAGCGTCAACACATACTGTCAAATAAGGCAAATCAGCTCAATGCAAAACTTTGCGAAAAATATAGTGGGCCATTTGCAATAATAAAGAAAGTTTCCCCAGTCATATTTGATCTGCAAGGAGCAGATGGGAAACTAATAGAAAAAATTCATGTCAAGGACATAAAACCGTATACCGGTTACGATACGTGAATTTTGTAAATAATTTTGTAAAATTGTATAATAGTGTATATTGCCGGCAATAGTAATAAGTAAATAAGATAATTAAGTAAGCGAGATCTCTGTAAATAATTCTGTATATAGCGTGTTAATCATTTAAAATAGCGAGTCAATAATTATGTATATAGCGTGTTAATCATTTAAAATAGCAAGTAATTTAAAATAGCGAGTCAATAATTATGTATATAGCGTGTTAATCATTTAAAATAGCGAATAATTTAAAATAGCGAGTTACAAATTTTATATAGCGAATTAATAATTCTGTATATAGCGAGTTAATGATAAGTACAATGTAATACGGCTCAGAAATAAATCGGGAGGAAAAAGGTTGTTTTTCCTAAATAAACGCGACTCACGATGGAGAATCTATATTCTGCAACACACACGATCAAGACACAAAATTTAAATAATCAACTAACTATACAAATAATTTTGTATATAGGCATGGGCTTTACAATTCCCTACCTCGACAATAAATTCACACATACGGTCGAGTCGGGAAATAAAAGTAAACAAATACGCCCTTGCCTACTATTCAACATGTTCTAACTTTAAGATTTAATTAAAGTTAAAGAGAACAAATCTGATCAGTGTAAAATCTACCGTGCTTAAGTTAAGATGGAAGCCATAATGAATATGACGCCGCAGGAGTTATATGAGGAATTCGAGCGTTGGCTTGACGATCAAGATACCTCGTACTTCGGGGAGGTGGCTGGAGATGAGGGATATTTCCCTCAGCCCACCCCACAGCAGACACTGCCTACGATGGAATATCAGCCGACCAGTAAGGCGGTCCTAGAGGCTATGGCCAGGAGGCCAATGGTGCGGCTGGAGCGGCTACAGACGCGCCCGAGACCCTTAGCGTTCCCACCACCGCTGATAACACTCCCGCCCATCCACCGGCAGCAGCGGGACACATCATTCCAGGTGCCTCCGAATCCGGCGGAAGGATTCCGTCGGATTTCCATCCCGGAGCCCCCACGGCCCAGAAGGGTAAAAATCCCAAATGGGCCGGAAGTCGTGATCTCGCCGGGAGTGCGCGAATACAGGGCTCGGGACAACGGTCTGCGATGGCGCATCCGGATAGACGCCAAAACAGGAGCAATAAGGGTCGGAAAACCTAAAGGTTTGTTTTTTTTTATTTATCGAAAAACCAACATTATAATATGCGCGAAACCGGGTTCCTCGCTATTTATTTCACCGAGTCCGGCATAATAAATTCAAAATTGTATTATATAGTTATCTCCGTTTCATTTTTGTTATCGCGTTTCACTCTTCACGGGGGAAGGGGGAGATGCGACGAGACAATAGTCTCGCGCAGAAATCTTTAATATTTGAAATAAGTCGCGAAGTCGTGAGCGGCGCGGCGCGGCGAAGGGGGAGCGCCGAAGGCTTCGTGGCGCGGCGCGGCGCGGGGATAAAGCGCCGGCAGCGGCGAGGATGAGCGAGCGCTCTCTGGCCGCAGGCGGCTCGAAGAGCAGCGGCGAGCGATAATTCGCGAATCAATTCGCGAATTCTCGCGAGCGGCGACGGCGCTGCCCAAAACTACGGCGCGGTACAGTGCGGTAAGGGGAGAGCGAGCACTCTCTCCTAATTCTCAAATAGAGCCGCACTGATTGCAAAAATTCAGTGTGTCAGCGACCTCGAAACTGGCTTTTCGAGGGGACCTGTCGTCGGCGCGATAGCGGGCGACAAGTTTCTGCACACTCGGGGCGAGACGCGAAAACGAGATAAATAATAATTAAAACTTTCTAAATTTTAAATTAGAGATGATTTATTTAAAACTATGTACATCATAAAATACATTTATTTTATGATATAATTTGTTTATTATGTTACAGCGGATAATGGCAACTAAGCGGGCGTTAAAGAAACTGCTGATAGTTAAGAGCCGTTTATTATAAATTATATTATTATTATTTTTATTAAGTTTTATTGTTTATAAATTTTTTGTTAATTTTTCTTTTTTTTTGTTAAATAAAGTTAAATAAACTTAATTAATATTTAACAAAAATTTAAATTTATTTCAGTTTCCCAAAATCCAGCAACGAAAGAAATAAAATGATAAATAAATTTATTAAAAATTTAATTCAAACTCTGGCGGGTTGAGCGAGAGTGAGAATTGAATTTTCGCGGGCTGGCGTGTACTAGAATAAACTTGGTGGCGGGTTGAGCGACCAAGGGCCTAGGCGTGTTGAGCGTGGGTCAAAGTACAGTACACACCGTAAAAATTAAAGCAAATATCCTTGCACAAACGAACCTAGTGGCGCGTTGAGCGACTAGGGGCCGAGGCGGGTTGAGCCGGAGCCATTCGTTTATGCAAGTTAAAACGAATTGAACATAGCCTTTGGTGGGGTGAAAAGAACCCGATGGCGTGCTGAGCGATCGGGGCCGAGGGGCGTTGAGCCGGAGCACGAACTAGCCCACACCAAAGTGCTCATGTTACATGTGGTTCCCGTACCGGGAATCGAACCCGAGCCTCCTGGGTGAAAGCCAGGTATCCTCTTATATTAGATATTAGAATATATAGAATAGATATATTAGAAAAGAATAGCTTGACTTGCCCCACCACCAATATTAACCGTATCTTCTAAGGGCGTTTCAAACCATCTTGATTCCTCTTCGGGGACTAAATTAAAATAAAAATTAACCATCCTACTATATATATTCAACCCGCCTCCATAATATCTGTATAATATTTATGTAACCACCATCTCACTTAATTTTAAATTTTAAGCACAATTTGATATTAATAATGAGTTATCTAATTTCCCGTGTGGAAATTCATTCTCGAATCTAACTACTATCGGGTAAGTTTTCCTTATTAAATGTTCGGATCCAGAAGGGAAATCTAGTCTGATCCTAGTTCCGATTTGTCCCACTTGTAATAGTATTTTTAATAGGGAACGAGCTTCGATTTTGGTAGGTATACCAAGCTGGAAACTAGACAAAATCTAGTCAGAAAATCTAGAAATTAAGCCAATAATAAATTATTCTAATTTTGTTTCCTCGATTAAGTGAATAATTTTTTGACTCTTTAATATTTATTTATTTAAAATAAAAAAACATATTTACGTATTTAGGTGACGCATACCATTAATTAGAATTTATAAATTATTTTTTATATGCATTATTACGTATTACGATTTACAGTTAATAATTAATAATTATTAATATATTTTTTACACTAATTATTGTAAATTTTAATGTTAAGCACCTCTGTTGAACGAATAAATTATTTTATCTCAATGAAAAAAATTTCGACCTCCGGTGAGTATCGAACCCACGACCCTACGATTCGCAAGTTAACGTATTATGCACTATGCTAAGACGCAATATGGGATTAATACTATATTTTGCATATGACCGTACAGAACTTAAGAGCATATAATAATATTTTATAAAGATAAGATAATACATACATAATAAATCAATTTTTTTAATTCTTTCCCATGTTGGAAAGATCTGCGGGTATTTATATATATATATATATATATATATATATATGTGTTTTTTTTTTTTTTATTTTATTTTTTTTTTTATTAGGCGTAGGCAGAGCAAGCTCTGCACTAGTGGCCTCTCGAAACCAGCATCCCGCCGGAACTATCCGGGAATATTACTTCGGCGGGGCTGTTAATTAGCCTATACGACTCATCTTCTTATGACACTATCCTACGTCCCCCATCCACACAGGTGATCAGGGGTTCGGTGTTCGTCCTCTGTATCTTAAAATAGGATCAGTTGGCCTGGTTCATCCTGGGCCATTCGCCTAGTTCTATCGGCATATCTAAGTTTGGTCATCACCTCTTTTGCGAAACTGGCTACTGCCTTCCAGTTTTCAGAAGATTCCAGCATTATTGATAGGATGCTCTCTGGTCTTATTGGCTTATTGATGATGTTCATCAAGTGCTCACGTTGTGTTCTAAAACGAGGACAGCTCACCAATATATGCTCAGCATCCTCGACCAAAGTCGGACAGATGGGGCAGAGATCATTATTATCCAGGTGAAAGCGGTGGAAATAGGACCTAAAACAACCATGTCCAGTCAACAACTGAGTTAGGTGGAAATCTAATTCCCCGTGTTTCCTGTTGATCCATCTGTGTATGTCTGGGAGGATACGATAAGTCCATCGGCCTTTGCTAGAATCGGTCCATCGTTTTTGCCATATTTCTATAGAACGATGACGTTCCACATTTTTAGCACCTTGTAGGGAATCCACTGCGGCCTTACATATGTTATGCAGCCTAGCCAGTTCATCTGCAGCTAAATCGAAAGGAAGAATTCCGGCAAGTACCTCAGCTGCGTCGGTGGATACCGTCCTGTAACCACTAATAATACGTATACAGGAGCGACGACGGGTCGCAATGGCCAACTCACAATACGATTTAATTCCGCATGCATGATGCCAGATTGGTGCTGCATACATGCTGACAGAATTAACAACATAAGCTAATAGTTTCCTCTGGGGTGGACTTGGGCCACCAATGTTAGGCATGAGCCGACACAAGGCAGCTGAAACTCGTTGCGCTTTTTCGCCAGATATCTTTAGATGTTCTTTGAAGTTTAACCTGGCATCAAGCTGGACACCCAAGTATCGTAAAGATGGCGCAGAACTAATGCGGCAGCTACCAACTTTAAGAGTAATACTATCTACCTTCTTACGACTGCTGACAAGAACTACTTCTGTCTTGTGCTCCGCTAATTGTAGACCAGCCGTCTTAATCCATCTACTGATGTTGCTGATTGCCTCATTGGCATTTTCAGTAAGTTCATCAAGGGTCTTAGCCGTCACTACTAGAGCGATATCGTCGGCGTACCCTACTGTTATTGAACCAGGCGGTTGTGGAATCCTCAACACGCCATCATACATAATATTCCACAATATAGGTCCCATAACTGAGCCCTGGGGGACTCCCGCAGTAACCTTATGCGATACAGTGCCTTCATCCGTTCGGTATAATATTATCCTATTCTCAAAGTAGCTGGCCACGACATTCTGTAAATAACCAGGTACTCCGAACTCTTTAAGAGAACTCATAATAGAAGACCAGCGCGCTGAATTAAAGGCATTCTTGACATCTAGGGCGACAATGGCACAATACTGTTTAGTGCCACCTTTCCATCTCTTACCACTGATTGCATTTCTTGCGGTACACACTACCAGTTTAATGGCATCGACTGTTGATTTTGATTTCCGAAATCCAAATTGGCGTCAGGATAAGCCGTGCAATCCTTCAGTGAATGCTTCCAGTCGGCTACATATTATTTTTTCAAATATTTTACCTACCGTGTCGAGCATACACAATGGCCTGTATGATGAAGGATCATCAAGTGGCTTATTGCCCTTAGGTAACAGGACTAACCTTTGAGTTTTCCAGCAATCAGGAAAAATACCCTCAAGAAGACAAGCATTATATACTTTTAGAAATATAGCTGGATTCTTCTGAATCGCCAACTTAACTGCCGCATTAGGGATACCATCAGGGCCAGGGGCAGCATTGTCTCTAGTCTTAGCGTAAGCATTATGTAGCTCCATTTCTGTTATAGGAGGTATATCGTCCGAGTGTTGCGTGCGCAGTACAGTCCCATGAATGTCATTGGGAAAGAGAGCGGAAACAATCTTATCAATCAATACCGTGCTAGTGGGTTGTATTGGTGCCCTACTCAATCGTGCCATGACTGTTTTGTATGGTCGTCCCCATAAGTCATTGTTGGCCTCTGCACACAGTTCAAGCCAGCATCGACGCTTGCTTGCCTTAATGGCCTTGACAAGCACTCTCTGTGCTTCTTTAAATAAACTATTAAACGTATCACGATGGGTGCGGGCTCTCTGGGCAAGTCTACGGGCGCGATGACATTGTTTGCGCAATTCTGCAATTTCATTTGTCCACCAGTAGACAGATTGACGATGTTTAAATCCGCTCTTAGTCCTAGTCATCGATGCATCACATGCTTCAGAGATATGCTTCATGAGTGCATTTGCCAGATGGCCTGGTGCACCATATTCTAAACGCTCTTCTCATATTATAGTGGCGAACACTTCACAGTCTAGCGATCTGATGTTCCATTTCCGTGTGGGCATCCACTCATTGCACTTGTTCTTTACTTTCTTCTCTGCAATCTCATACAAGATCGCCCTGTGATCACTGTGGGTGTAAAGGTCGCTTACTCTCCAATTAAGGATCCGCTGAATCAAGTCATCACTGGCGAATGTTACATCAATGACTGATTGTTTATCACCCCTAATGAAAGTGGATTCAGATCCCTTATTCACCACGTGGAGTTGTAGAGAATTAAGGCCATCAAGCAGCATACTACCTCTGTTATTTGTTGAAGCGCTTCCCCAGGCTGTGGACCACGCGTTAAAATCGCCACCGATTAATAATGGTTTCTTGTCCATGGCTTCATCAACTAATTTAGCTACAAGGATTTCAAACTGCTTGTCCGTCAAGCTTGGAGGAGCATATACACTAAAGACGTATATTTCTTGTATTTTAGCCCAGGATATCAATTCGCTCCGATGACTCGACTGCTTTAGTACCTGCCTATTTTGACCAATCCAGAGGGCAGCTCTATTGCTTGTGTCACTTATCCAGCGCTGTGGTCTGACCCTGTCACAATATGGTTCGGAGATTACAGCAATGTCTATTCTTAGCTCCTTTATTGTCTGTTTCAGCAGGTCATGAGCTGCTACGCAATGGTTGGTATTCAGTTGGAGTATTTTCATGTTTTATGTCTGTTTAAAAACTCCACGGTAATCGGGCACTTATAGCTGTATGCTGGATGGTTAATCTCCTTTTTTCCTTCACATTTACAGAGTAAACAACAGGGCCCGTTTACACACAGCTTGGATAGATGGTCTTTTCCACCGCAGTGCCTGCAAAGTTTAGTTCTGTCAGGGCCCGAGCACACGGACGCTAAATGGCCAATCTGCCAACACCTGAAGCAGCGCTTTATTTCTGTTTTTTTTTCGAACTCTGCAGCTGACCCATCCGATTCGAACATGCCCTACACGTAGTAGCTCAGCTGCGTGGCTATATGGTACAGACACCACCGCCGTCTGAGTACCCCCATAAGCTTGCCGCAAGGAACGAGCAATTAGTAGGTTAGTCTCCTTTAGCTCGAGGTGTGTTCTCAGAGCCTCTAATACTTCATCCTTTGAAGTGACCTCATCTATATCTTTAATCTCCAATGTAATGAGATTACTCAGGACCGAAGTGGATGCGCTATGGCCAACCTTAGATTCAACAATGCGTGCCAACTCATGTGCATCTTTGGCTGTCCGTTCCAACTGAAGTAATATATATGTGTGTGTGTGTGTGTGTGTGTGTGTGTGTGTGTGTGTGTGTGTGTGTGTGTGTGTGTGTGTGTGTAATTTCTGTACACATAAGGCCTTGACTACAAAAAACATCGTTCTTTCCAATATTAGAAAAAGTTGAGGAAATCTAACTAGAATCAAAATAGAAAGCCTAACCATTTCCTTACTTCTCTTACTATGCAGATGACGCCTAGAAAAACGTGAGTTTTTCCAAAATAGGGAGAAGTTAAGGAAATCTAACTAAAACCAAGATAGAAATCCTAATCGTTTCCTTAAGTTTTCTGCTTGTAAAATTTTGACTATACAAAACACGTATTTCTTTCAAGAATCAATAAAAGATAAGGAAATCTGAATAAAGTCGAGAAAGTAATAATTAATATAAGATGATTATTAGATGATCGAAGGGAAATCTAACTCGGATCTGGCGATATTTATCTACATGAGGAAATCATCAGTAATACTGACTAGGATCTAGCCCGAACTAGGGATATGCCGAGTATATTTCTGCACGGGTTACTTCACTCTAACATTAAATTCACATTATTGTCATTTCTCAAAATAATAATATTTTCAAAATTTTTCCCACTAATGTTTTTCATACCCTGTTCTAAAATACATACATTTTCAAAATCGAATGAATGCATTAAATCTAAGCCATGTTTTTTACAGTAAATATGTACCATTTGCTGTTCCAAAACTACTAATACTGATTTTATATATTTTCTATTTTAAATATCTACGCGTTTTTTCAATATAATATTTGTGATAATCGTTACAATTATTTTTATGTACTACTACAGCTTTTACATATCTATCATTCTTATCTTTACAATTGTTAAATAAATTACTTATATTATTATTATTATTATTATTATTTCATTATTATTATTGTTTTTAAAAATTATTTCTAATTCTTTCTGAGTAACTGTACATATTGTAGCACGAGGACTATATTATATATAGTTTTATTTTTCATACTTTTTTCTTTACTACTTTTATAAATCTCGTGTACTCTTTCTATCATTATTCTTTCTATGATATCTATTAGATAATCAATATTAATAAATATTTCTTTAACCAATTTAAAATTATCTTTTCCAAAATCTTTATGTGATAATTTGATTTCTATGTCAATGATCCCTTTATTATACCTATTTTGTTTCCAAATAAAGGATGTGAGATAAAATTTAATAACCTACTAGATCATGTAGTTTTTGAATACCAATTTAATTTTACTCTGTTATTACTAACTCTAATAATATTAATAATTAAAAAACTTATTTAACTCCATTTCTTTTGTAAATTTAATTCTGTTATAGATGGAATTAACTATCTACATTTTGTCCACAAAATATTCTGTAATAATTTAAAGACGCCATCTATATAACTTTTAAAGATGATTGATTCAAAATTCAACCTACAAGATGAAATATTTTCTAATTTTTTTATTAACGAATTAGTGATACCCGGTGGAAATATAGTTTTTAAAAGATATTGAATTATTTTTCTTAAATTGAAAATTGGACCTTGATTACATACTTTTCAAATTTTATATTAAAATTATTTATCAATATTATAAATTACTTTAATATTTAAATGATATAAATAATAATTTTCAAATATAAAATAATATCGAGTTTTATTAAAAATAAATTTTATTTTTTATTTTTGGGAAAATATAATAACTTTTTCTTACATATACCTTTATTTCTTTCCCTCGCAATACAACTATGTTTCACATGATTTGTCTTAAAAATAATTATATATTGACGTTCATGTTAAGAATATTTTTGATGCCGCACGCTGGTTTCGTATAGTGAAGAGCTTGTAAGTTATGATACACATTATATTGTCTTTCAATTGTGATCTTGATAAGGAGATTCTAACTCCTCATTGTTTATTGTTAATCTGAAATTGAAAAAACAAATAATATATAGTATGGAAAAAAATATACTAACAAGTATCAAAAAGAATTAAAATATATAAAAAAGTAATAAACGAGTATTAATGTGTAAAAGTGAAGATTCTTTTTACCGATGTCGACTGTTGAAAACGACGACACAGTCGTATAAAATAAAATGTGTATAATTAAATATTGACAGTTAGACTCTTTTTGTGTATAGTCACCTCCATACAATTTGAAATAAAAATAAAATGTAGTCCATATACTATAGTTAGTAAAGGACTAACTGTCATTCTATTATCATAAACATTTTATTTTATACGATTGTAAGACCGATAAAAATATTTCTTAGTTTAATTTACAATAATCGACATAAATACAATTTCCAATTTTAAATAAAAGTCTAGTATAGGGTGCTAAAAAGGTTATAGTATAGAGAGGATTGTTAGAAATAATTGATTGCAACGGAAGCTTCAAATATTTTATGAAAATTATGGATAATAAACGTTTATATATATATTTTTTTGTCGGACAGATAAAGAAACGGGTGTGGATAGGGTACATATAATTTTATTATTACAATTTTATTTCAGTCTCTGAAAAGAATGTTGTTCGAAACATTGAACAGCAGCAAATACATAGATTTAGTGGTGGTGAGGGCAGTCAGGTTATTCTTCAGCCACTGAAATGTTCATTATTCTTCTCAATCGTGCATTTGTATGATATCGTAGCTTGTCACAGATATATACTTTTTCTTCAGCACATTGTAATATGTATTTTTGTTTAATTATTTCTTCCTATTCCAGTATTTTAACTATCAGAAAACTTCGTTAAGTTAATTTCAAACAAGAGATAGTGAATTGCAAGTGAGATAGAGAAAGATTCACATGCACTTATTTTCTAAGAAGAATGAAAAGAGAGCCTCATGATAATTTTGCGAGAGGTAATTAAGAAAAAAGTAAACATCTAATTAGACTCACAAAAAGATCGGTTTTGGTCGATTGAATGATATCATTCCTTCAACAGTGAAAAAAGATTTCACCTTTGATGTCTCTACATGCCGACTTCGTAAACTATGTATAATTTTGAATCTGTGAAATATTTAACTTCGAATTTTCTAAAATTAGCAAGAAACAAAAGCGTATATTAGAGAACAATAGCATACGGTTCTCAACATCAAGTATGATGGAAGATAATGTTCGATGTTCTTTAATTATATTAAGGTATGAAATTCTCATTTTTTTCCGTGTAGTTACAATCATATCACTTAGTCCATTAGAATAACGTTTTCGTCATCTCTTCTCATTAAATTACCATTTCTCTTTAATGGTGGTAGCTCAGCCCACTAGTAGCTATTGTAATTTTCTACTTTTCTTCTATTTCTATCTGAGTTATTCCTTCTTCTCATTCAGCAAAATTGGTTCCATAGTTTTGTTTGAAGGTCTTGAATAATTGCTTCATAATACGTTACTAACAAGGGAGTTCACAATGTCCGGATAATCAGTCACTTCCATTTAGATTATATGTATTAAATATGATGAAAAAATGAATCCTTTACCTATCATTTCTTCAAATGGAGCTTCTGACTGTATGAAATAGCATTTTTACATTTTCTTGACTTAATATATAGTGATCGAATAATTAACCCTCTTCGACAGTTTAAATACATGAATTATGATTACAATAATGTATAAGATATAAATTGATTAATATTTCTATAATTTTTTAGTTTTGTAGAAAAACTTAAAAAGTATACCTAAAAACATTAAATCAATGATAACCCTGGTAGAAATCTAACAATTTTTAATAGGCTGGAAAGTAGTTACTAGGTAGTAAAAATAGAATCAATCATTGTGGCTAGAAACAAGGTAAATCTTAGAATGCAAAATGTGAACGTTCTCAATAAAATTTAAAAAAAGGTAGAAACTAGATTTAAAAACTAGTTAAAAACTAGGTAGAAACTAGGTTGTTTTGAACCTTATTTATGGTTAGTAAATGATCAGTTTATTTAACAATTAATATTTATATAATATTATAACATTATGTTGTTAATTTAATAAAAGAAAAATCATAAGATACGGAAACTAATAATTTTAAAAAATTACAAAGTAATAATAAAGTCTACTTTTCGTTCGATTTTGTCATCTTAAAAATTATACGTAATAAATTAATTTTAGAAATATTTTCCTTTTATTATTTAATATCTAAAATTTCGCATGAAGCAATTAATTAAAAAATTGTAATCTTTGATGTCTTATACCGGCTTCAATTCTTGGTTGTTAATTAGTAATTCTATCCTACTTATTTATAATATACATAATATCATTTGAAATTTTTGAAATTTTATAAAATAAAATAAATTTTTTAAATTAAAAATCATGCTGAGTTCATAACTATAATTCGTAACTTGAATTTATGGAGAATGTTCATACGGCATATCTGATAATTTGCCATTCCCGCAAATGGGTTATGACTTCACATAAGTATAACATATATTGTATAGAATGTGTAAGCTATTGTCAATGCGTTGTATATGTCTTTAGATGTATAAGGTATATAGAACCAACGTATTTATAAGTTACTTCAAAATTTTCAATATAAACTTGATAAACATTTATAATTAATTCATTAAAATAATGATTAAAGTCAATGAATTTATATAAGAAAGCATAATAACGATATTAACTTTTTAGCTAAGTTATATATTATACCTCGCTTAACCTTGTTTTAAGATAAATTTTAGTCATAACCAAAAACGCATTGATACGAAACTAACTAGTATAGGCCTTAAATACCGAAACTTACCGAAAATTACATGTTTTCCTATTTACTACTGAACAAAGATACCTTGTTACTAGCTATCTTCATTGGAAAATTCCTTGTTTATACCTTAAAAATAGAATGCATTTCTACCAGGGTAATAATTTATCTAAATACATTAAAATTTAATTTAATTAATATGTTTAAATAATTGAATACAATACATTAATTATAAACTAATTTTGACTGCATATGTATAATTACTTTTTAAAGAAGCTTTACCTCAATGAAGTGACCTTATTTTCTTTTCATTCTATTTCTCACATCAATGCACTTAAAAAGTAGAAAAAATTACTCACTGTATTAGCGTGGTTTTTATGCTTCCAGAGTGTCAAAATTTTCTCGGTTTACAATTTTTCAAAGTGCGTATAGCTAAACTAAATATTTCAAAGAAATGCCATAACTCAACTAAATGTTTACATTTGTGAAATTTATTTGTAACATATGTCATTCATATGCAATACATGAATAAATAATCTAATAAACATAAAATAATTGCTTTTATTTATTTTATTCATAAATGAAAAATTGATCTAATTTGTAGATTTTAAAAGTTTTTTTCTTACTTCGTAAATCTGGCATCTGGAATGTGTATATGTATTACACTATCTTATCTTTCAAATTTAAGGAATTCTAAACAAACTAAAATTTTACATAAACGCCCTTATATATTTTAACGATATATTATCTACCATATTTAATGATTATTCTAGAAATTCTATGTTCAATTAAAGTACAAAATTATTAAAAATTACAATTTGTTTTCATCAACATTTCCATTTGCATTTTCGATAAAATATTAACACTTCCAATAATTAGAAGGGTTATTTCATTATTATAGTTACGACACAGTTAAAATTTAAAAAGGTTGAAATTGTTTTATTAATTAATATTGCATTAATAACTTTTTACGCGGGCTGATGAGCGTAGATCGGAGAATAAAAATATAATTAACAAAAATATAGAACTCTTGACAAGCGAACCTGATTGCGGACTTAGCAGTCAGGGGCTAAGGCAGGCTTAATCGAAGCGGCGCTTATGGAAGTAGGCAAATAATTAGAATAAAACAGGATACTGGGTGAGAGGAAAAAGAACTTCGTCGCGGGCTGAGCCAGTGCACGAAGTACCACTCATCGGGTACACGTGTTACAAGTTTTTTATTGAATGCAATCTGTATTCCTATGCTTCGTTAACATTTCGTTGACCTTTTCAAGTAAAATTAATAGTTTAATAGTATATAGTTTATAAAAGAGGAGAGCAAAAAAATCAGTAAATTATTTGTTAAGAAAAAATACTAAGTTAAAATTCAAAGAAATTATTTACTTTTTATTATGTTAAAAAAAATTCTAAAAGAGTACTCTTTCTATCAATTACATTTTTTTGGTACAATTGTTAATGAAAAGTGTTTGGACATGCACATTACAATAGAATTTTAGTGTTGACGTTTTAAATAACGAAAACGAAAAGTTTAAAAATACAAATGAATAAATACTTTATTTAATAAAATGAAAATGTACAAATACGCGTTGCTTAATATAGGCTAGATATTAACTGAACTACTAATGAAAAGTATCCCTTCTTATATATATTAGGTTGTCAAATATCTCCCTTCGGCCTTTTTGTTTTATGAATTTCACGGCTATGTACAAAGCGCTACAGAGCTCGTATCTGGCAATACTATACATCATTTGAAAGGTCTTGACATAACGTACAAAACGACGCTATGCATGATTAGTTTCGATATTGCGTTCAAAAGCTATGCACGTGTAAACATGGAGTTCACTAACGCCGAAATTCGCGCTATTTTAAAGTTTTCCTTCGTCAAAGGCAAATTCGCTAGAGAAACGTTCTGTGAGATTAATGGTGTTTTGGGGAATGGTACGCTATCACTTCGAACCGCAGAGGAATGGTTTCGACGATTCAGAGCCGGTGAAAACATCATCATTGATAAGCCAGCCGGCGGAAGACCTGTAACGGCGAATACCGATCATATCATGGAATTTATCGAGTTAGACCGGCATGTGGCATCTCGTGACATCTCCCAGGAGATGAGAGTTAGTCACCAAACCATTTTAAACCATCTGCAGAAGGCTGAATACAAAAAAAGCTTGATGTTTGGGTGCCGCATGATTTGACGCAAAAAATCCTTCTGGACCGAATCAACGCCTGCGATGTGCTACTGAAATGGAACGAGCTCGACCCATTTTTGAAGCGGATGGTGGACTGGCGACCAAAAATGAATCACATACGACAATATCAAGCGAAAACGGTCGTGGTCCATGGCCGGTGGACCGTCCCAAACAGTGGCCTAGCCGGGATTGACGACCAGGAAGGTTTTGCTGTGTGTTTGGTGGAATTGGAAGGAAATCATCCACTATGAGCTGCTCCTATAAGGCCAGACGCTTAATTTTACTATCTACTGTGAACAAGTGGATCGCTTGAAGCAGACTATCGACCAGAACCGTCCAAAATTGGCGAACAGAAAGGGTGTAATTTTCCACCATTACAACGTCAGACCACAAATTTCGTTGATAACTCGTCAGAAGCTACGGGAGTTCGGATGGGAGGTTTCATTGCATCCACCATATAGCCCGGACATAGCGCCAAGTGATTACCACCTGTTCCTGTCCATGTCGAACGCCCTTGGTGGTGTAAAGTTGGACTCAAAAGAGACTTGTGAAAAGTGGCTATCCGAGTTCTTCGCAAATAAGGAGAAGGGTATTATGAAGTTACCGTCAGATGGAACCAGATTATCAAACAAAACGGCGCATATTTGAAGTAAATCTGACCACTTAACACTTTTTATAAAGCATTGAATGAAAAGCAAAAAAGCGGAAGGGAGATATTTGACAGCCTAATACTACAGGTAGAACGCATACAATATAAAAGGGCAGTGAGTCCCGTATACCTGAAATAAGGGAGCGCTAATGATGGGAAAGGCCAAGGGAAAACCCAACGTGGTCTATTGAAGGAGAATGCAGAGTTTTCTATAATTTCATTATACCTTCAATATTTAGAATTCAGCGAAGTTCTCTATAACGCTTCTATATTGTAGTTTATGTATAGTAGCTTCTATATTGTAACGCTTCTATATTGTAGTTTATCTATTGTAGCTTCTATATGGTAACGCTTCTATATTGTAGTATATAAAAGTTAAAACTCTAATTTGTGGATGGACAGTATGTGTTTATTCACTTATCCCAGGATGATTGGACTTGTCATAGAACTTGTTGGAATTGCGAGCATATTTTTTTGCTGCTTTTATTGTGACCTTGAGTTGATATTTTGATATTTAAACATTCTTTTTAATTTTACACTTTTTAGTCCAGATTTTATCTTCTTGGTTGTCGGCTATTAAATGCCCTAGCTCTTAAATATTCACACCGCATATCCGCAGCGTCACTTAACAGTGTGCATCAGTCAACTGGTTGATGGTCACGAGAGACAGTTGACATAAGTATATCATAAGCTCGCATTTAAGTTTACATATTCAATATTAGGTGGTAGTTTACGTATTGGATTAGTCATGATTCAGTATAATCTGTAATAGGTATCAAGAAGTACAGGACTACGAATGTGGGTTCTAAAGCTGCCTTGATCCATTATCCATGCATACAAAGCCCCTCGAATTAGAACGTCAAGTCAAAGCGTTAATTACATTTTTAACCATATTATCCAGGATGCTTAGAAACTTATTAGTGGTATCACTGTGTGATACGTAACAGCTATATATTTTTTATGTCGGATAACTCGCCGCAGATAAGATACGATTAAAAGGACGATATTATGTTCGATATGTTAAGTATACGATACTCCAAAATTACCGCTAGATTCGTGATAATGTTTGTGTCAGCTCATTGATTAGGACTATATTTGTCTTATTCTCTTGGACCGTATACTATAATAGGTCTTTTAAAGCTTTTATAGTTGTTTCCAAGTGTGCCATTTCATAAAACTTAAAGCACTGATTTGTTAGTTGTCGCATCCGACAATATATGTATCATATTTTCACTTTCGCTGCCTTGAACGTTTTTTTTGCCGTTATGCTGGAAGTTATTTCGTAGTTGTTTGCTTAACACTGTATGGCCTTCTAAATCTCAAGTTTTCATAATTTACACAATTTGTATCCGTTATTGCAGTTACTACTTCTTCAATTGAAGTGGGCTCATCTAAATTCTCAGCCAGTAACTTCATCCGGCTTCTTCAATTGAATGAAATCGGTGTTTTACTTTCTAAAGTTACAGTATCGCATTTATTTTATTCTAGTCAACATTCTTCGGTCTGTATGAACCTTACTCTTGTGAGTATTCTACTAAAATGCTATAATGAAGCATCAGTTTTTATTTATCGTATAATCATCATCAACATAGTCGATCTTGTCAGATATTCTAATTTTTAGAGCGTCTGAACCACTATGCAGACTTTTTTCGTCTCAATTGATACTCTCTACTTATTTAAGTCAGACTCTCTTTGATTTAATGTTTATCTTCATTGCTTTATTTTACAATGTTAACCCATTCTTAACTTATTAATGCTGGAAATGCTGGGAGTGGATATGTGATAGCATCTTCGTTCGTTTCCATGCATGGTTTTTTGTTTTATTTGGCTGTCTGGAAGAGGGGCTCTGCCATTAAATCCGATCTTGATTTTTTCCTTCCTCTTCAAAATACGTGATGTTTGTGTCACCTTATTTTCCTTAAAATCTACTTCGAAATTCTGGATTGGAGTTCTTCTTGACTCACTGTATTCTTTCAAACTGCGCACAGATTTATTAAACGATAAATTAATCAGCCTACAATATTACACGCGCGCGCGGGCTCACATATAAGTATGTAAAGTAGACGCAGATACTGACATTTGTATTTTTACATATCTATTTTTACATAAACGGCTTATGAAACTCTGTTCATTTTTCAGTTTTGTGTCAATGAAAACTATTCATCAAGCAGTTATCAACTACAATATAGCTATTAACAATATATATATATATATATATATATATATATATATATATATATATATATATATTATAGATATTTCCGCTAAGTTCTTAAATTCTATGATTAAATTAATATAATAAACAATTAATTATAATAAAATAAACATATATGTTGTCAGTTTCTTAAATGACCACCTCGTGAAATATAAAGTATTTTTAAAAGTTATATTTATCACATTCAATATAGATTAAAAACCTTTTATTGATGTTAACAAAATATTGCTGAAAAAAAATCTTTGAATACGAATTGTAGTCTTTTTCATGCAATACCCAATGTACTAAAATAATCAGACTGTTGTATTTTCTTTACAGTTGATATATTTTTACCCAGTAGGAATAATTAGTTTTTCTGTGGTTTGCGTAATCTTTTTATTATTTTATATCGTAATTATATTTTCTTCTTATTTTTATTATGTTACACTATTTTGTATATAGTATTAGAAATAAATATCTATTACTTCCTCTTGTTTTATATTTAATCTTCCTTGATACTTAATCCGTGCGATGAAATTGTATAAGTAAAATAAAAATGTTAGTTTAAATAGACTAACCTTCGAAAATCCAAATGTCTGTCAATGACTCTGTTACTTTTTAATATTTTCCCGTCTAGTCACTTAATAGTAAAGTTTTCTGTCGACTGAAACAAAGATTAGTCGTGTAATAACATAATGTACAAATCGAATAAAGTCTCCACTTTAATAATTTATAATTTATATGTGTTAATAAATTGAAAGCATATTTAACACTGTTATATTAATTTAAGGATAATAAAAATCTTTTATTAATAAGACGTATAATACATTACTACTGAATTATAAATAAAATCTATAGCGGGCAGCTAGAAATATTGCAACATGATTAGACCTTATTTTTCTTGGTACACAGTTGTATTACGGTTTACTCTGTAGAATGAATATGCAGGTAGTAATAATTCGTGTTTACTGCGAATATTTATTGTATATCTTGTGTCATACGTAAGACTCTTACTACAATTTACGCTGCCCAACTACTACTAATTATATTTGATTTTTCATTCTCCGTGGACTGCTTGATAGGTTTTTCAATGTAATCAGGTCTTCTAATATACATGACGATTAAAATAGATCTTAAGTAAAGTAGTTTTTTATCTGAACACTTTGAATATCTAGCAATCTTCTTTATCCATTCTTTGGAGCAGAATGCAAAAATCAAATATTTTGAAATCTACTGAGGGTTAGACCTCATTACTTTCTACCAGCAGAACTAGCAATATCTCTAAAGATATACCTTCCTGGGCTCTAGTTTCCATGCAGCTTACTTTTTCGCCCGCTTTTTTGAGTTAACTGAAGTTATCAAAGCCATTCTACGACCAATATTTGCTTTAACGAAAGTGACATAGTAGTTGTGTAGTGTACGAAATATGTAGTGGCGTTCAGCTACTAATCAAATGGTTGTACTTTAGCCTCGATCAAATTTGTGTAAGTAATTTTTTCGGAATTAATTTAGATACATTGACGAAGTTGATTGAAAGATCTATTATAATATTATTATCTTTGAAAACTCTTGGTATATATGATCGAAGGTCGTATCTCCCATTGCTTTGTCGAATTATTATTATGTATATGGCCTTCCCTGATGAGTTTTTCCTCTGTGTACTGCAACCAAAGAAGAGAAAAAATTTTTCTGCCTATTTCAAATTTTTTTTTTCTCTCGTGAGTTTAACGAGATCAACAATTATTATTATAATATTATATATCGGCACTTCCGAGTAGTAAGTTAGTATTTCAAAAGTCC
The DNA here is from genome assembly GCA_018907035.1 of Sycobia sp. Sy_11. Classification (NCBI taxonomy): domain Eukaryota; kingdom Metazoa; phylum Arthropoda; class Insecta; order Hymenoptera; family Epichrysomallidae; genus Sycobia; species Sycobia sp. Sy_11. The sequence continues at coordinate 3,233,748 of JACCIC010000004.1, forward strand.
ATTGAAAAAAGTAGTATCTCACTGTCTATTCAAGAAGATAGTATCTGACAGACAATTTGTTTTGTTTAAATATAGGTTGGCAATACTGACTCCATCTTTACGGGATTGGATTTGAACAATTGAAAAATTTTTAACATATATTACTTGTATATCATTATTAGTATTTATTATTAAGTACATTTTTAATACATATATTTATAATTAATAATACACTTTAATAAGGAATATGAAATAATAAGTACACCCGGACCCGGGGTGGATTCGTCCGAACTCAAAATTTTCCACGAAAGTCCAATTTTTACTCATTAATTCCCATCTCTGAGCCCAGTTTATTATTTATTATGTGTATTAATATTAAAAGTGTACCTAATATTTACAATAATATACTTTTTTCACTCTTTATATTAAATTTCTAAAATATTAATAGTCAGTACTGCAATTGAAATTCGACCAAAAAATTTTTTGTATCAGGTATGTGAATAAGTCTTTCCCGTTTTTTTTTCAAATTTTGAGCCTTTATTGTGAAAAAATGGTTACAAATAAATTATTGAAAGTATTGGCCATCGCTAGCTACAACTTTTTCCCATTTTTCTGGCAACATACGAATCCCGTTGCGAAAAAATTCGACCGGTTTGGCCTCTATCCAGTCATCTACCCATTTTTTGGCTTCCTCGTAGGAATGGAAGTGCTGGTCAGCCAGGCCATGCGTCATCGATCTGAAGAGATGGTAATCAGACGGAGCAACGTCTGGACTATACGGCGGGTGGGGTAGGACTTCACATTTGAGCGTTTCTAAGTATGTTTTCACCGGCGGTGCAACATGTGGGCGAGCATTGTCATGTTGCAAAATAACTTTGTCGTGCCTGTCGGAGGATTGTGGCCGTTTTTCTCGCAGTGCGCGGCTCAAACGCATCAATTGTCGTCGATAGACCTCGCCTGTGATCCTTTCATTCGGTTTCAGAAGCTCATAGTAAACCACACCTAGCTGGTCCCACCATATACAGAGCATGAGCTTGGCGCCATGAATATTTGGCTTGGCCGTCGATGATGATGCATGGCCGGGTAGTCCCCATGATTTTCTTCGCTTCGGATTATCGTAACGTATCCACTTTTCATCGCCAGTCACGATACGATGCAGAAAACCCTTTCTTTTATGTCGCTGAAGCAGCTGTTCGCAAGTGAAAAAACGCCGTTCGACGTCTCTCAGCTTCAGTTCGTACGGCACCCAATTTCCTTGCTTTTGGATCATTCCCATGGCTTTCAAACGCTTGGAAATGGTTGTTCGGTGAACTCCCAATGCTTCAGCAAGTTCTTCTTGCGTTGGACAAGAATCTTCATCAAGCAAAGTCGCCAATTCTCGATCTTCAAAGATTTGCGGCCGCCCGGAACGCTCCTTGTCTTCCACGTCGAAATCACCGCTTTTGAAGCGTCGAAACCATCCGCGAACACTTGAATCATCGACACAACCTTCTCCATAAGCCTCCTGAAGCAATCGATGCGTCTCGGCAGCAGATTTCTTCAAATTGAACCAATAAAGTGAAACTTCCCGCAAATGACGTCGACTCGGCTCAAATTTCGACATTTTCACGATATCAAAAATGTATGATGCGAAAAAATTTTAACTAATGTGTTAGTATGGAATTGTTGACATATGAATAAGCTTTTATTATGACATATGTAACCATTGAATACTCGCACAGTATTGGTGGCGCCATCTCTTACAAAAAACGGGAAAGACTTATTCACACTCCTAATAAATCTGTAAATAAAAAAGTTCTGTAAATTGGCTAAGACCAGAATTGATCTCAGAACACGGAGTAATACAATCGTAGGTCTCTTAATATAATATTATATTTATAACATTTGACTTTTTTAAGTATTCACAATATAATTTGATCCTGGATTCTAGGAAATTCATACACTTATTCTTTTAGTAGTAAATAATTATAGTAAAATAATTCTTCTTACATATTAATAAGTTACTATAGTTGGATTTTTTCATTAATTGATAGGTATTAAGTAGTGATTGAACTTATTTTATATTATATTATATTATATTATATTATATTATATATATATATATATATATATATATATATATATATATATATAATTATTTCTGATATTCATCAGAAAATATTATTGATCTAATAAACAACTTGTAAACACTGTTTTCCTTCACTGAAAGAAAGTTTAAATTAATTTCAATGTATATGAATAACAATTAATAGTTTTATATCAATGTATTTTTTCATTGCAGTTGTTGAAGAAACAGCTGTTACAATGAAGGAAGTATTAGCTAGCTTGCCTGGATTTAGTGTCAAATCTAATCGAAGACGGTCTACTAAAAGATTATCAATTGCAGCACAGCTGGAAGCAGGTTTAGTAGATTTAGAATCTCCAGCAAGCATTCTAGCTAACACAAGTCTTAGAGTCCTTTTAAACAGACACACATTTCAAGGCTTGCCGCCATTATATCAAAGAAAACTGGCACAATTATTACCTCTGGTAGACAGACAAGTAAGTATTAGTACAGATTGATTTGGGTGAATACAATTCAATAAATCTAATATGAATTTACAATTGATGACTATAAAAACTAGTTGCTCTAGAAATCATTCATTTTAAGTAACTTAATAATATGAACAGTGGTATATTTATCAAATATAAAAAAAACTCCGCGTGCAAATACCTTGATGTATACATTTGACATTATATTAAAGTCTATACTGTCACCTGAGTACTCTATCCTAAATTTTATTTCTATAGCGGAAAGGTCATTTTGACCATATGTATGCGTGTACACAAGTTGATACCCTCGCAACGCCAAATGTACATTAAGAAATATTTAGACTACTTGTAATTAAAAGTTGTTCTTCTATTATCGTCATCTAAGAACGTGAAAAATTATATAGCTAGTGTTTGAATTGTTAATTGAATAAACGACAGTATTACGTCCCCATTGATTTAAAAAAACATTAACCTTTAGACTGCCGGCATTTTTGCCTTATAAATTGATATTTTTGATGTGCAAAATTTATACATAAAAACACCTCATATTTCTAGAGTAGCTGTCAAGGTCACAGGTAGCTAATATATGAGCCAGTCCGGCAGTCTAAAGGTTAGACAGATATTTTTTTAACCACTAAAATTATTACAAACTCATGCATACACGCAGCGTATTGAAAGACGTTGAACTTTTAATTGAACATATTATTCGACTCATCATAATAAAGGAGATCTCCGGGGCTATTCACCTTTCAATATCACACCACACATCTTCCACCACTTTTTACATACACGCCTGAGTGATCATCTATATGAGCTACTCCACCTGTTTGTGTCAAATGATCAATGAATCTCAAGTTATCGTTATCGTTATTATGTATATTAGTCAATGAACCTGGTGTCAAGTTATCGTAAGACGGCTTATAAAACTATAGCGTATAAAACAATGTCCTCGTTAGCCAGTGTGGTATAGTATATTTAATTGCCGAGTTTGTTTACTTTATAATTATCATCATTTTGCAATTCATACATAATCACACCTAAGAAGAAATATATTTTTCAATTTACAGACATTTTTATGTCATATATTTATCCTCGGCCGAAAATTAGTTTAAATGATTCGTTTCAATATTTTCTAAAACGTAGTGATTGTCTGCTGCGTCAATTAATCTGGATGTAGCAACGCCAGGCACCCAAACTTTATAAAAATGTTAAATAATTGATAAAAACCAGGTTTTATAAAATAATTTTTAGTTTAGAAAAAAATTGTTCAAACAAAAGTTGTAGATCCTATTGAAACACATTTTTTAAGTTCTATCCATTTTTACTCTAAGCTAACAATTATGGAGGAAAAAACAATTAATTATAAAAATTTCGAGCTGCTATCGACCCAAATCATAATCAATATGTCGGAAATCTACCTCCCCGCTCAGATCATATATGGTACAAGTACTTTTTACATTCAGATTGTGCTCATTAAATTATAGTTTTAAAGCAAAAATATATCGAATGTAATAAATTTATTTTCGGTATATTTCCAAATTTTGTTTAAAACCCTGTTTAACAAACTCTATTGTTTCATATACTATCATTTATTTATTATTATATACAAAGTTTTTAATGCTTTTCACTATTTCAATATTAATTCAGCCAATTTGATGTATAATCATAATGTTCCAAAGCTCCAAAAATTATTTGTAAAAACCTTTTCCTAATTGTTATAAATTTTTCATTACAAATAAATCAAAAATACTAAAATACAATAACGGTGAAGCAAATTTATTATATGGAAGTATGGTAGTGATATATCTATATACATATAGTTTATTTCTTTAAATTTTATAGAATTTTTTTCCAGAAAAATTTATAAATTATTGCAATAATATACACGACTCTTTAATTTATAATAATTAGATATTTGTATACTGGTATAATGCGTGCGATAAAATCATTTAAAAGTGCTTGCAAAATTACAGAAATTATGTATGCTCCTATCACATTCACACAAAGAATAATATAACAGATAAATATGACAAAAATTATTCAAACAACAATAAGATTCTGGAAAATGTATTAGGTGATTCACTGACAGTGCACCACGCGAGATATCCATCGTGTTCCAGGTTCCCCGAAAGCGTGTGCTACAACTGCAGTTTTGCCCATCAGTTATCATTTATCTTCGTAAAATTATTTTTCCATCTTGCTCTATACATGTAAGTTCATTTATAATAATTTTTAGGATTGCAACAATTTGGAATTTATGTCCGCTGAAACAATGAAAAGTACGTTCCCTAATAACAGAAGCATGAGTAAGGTGCACTCGAAAACGCGTGCTTGAACTGCAGTTAAAAATTTTCAGCTTCAATTCCAGATCGTTGCAGTCCTAAATATTATTGCAAATAAACTTATATGTATTGTAGAAAAAGATGGAAAAATAATTTTCCGAGGATAAATGGGAACTGATGGTTAAAACTGCAGTTGAAGCACGCGTTTTCGAACGCACTTTACTCACGTTTCTGTTATAAGGAACATAATTTTCATTGCTTCAGCGGACATACATTCCAGATTGTTGCAATCCTAAAAATTATTATAAATGAACTTACATGTATAGAACCAGATGGAATAATAATTTTACGAAGATAAATGACAAGTGATAGGTAAAACTGCAGTTGTAGCACGCGCTTTCGGGGAACCTGGAACACGATGAATTTTCCTATTATAATAGGAAAACGTATTTCTAATAAATTGAAGAGACTGTATATATTATTTTTCTAACTTAAATATATTTGTGATAATCAAATTAGAAAAATGAATGTTATAGACAAAGTTCTCCGAATTTTATTGTGAAAAGCATTAAAAACTTTGTATGTAATAACATATAAATGACGATATATAAAACAATAGAGAGTTTGTTAAATATTATTTTAAACAAAATTTGAAGACCTACCTACAATAAATTTTTTACATTCCATGTGTTTTTGCTTTAAAACTAGAATTTTATGAGCAAAATTAAAAATTAAAAAGTACTTGTATAATGTATGATCTGAGCAGCGGAGTAGATCCCTGACGTATCTACTGTAACCCTGGATGATTATAATAGCTGAAAACGCTTATTATTAATTACATTTTTCTCGATAATTATTAGCTTTACAGCAAAAATGGATAGAACATAAGAAATTCATTTGAATAGGATCTACAACTTTTGTTTGAACAATTTATTTCTAAACTCCAAATTATTTCTTAAAACTTCATTTTTATCATTTTTACAATGTTTGGGTGCCTGGTGTTGCCACATCCAGATTAGGTGCTGCAGCGGACGATCGCTCCACTCTTCAGTACATTCAAAGGAATAATTTAAACTAATTATCGGCTGAGGATAAATTGGTCACTAAAATGTGTTGCTGGCTCCCGGACTAATAGATAATGTTTTCTAACTGTATTCATACATTTTACTTTAGTTATTTCAATTGTTATTGATATAAATATAAATATATGCTAATACTTGCTAATAAATGTATATTTATCTACTAACTTTTATTTTGAACTGTGAGTGTCTTCCATTTTAATTAATTCTACTTCTAGTAAAATTTTCAAAACGATTCTTGTGTAACAAATCAAAATATAATAGAATAAAGTATTTATATTCAGCAAATATTTTCTTGTCTTATGAGTTCAAGACTTTAAATGCCAGTGTTTGTTTATTAACAATTAATTTATTCAATCTTTCCAAATTATATTGCTGATTTAGGAACATTTATTTGTGTATTTGAAATTATTATATTATCAGTTTCAACTTTATATCTAATTATATAAGTGTATCAATCCTTATACTTATTTTATTTATGATTTTTAAATATTTGTATTTATTTAGTAACTGTTTAGTCCCATTTACAAATATTTTTCACTTAGTGATTTCAATTTAAAACAACATATTGTTTTCTTAATTTATATGTTGCAGCGACATGGTGTTGTGATGTTCAACGTCTACGATAAGATGGATTTCATGAAAGATTCATTAATTCTCTAAATCTTTATTTTCATTTTATGTGATTATTTTAAGACAATTAGTCTGAATTTATTATGCTCTTTAATGCTCTCATTGATCTGAATCGATTTACTTATTAAATATTTTTATTATTTCATAACTAAATCATGATCTTAATCATTTGTAAAACATTATTATAAATTATCATTAAAGAAAATATTCAGAAAAAACGAACTTCTAATGAAATCTGAAAATTTTTATGGGATGGCCACATCGATTAATCTCTTTAAGACTCTTCTAACTGTTTTCCGCTATATTTTTACTTATTTATTAATCTCTACATTATCTATAATCGATTTTCTTTATTTATGTAGTATTTTATGAAATTTTTGCGTTTTTTTCTTTTTAGTCTCTAAGTTTACTAGTAAATATAGGGAAGATTTAGTATTTCTGTAACAGTTAGTTTCACTTTATCATAATACAATTATATAATTACATTTAATACGTAACTAAATATGTCTGTGATAACAATGTTACAGGTAGCAGTATGAATGAAAGTGCGAATGTTTATAAATCGCCGGCAACTTGGGAAGCTGCTGAGTGTAAATTGCAGGAGCAATTTTACACAATAAGCAGAGTTCTAAGTAAAATGATGGAAAGGACTTGCATACAAAAAAATGTAAGTCAAATAATAAAAAACGGTCTGAGTGAGATCAATGAAGCAGTGGAAATCGGACAGTATTAAGTGAAGCTAATGAAACTGCTCCGACAAAAACAGAAAGATAAAGGACGGAGTGAATGTGAGGAGGCAACTCCTCAAAAACGGAAAAGAGACCATCAGACCCCTACTCCGGAGCAGACGGCCGCACAACAGCGGACGACCGAGACCGAAACATGGGCGACGGTGGTCTCAAAACATAAAAAACCGGAAATGACCGAGACGAACAACAAACCGACAAAAGAGCAGACAAAAGCGAGACTCCAAGGTCGCGGGTCTGATCGCCCTAACCTCAAAGGCAGTGGGGGAGCGATCACGATCAAGCCGGCTGAGCGACAGACGTACGTAGACGTGGTACGAACAATACGGCAAAAGGTGGACCCTGACAAGTGTAATACTCAAGTCAGAACAATAAGAAAGACAAAAGACGGCGCGGTACTTTTACAGCGCTCCAGACAGAACAACGAGACGGACTTCCGACAGGTTCTTCAAGACGCTGTCGGAGAGACTGGACGCGTAAAAGATTTGACCTCCAAGGTGACACTGGAATTCCTAGACTTGGACTGTGTCACGACCGACGAGGACATCGCGAACGCGTTAAATCGGAAAACGGGAGGGACTGCAGACCGTTGGCCCCATGTTTTCGACGTTAACAGTCGAGGACAGAGAATGGCGGTCTGCGATTTTGACGTAAAAGAGGCTACCGTCCTCTTAAGGAAAGGGCGTATTAAAATCGGGTGGGTTATATAAGAGCAAAGATACGCGTCTCGCGATGCTATATATGCCTCGGGTTCGGTCATGTACGGAAAGACTGTAAAGGACTGGACAGACGAAGCTGCTGCTGGCGATGCGGTCTCAAGAGTCATTTCCATAGGGACTGGAAGAGTCGTGGGGAATGTTTCCTGTGCACTGGGGATAATATCCGAGACAGGGGACACTTACCGGGCTCGTCCTCGTGTGCCGCGTTCAGCATAGCACTAACATACGACAAACATACTGGTGGACAGCCGAGATCGCGGATCTCAGAAGCAATTGTTTGAAGTTGAGACAGAAAGCTCAATGAGCCTGAAGTCGAGGCGTAGTGGAACTATGCTCTACGGAGTATAGTCGCGCCAGACAGCGACTGAGATACGCGATCAATGACACTAAGAAACGGTGTTGGACAAAACTAATCGACGAGGTGGACTCGGATCCCTGGAGCAACGATTATAAAATTGTAACATCCACCCTCGGAGGTCGGGGTCCGCCGGAATTACGAGACGCGAAAGTGATGGAGCGGATAGTTGAGAGACTTTTCCCAACCCATCCCAACAGAACGGACGCGACAAATGAAATGACAGATATAGAGATTCCTCTCTTCACGCAGGAAGAGCTCCGCAGAGCTTCGAACGTTCGCTTTCACGCGGCGAACAGGGGCTGTCATGCAACCAAACCACTGGTTCTGTTGGTGACCCTGGACGTTCGTAACGCCTTTAACTCTGCAAAATGGACAGAGATACTGGGGGTATTGGAGTTGACTTTCAAGGTTGACTCTTACCTCCTTCGTATCATACGGGACTACTTACGAGACCGAGGACTGACGTATGATACTTTGGACGGAAAGAAATGGAAACGCGTGACAGCGGCGGTGGCGCAGGGTTCCATTTTAGGCCCCTACTTCTGGAACGTACAATACGATGGTTTGTTGAGACTAGACATGCCCTCCGACGTGCGTCTCATTGCCTATGCCGACGATGTGGCAGCCGTAATAGTCGCACGCGACTATCGCTTGATTCAGTTAAAGCTGAATCAGTTCACGAGACGCGTGAACGAATGGATGACAGATCACGGACTGCAGCTCGCGCTGCAAAAGACTGAGTTGTTGCTGCTGACTCGCAGACGTATACAGACGGTGGTTCCGATGACGTTAGGGATGGAAAGACTGGAAACCAGGAGCGAAGTCAAGTACCTTGGCGTTACCTTGGATACGAAGCTGAGCTTCTGGCCCTACCTACGAAACGCGGCGACAAAGGCAGAAGAAAAGACCAAGGCTCTAAGTAAACTGATGGCTAATACGAACGGACGGAAATAGAACGTTCGCAGACTGCTGATGAGCGTTACCCACTTTTGCTTTACGGGGCGGAGGTTTGGACCGACGCGATGAATGTCAGGAAACGCGCGAACGCGATGAAAAGCGTACAAAGGGTGGGCGCGTTAAGAATCGCGTGCGCGTATCGTACCGTGTCTGAGAGCACCGTTTTCGTGATTGCTGGGGTAATTCCCATCGATCTGCTCGCAGCCGAACGGAAGCGAATTTACGAGCGGAGTCCGAACGTTGGAAGGGAAGACGCTGTGACTGAAGAACGGACGAAGACCATCGAGACATGGCAGAGACGGTGGACGACGGACGAAAGAGGACGGTGGACGAAAAGACTAATACCCGAAATCGGACCGTGGAAAGAGAGGAAATACGGACTCTACTTTATCCAATTTCTGTTCGGACACGGATACTTCCGTAAGTATCTTTGCAAGATGAAGAAGGTCGCCTCTTCAGAATTCAAGTACTGCGGATGGGCTTGGGACGATGCGGAGCACAGATTTTTTGTGTGCGAACATTGGACTGAGCCACGACTAGAGTTACAGACGAGGACTGGAGCGATCACGCCAGAAAACCTGACGAAAATTATGATGACGGACGCGGACAGCTGGCGGTTGATCACAAAATACGTTATGAATGTGCTTCAGAGCAAAAGAGCAGATGGATGTCTGGACGATTGAAAGTCTGTGAAGAGTGAATGTAATATCTAGTATGCGTGAGAATCTGGAATGAAAGATATGAACGTGAAATGACCACGCAAGGACTGCCGCCCAGGCTGAAGTAATGTGTATAACAGTTCCGGGTTGGTGTCGGTGCAACACGGAGATATGTGTTTAGTGCGTAGTGACATGGGTTTTCTGTCGAGTCGCACATACTCCGGTGGTCGTTTTTCAGGACCATTCTTGCTGAACGACCATCGGAGATGCATAAACAGCATTCACAGGCTCCGGAAAAAAAAACAAAAAAAAAAAAAAAAAGTCTGTGATTATTGTATATAATCATATTATTTTAAATAAGTTTTTTAATAATTTTAAATGATTGCTAAATCTGTGTTCTAATTAGTTGTGATATATGTTGTTTTTAAAACTTTCAATAATCCTTTACGTATGTAAATTTTTGTAATATTATTGATACTGATACTCAATTCATGTATTTAAGCCTAACTGCGTTACACAATAACAAAAAATTCTACTAAACTGCCTACAGGAAATTACGAATTTTAGAGTTTTAACTCTTATATCAGTAATATATTAACTTAAAATTAGAGTAATGTTTGTATTGTTAGTTAAAATCTTTCTCTTCATAGGATTTATTCATTAATATTGGTAATCTTATTGCAATTTTTTAGCATCCATTAGTCGACTTGTTTATATTCTATGTATTTTAAATTAATAGAATCTTTGCTACATACTTGGTGAAACATAATGAAATATAAATTAATGCAGTGTAAGGAACACTTAATAAATACACTTGGATATGCTCACAATTTTTATTTATTTTGAAAAAACTGACAGCTGTTTCAACTATAACGTCATCTTCAAAGTTACAAATAAAAGAAAATATGCCATTTACAGAGGTATATATAGTAAGTACAATAATAGAGGGAGGAGCAGATAGGAGTAGGGATAATGAGGGAAAAAACCTGAGTCTAATTACAGACCTGTAGCGACTTGCAGTAACGGTGAAATCAGAAAATCTTTTATATCGTTCGTTACATTTTCGCCTCTAAGTAATGCTTTTTTTATTTCAATGATTTCGAATTTATTTAGCCTTTGCCTTTTTGAGTATTATGTAATGATTAAAAATCATTTGAATTAATGTTATGATTATTCATGATACAATGTTTGGCTAATCCTGTTGAAGATTTGTTAGACTCTATAGATTTGATGTGTTCATTGATTCTGTTTTGATGATTGAAACATGTATTAGACAAAGTTATTTTATGTTTAATAATAAGTATTATTTACAATTAAAAGGTTTGCCTATGGGTCCACCCCCTTCACCTCTGCTGAGTGAAATTTTTATGCAAGATTTTGAATATAATTTGTTCCTAAATAAATCTTTAACAAACAATATTTTCCTTTGATCTCATTATGTTGATGATGTATTTTGTGTTTGGTTAGGTTCTGGTAGACTATTTCCTTTTCTATCCCATATTAATTCTTTCCATAACACGTCTGCAAAAAAATACGTTCCGTCGATGGTTCATTAATTAAATCTAAGATGATCATTGATTTTAAGATATTTTGCTAATTTTTAATTTAATCTTTATGATTCCGGGATCAAAACTACGTGCTCCAATTAAAAAAAATTGCTTTGACCTTGAAAGAACCTTGAAGGTCAAGTTCAAGGTCAAAAACGTTAGCCCTATTGTGTTGCCCCCTTTGCCCTCTACAACTTTTGTGAGAACCATTTTGCTCTATCTAGCTTAGGTTCCGAGTAATCCGGCTGCGCGGATTAAAATGAGTTACCCTGTATAAAAGAAATAAATTCAAACAATAAATTAAGTTTTTTGTATGTAAATATTATTATAGTTAGTGATAACAGTAAAATTAAATTATTAGAAAAAACCTACATGGTCAAGTAGGTTAAAAACTTTTAACTCACACCATTTATTTGGAAGCAGATAGGTACTATAAAACGAATCATCGACAGAGTAATGAAATTATTACAAAAAGATTTCAGAAAAGATAATTTAAAATTAGTTAAAGAGATTTTCTTTAATAATGATTATCTGATGGACCTTATAGAAAAAATTATACAGATTTATAACAATATTAGAGAACATAATACGGAAAACAAGTGAAATAATAATGAAATCGTAGTATTATCATATGTAAAAGGGTTGTCGGAAAGAATTCGAAGTATTTCCAAAAAACATAATATTCAAATTTACTTTAGAAATAATAATATTATAAGGAGACTGTTCAATAATTGTAAAGATAAGGATGATAAATCTTTGAAAGTGGGAGATATAAAATAAATTGTAAAGATTGTGATAAATATTACATTGGACAAAGGGATAGATACCTAAGACAAAGAATATATAAGCATCAGTATAGATTGCGTAGCATAAATGGCACATCCGGGCTAAAAGAAAATAGTTTAGGCTTGTTACATTCTTTCGATTTTGAAAATGTAGATATTTTGGAACAAGGTATCAAAAATAAATATAAAAGAGAAATTATTTAAAATATTGATATTTTAAAGAATTGCAATTATGTAAATTTAATGATAGAGTCAAGTAAATTGACCAACACTTATCATTCCTTATCAACATAAAAGTTATGTTTTACATTTAAATGAAGAAGGTGGGGGTCTTATAAATATTATACTAATAAATTGAAAGTGGAGATAGGATATGTAAAGTAGAATGTTGAAATTTTCATTTTTATTTAGTTCTTGAGGATGAACCGTAGCGGTTCGCAACGTCGGATACCAAAGAAGAAAATAAAGTGGTTGGGGCAGTCAGGTTGTCCTTCACTAAAATAGAATATAGTTTATTATTTTTAGTTTATTTTATTACATTATTATTTTATTTTATTATTTTTAATTTTTAATCTAATTAATTTTAGTAATAATTTTTATTTCAAATTCTTTGGCGGTGATAATAAACAAGAACAGTCTGACTGTCATTATTTTAGTTAATATATTATATTATAAAGACTGCAAGACCGATAAAAATATTTATTAATTTAATTGAAAACAATCGACATGAGTATAATTTTTAATTTAATTTTTTACCATTTTTATATAAAATACAATGCAATTTGTTTTTTCTATGTGTTACATTACACACAGTTTCCTTTTATTTTTTTATCTGTTTATTATATCTGTTAGCAAAAAATTGTGATCGAATGATGCAATTTTGCTAAAGAAACACATTAACCTTTAAATTTCTTTATTATCAATGAGTTAATAAAAATATCTGATTCCAATTTAGTAACCTCAAAAACATATACATGTATGACGCTAGATTGATGGTGGTGTATTCACATGCATAAAATCAGGAGCATGCCACGTCATTATCAGCCATTTTGGATAAAATATCATTTTTGTCTTCATACATTTGGTAATTTAATATGATTTTGCGCTAAGAATAGTACCAAAGCTATGGATATATTTAAATTAAAGTATATAATTTTTATAAATAAACTGAAAACAAGGTAGAGTACTTATCTTTCCGGACTCTATCAAAAACCTTTCGAATTGATTTTTAGAGAGAACATAACCTTAATTTTTGTCTTGGTTGTTTATCCCTTATGTTCAGTTTATGTTATAAAGATATCACGTAGCATGATATCTTTAGTTGATTATCCTGTGTCCCTTCTGATTGTTTTTGTAGTTTGGTATTTTATGTTAGAGTGACTCTTGCAATTAAAATAGGCCTGCATTAGCTACTAAACTATTTTAGATATGACCTAAATTATAATCATGAGTGACTGCTTGTATTTTTCTTTCAGAATCCTTATGTTTACAGTTTCACCTCAGAGTAAGTGATTATAAAATGCATGTAAAAGAATAACAGAAAATCCTTGAGATTTTAGAGTAGTATGCTTCTAATCGATATCATCACACTTTTTGTCAGTATACGTATTTTCATAATTTTTGTCTACAGAACAAAGTATTAAGACATTTGAAAATAAAAAAATCGATAGCCTCAAGAAAGGTAGACCTAATCGATCTTCCATTTTGAATGTTAGATTTTGTATTTTTACATCTTGAGTTAGATATATTGAATTTATTAGTAATTTATATACTAATGTGATGCTAAACCATAATGATTTATATGTTAAGATAATTAAGCAAAATATTTTTTAATTACATTTTCAATTGAAAAACACTGAATGAAGATAGATACCAACTCTTAACATCAAAATTATTCTTGGAATTTTCATTACATTTAACTTGTAATTTTGAATAAGAGGCTGAAAATATTTTATAATAACTACAGATAAATGTTATTGCCCATATCATTATTCGATATATGTTATGATAAACATAAATGTAAAATACTAAAATATATGTTAAACATTTATTTTAGAGATAGATTTTTATGAATAATATTGATTTATTAACATATATTTCTTTCTTCTTTGTAGGATGCTGCTACATCTGGATTGAATAACGAGTTTTTTGCAAGGGCTTGCCAGGAATGGCGTAAACGTTTAGCAGAAGGTGAGTTTACACCAGAAAATCAGCAGCGGATAAAAATGGAAGCAGAACGAGATAAACATAAACTAGATCCATGGAAATTGAAACATTTTGAACCAATTTGGGGTGAAAAACGAGAAATGCATAAATTAAGATATGGTCTCCATTGCATTAACAAAGAGCAAAAATTTACTAAATGTGTTACGCCAGCTAATTCTCGCTCTCAAAGTGAATCAACATTAAATCAAATATTAGTAGATCATGAATCTTCTGAAAGATATTTAATTGAAGACAAGATGAATCCAAATGTTACGTGTTTTGAGGATTCACATTCTACTTCGTTAAAAAATCAACGAAATATACCAGAGTTTGACATTTCTCTTCGAATTTTGGATGGCGAAGAAGAGGAAGAAGAAAATGAAGAAGAAGATGAAGATGAAGAAGATGAAGATGACGATGATGAGGATGAGGAAGAGGATGAAGATGACGAAGAAGATGACGCTGACGAAGATGAAGAAGAAGAAGATGATGAAATTGAAGCAGAAGTCTCACTATCTTACATTAATGAAAGTAGTCGGCAATGTAGAACAATAATCGTTTCTAATGCAAATAATGAACAGTTATATAAACAGAAAAAACTTACCACTGATATACCTGTGATTGAAAAAACAAAATATTCAAAAGGTAGTATAGTTTTGGATTTTCTAAGCGATAAAAAATATTTGGATGTGGAAGAAAAAGAAGAAAATAATGATCTTAATAGGCTAAATATTGAAAAATCATTTGTATGTAACAAAAAAGATTTTAGGTATTTTAGTGATACCACAGTACATGATATATCAGGAAAACAAACTGATTGTTCTATAATGGAAAATGAAGAACAACTTCTCAAATTGTCTGAAACATCTAAGCACTCAGATATTGAAGATTATGGAGATTCCATATCTAGTTTTAAATTTTCTACTAAACAGGAATCTTTTAATAATCATACAAATGACAATAGTAAAATCAGTGAGAAAAAGGTAAAGTAAAGCATCTTAATTTGTTTTAATATTCCATGTAGATTGAAAATCATTCAAGATTCTTGAGTTTTCTAAAAATAAATTAAATAATATATCTTTAAGAATTCAGATAAATCCTTTTTAGATAAATATCTAAATATTATAAAATTTTTAATACCTTGAATTATCAGTAAATCTTGTATTGTAGTAAATATAAGAATAATTTCTTTTTATTGTTTAACAATTTGCATACTATTTCTTGATATATATATATATATATATATATATATATATATATATATATTTGCGTTATATAAATTTTTTTATGATAGTAATTCACTGCATTATTAAATGTTTAATTGTGTAGCCTTTGCGATATTTACTTGATATGTACATGTAAAGATTTTATATTGACGTTGCCATTTGACTGAAACATTATTAGAGAAAGTTCGTCAACGGTCCATTTTTACTTTTCAGAAAATGGACGGTTAAGACATTCACTATAGGAAACTGCAGTATAGTGGCTTCTAAGAAAGTTACTTTCTATTTCAGATAATGAAGCCATGAAAAGGTTATATTACATACTTGTTTGATAGTTTGCAGCACCACCTACAGATGAAATAAAATGTATCTACATATCCACTTACTATTGTATGGATTTTGCTAAACTATCATCCTTAATGAGCTTCAAAAAACATATATGCTATTATAAATACTGAAGTCTTTACTTTTATTTCTAACTAGACTCAGTAATATGTTCTCCTAATTTTTCCTCCATTCAGAGACATGCATTGTTGTGCTGAAGAATATTTGTATTGTATATTTCTATCAATATTGAAGTCATTCAATGCTCAGTTATACAACTCATTACAACAAAAATTAAAGGGATAATACAGGGTCTGTTTCAAAAGTTCCCAGACTTTTTAAACAAAAGATAACAATTAATTATTTTTGCAAAATTCATTTATTTACTTCAAAATAGTCCCCTTCAGATTAAATAAAAAGTTTAGCATGTTAGATCAGTATGTCAAATGACCTTTTCATGTCGTTGACTGGAACCATCTTTCAAATGGTAGTCGTTGCTTCTCGGATGTCCTCGACGTCTCCATAATGCTTTCCTTCCATCGCCAAATGAAATTTACCAAATAAGTAGAAGTCATAAGGTGCGATGTCAGATTAATTTAGTGAGTGATTGACCGTCAGAATACCATTTTTCAATCCTGATAAATAATGCCCTTGAAATCATAGAGGCATTCCAACGATTGTCAAATGCCCCCTACCCCTTTTTATAGCATTAGATGATGGTTACGGAAGTAACTATGGCCGAGACCTCACCTGTAATAAAGTTTTCCCTGCCTTCTAATCAAATTAATTAATAATACAGAGACCGAGCAAGCAAAATTCAAGCACCTAACTTCTTGCTAAGATTCACAATCAGCACGGTGAGGCACTACGGTAGCCTCGAAATATTTGAAATATAAGGATTCAAAGTCGGCTTTAAGCCGTCCTTGTTATGGACATCTACCTCAATTTAGTTTCCCTACAATTTAACCTATTGAAAATAGACTGTAGGCAGGAACATCAAGCTGATCGCTCTACTAGTGTCCCCTCATCCTTGGCCGCGCTTGGCAGATTTTCTGGGGTAGAATCGCTACAATTTTATATTACCGCGTAAGCGTAGTTTACTTTGTGCAAAAAAGATCTAAATATCTACCTCTCTTCTTCCCAAACTTACGGAAGATGCTAATCCAAAATGCAACCTCATTCCCGAGTTGTACCACAGGTCGACGACAAGCAATGAAGCAGTTTCAGTCAGCTCCATACGTTCTGTCACACCATGATGAAAAGAATCAAATTAGCCCCTATCAGGGTTAACTAATAGTTAAACGTAGCGTAAACCGTGACGCTCAACTTCAGTGAAAAATTTCACGCCGGATCAGGAACTTACGGGAAAACCCAGTAGCGCCCAGAAATACCTCATGGCTCAGAGTTTTAAGACACATCAAACAAGGGACAGACATTCATCACCTTTTAGACACAGCCTGAGTAACACTAATCATCTTTAAACTTGCCAAAGCAAGAAGAAATCAAAAGAGAACAGAACCAAAATCGTAGGATTGCCATATCCTTACACAATTTGGAGGCTTATTAACACTACTTGGGCATAGAAAATTCTTGCCTGAATTCCACGATTGTGACCATGAAGATTAGATACCTTATTTGGAGCACTGTGAAGAGTATATTGCAGTATTTATTCTCTACAATGCTCAATGCTTGCAAACCCTTTAAAATTATCTGAAGCGTGATGCTAATAATGTTGACAATGTTACAAAGCCATAGGTTTGGATTGGCCTAGGTTTAGGAAATTGTTGAGGGAGCCGCTGCCTCGACTATATGGCATCAGAAAAACAGAGAAACAACTGATTGGATCCTTCCTAAATCATAAATGCATGTGAGTATATATAGCGAGTAAGACCCGGAGTAAGCTGCCTGACTCTCGACCTTTTTAATAGAAGCCCTACACGACGAAAAGAATGAGGTTGGAGATCGCAATAGTGAGTTCTCCAAATATAAGAAGAACATATTTAAAGAGTAACCGAAAAAACAAGGCAAATAAATTCGGACAATGCATCTATTTACGATAGTGTCTCGGTCATCAATTTCACCGGGTTTGTCCAGTTTTTAAAACAAGGAACCAAAGCAGAAACTTTACAAAACGGTGGCAGATCACTAGTCACCTCCACCAAATCCAGCATGTTAACAATAAAGTCCTTAACAAAAAGCATTCTAACCGCAACAAAAAAGCTCCCGAAGATCCATATTGATCTACTTGGGAAGTCTATGACAACCATTATCAAGCACAACGACTCACAAGTTCATAATTTCATCAATTAAGCCCACTTTTCTACGAATATTCCAGTAACGGATTAATTGCTCAAAATAAATCTTGCATGTTCCTGTAGTTAATCAAGCAGAATCGCTTTATACATTTTCTGCGTGATGTACTTTACGTCGGTGAACGAAGGCAAAGGACGCTTTCTTTAGTGAGTAAGACCTACCGACAATGGTGATGAAGACGCCACCATTATACAACTGGATTTCTGAAGCGTACGCACAAAAGTTCCTGAACATAATCGCAATAACTCGAATGTTTTTGTATTCCCTCGTTTTCCAATTAATGGTGAAAGGAAATGCAGCCAAGCAGGATTACGAAAACGCCCTCTTGAAAAAGGCAACTTCAGGCTTTAATACGGATTTATCATTGGCTAAATTTTCTATCTGGCAATGCCAATGGCAGGACTCATCGATGTGGTTCAGCGAAAGAGAAGATTTGAGTAGATCCGAGCTGCTCAATAGTTCTTTTTCAAACAAATGAAGGAACTGTTCTTCAAACCCGTCAGACTGGTTCGTCCAAACCCACACCACCACTTTGTCTTACAAACAGATGCATATATACAAACATCCTTTGTTTTAAAACACGGATACTTATGGAACCGCCCTTGTATATATATATATATATATATATATATATATATATATATATTTCCAACTGATAGTCAACATAAGTGATTATAAAAGAAAATTAGGAGAAACAACTAAACATATGTAGAATCGTTCTGTACGTTATGTATTTTACCATAATTTGTACATATTAAAGACATTTTATTCTTCGAAATCACGTGCAGAATACAAGCACGTTGTGTGCGTGTATGTAGGTGTGGGTGTGGCAGTGATAGGTATGGGCAATGTTAAAAAAGAAAGAACTAGAATAATAATAAACTACAGTCTATGAAGTAAGAGCGTGGTCGTGTTAATTTATAAAAAATTTATTTGATGAAATTTTCATATTTATATATACATTGTACACATTACAAATGATGATGCAATTTGGTCAATAATGTGTCCAGTAATTGCCAGCGTTGATAAGTTTCTGGCATCTCCGAGGCATGCTTTTTACTAATTGGATGACGTATGCTAGTGGTAACGATCTCCAGATCCGACGAATTTGGTAAGACAACTGCTTCAAAGTGTGTATGCGTCTTCCATGAAGCTTTTGTTTAATAGATGCCCACACATTTTCAATAAAGTTTGCATCGGGCGACTGCGACGGCCAATCTAATGTAACAACATCAAATTGTTACTATTAATGAAAAATGAATTTATTTTAAGAATATTACACGGAAAAAATCATGGATTAATCCGAGACAAGTTGCAACATTATCTTTAAAATCTGATTGATTCGGCAGGAATACAATGCTGTTTGTTTGGGACCAGAGTGGGGTGTTGTTGTATTACGAGTTGTTCAATCCGGTGAAACAATGTATACCTGCATAATGGCAACTTTAATTAAGGTACAAGGCAATGCACCTGCACAAAAAGTAAAACCGGTTTAACATACAATTAAAGGACTTGCCTCGAAGCTGATATCCCAATCTCCGTATTCACCAGACTTTTTTTGGTGGATGAGATACACATTGATGAGACACGCATTGGCTGAGCAGAACTTCGCTTCCTATGAGGAAGTCGACAATTGGGTGACTGTTTGGTGTGATTCAAAAGAGAAACAGTTCTATTGACGCAGAATCCACAAATTGCCACCAAGGTTGCCAAAATATAAAGAAAACAATGGCCAATACTTTGAATCAAATGTTTTTCACTTTCGCATTAAAATTAATCTTTTATTAAACGCTTACGATTGCTCGGTTAGTATAATTAGTATACATATCATAAGAGCCCAATAAATACGACACATTTATTGCTTACGTGAAATCGAAAAAGCAGAAAAGCGTGAAATCATCAAATACTACTAATTAAAAAAACTGACACCACTTCCAATTAAAAAGGAAATAGATGGATTTTTGGATTTCAGAAAGGTCGCACAAGCTTTGCTGATGAATTTCGTTCAGGCCACAACTTCCAAAATGATTGAAAAAATTCATAAAATGGTGGATTATATTAGATTAAAGATAAGTAAGATACCTGAAATTATGAGGATGCGAACGGAACGCTTACATAATATTTTACATGAACATTTGATCATGGAGAAACTCTGTGCTGGATCGTGTTTGCTATTACTTGATCAAAAACTGCCGCGAAAAGGTGTTTCTAGTGAAAATTAGGCGCTAACAAGAACAATTAATTCATTTTAAAAGATGATCTAAATCGATACATTTTACCTTTCGACATTACTATGAAACTAAACTTTGACCTTAAAGTCATATTGAAAAATTTATTTACGATTTAATACCATAAAAGGTTCATATTTGTAAATCGTTGCTGAAATAAAACAACATTTTTTAATTGAATGACAACGATTGTTGATGCAGATCACGTATAAAAAGTATTTGTGCAAAAGATCATGATCAGAACTCAAAAAAATTACAGAAAAGTTTATAATAACCTTCTTGACGCTACAGATAGATGACCTAAATATGTGTTCGGATTGAGCAGGAAATTTTCATTAAGAGTTAAGCATATCTGACTCAGCAATTAATTACTATCTGTACTGTAAATAACTACAACAATTGGAATAATTGATTCATGTAAATAATGATTAATAATAATTGAGAGAGTTTAGCTGCATTGTTTTGATGCAATCATCATATAGCTTGGCAATCCAGGATCCGACTAAAAATTTTTTCGATTTCTAGAAAATTATTATAAGAGTGTAAAATTGACTTAGAAGAATCATCTGAAACATACCTACTCCAGATTTTCGACCGTAAATGAAAGTTATAATAAAGGAAATATGGTTATATAAAAAAAAGTATCAAAATATTAAATAACAAAACGAAAGAAATTCGCTGTGAACAGTATAGAGATATGAAAGTTACTTTATTTTAGCGAAACTTATAAACAATTTGAATATATGTATTTTTTTATTATTAATTATATTTCCTACTACTAATAAAATGTACATTTCAACGTTGTGTTTATTTTACAATATTAATATATATGAAATTTTTCATAAAAAATTAGTTCTGCAATATGAAAGAAATGTATATCGCGTATAAGTATATTTACATTTGTAAGCTTTAGATGAATACAAATCAAATTTATACTTTCCTTTATTGCTTCCTAATAAAAACGATTGTTCTTTGAAATATAGATATGTACAAAAATATTTTTATTTTCTTTTAGAAGTTATTGCAAAATACTACTTTGTGTTATCAAGAAAATGATCAAATTAACTGTGAAGATTCAAACAATGTAACAACAGAAATTGCTGGAGTAATAGAAATTGACAGTGAGACATTGCAGCGCATTCATGAGCTTGAGGTAATTTGGTTTCTAGTAATATTAATTGTATCACAGTTTGATTGTTTAAATAATATAATGTTGGTTATAACATATTTTTTAAATATCAACAATGTATTTTATCTGTGTTTACTTTAATAAATAATATTGAATAATACATTAATCTATTATGACCCACGAGGATACTTTTTAGCTTTTTTCTTAAGTTTCTAACTACGAGAAAATTAAGTCAAAACAATATTAGAACAGTTGAATTTAAAAGGTATTTTATTCATCTTTTTCATAGTGACACCCAAAATTCGAAAATCAATTATAGTTAAAAAAAAAAAAAAAAAAAAAATGGAAGATTCAGTGTAATGTAAAATCTAGACAATCTGTCATTATTTTCTAAAATAATTTTTCTTCTGTGGAGAACTTTATTTGAAGGTTTGATTTGAAAAAAATAAAGAGAAGAAGTTCAAAGGAAAAAAAAGAAAGAACATTATGTGAATGAATAGCATTTGGTCTTTTATAACATTATAAATATATGTTTTGTAATTTAAAGAAGTTATTTATAAGTTTATAATGCACATCAAATTTTGGATTTTATATTAATTTAAATGCGAAAGCTTGTATGATATTATAAGAAAAGTTAATATTTATATAAGTGTTTAAGAAATAATTGTTTCAACTCAATTAATTCAAGATTTACATTAATTTACTTACCGTTCTTGTACATTTTATTCTAGTTTTATATACCATGTGATCCAATTTGACCCGGACTGACAAAAAAAACAACATTTTATGTATTTTAATACAAATCTTTATTATCGCCTTCAAAATAGGCTCCTTTCGAGCCAATACAAGCATGCCAACGCTGAATTCAATTTCCCATACACCTGTTGTAACTTACCTGGGATTGCCTTCAGTTCCTTTAACGAATTACTCTTTATGGCTTCAATGGACTCATGGTCTGTTCTCTGAAACGGATTTTTGAGTTTCGAAAAGAGGAAAAAGTCACAGGGAGCCAAATCTAGCGAATACGATAGCTCAGCGATGACTTTCATTTTGTGTTTGACCAAAAAATCAGACACAATCATGCTGGAATGTACAGGCCCATTATCGTGGTGAAAAAACCATGAATTGTCTGCCCACAAATCCGATCGTTTACAATGAATTGCTTTACGTAGACTCCTCAAAACGTAATCGACAAAAACGATGAGCATCAACTTGATTTTTGACCAACTTTGACATGGTTTTTTCGGTTTCAGCTCATTTTTGAAGCGCTAGTCGTTAGATTGTTGGGCAGATTCGACGTCACATTCATAAACCCATGTCTCGTCACCAGTAATGATGCGTTTAATGAATGTAGGGTCCTCTGCTACGTTTTGAAGCACCTCTTTTGCGACCTCTACTCCACGTTCTTTTTGAAAAAGATTCAGATGTTTTGGAACCAGTCTAGCATTGACACGCTTCATATGGAAAACATTAATCAAAACATGTTGAATCGATCCATAAGAGATATTGAGAGTTTCTTCTATCTATCTGATGCCGACACGACGATTTTTGAGCACCATTTCCTCAACTTTTTCGATGTTATCGTCGTTAACAGAGGTGGATGGGCGACTTACATGAGGCAAGTATTCGACGACTTCACGACCTTCACTGAATGCGTTGTGTCACTCAAATACTTGCATTCCCGATAAAGTAGACTCCCCAAAACACTTCTGCAACATTTTCAACGATTCCGTAGCCGCAATTCCAATGGAAACACAAAATTTCAAGCAAATTCTTTGATTAACTTTTTTTTCCATAGTCAATATCGCCAGGTAAACTTTTTGCGTCGTAAACAAACAACTGACAAACACACGCTAATATAGATATGGCGCTCAAATTTCACACGAACATCAAGAAAGGTTGTAACAATATAGGAAAAAAAGTTTTACCGATATAGTTTACGCGCGGTTGAAATGCGTCAGTCCGGGTGAAATTTGACCATATGTATTATAATTCGTCCTGATGTAAAGATGCAAATACATTCTGAAATGGACTATGATCAATCTACCCGATAATCTTGATACTCACAGATGAAAATTTTATATACATCGTATGGTTAATTGTGCGTATTCGATCTTAAATATATATAATTACAAGTTTTGCGAGACTGTCAGCATTTTGCGTATATTAATAATAAATGTATAGTTTTATGTTTATTTTTTTTATTTTTTTATTTTGACTGTTTAGCAATAGTTGTCCTTTCAGATTCTAGGTAAAGGGGGTATTTAAAAACCAGGACAGTCTGACTTTTATTATATATTTATACACATATTATTTTAAAAAGCTGAATAAGCGCTACCTCTTAAACATAAATGCATACACGCATGTGCATATATATATATATATATATATATATATATATATATATATATTTATTTGAAAAATTTAGCAGAGAAAATAAGTTAGAAAATAAAAGTCAGGAAAACATAAATACTATAACGTTGTTAATTTGATAATAGTCAAATTGCTAGTTAGTGTTGTCTGGTTTGTCCTTTAGTCTTACGATTGGAACTTTACAACAACAAAAAATCGCTGTAAACTAGTATTGGCTTTTACAAAAAATTGAAGCACAGGCATTATCATCTATTTGACTTAACGGTTATTTTTTAATATATTAATAGAATCATACTCAAAGTTTTTGAATACTGATAAATTCATTCGTTGTCAAAAATATAATTTTTTATATAATTTCATTAAGAATCAGTTGGAATATTCTTAAACTGAATTTAGAATGGATGACCATTGGATTAAGAGAAAAATTAAAATTTTATCGATCACAGGACATGGCATGTTTGCGGAGTTTTTAATTGTATATACATTTAGGTAATTAAGATATTCATGTTGCTTATTAACCAAAAAAGAATTCTGAAGTTTTCCTGTAGGTTCCGAATGTTTTATACGAAATGATATACTTTGTCTAAACATTTAATTGGATAAAGTTTAATATCTATAACCTTTAATTAAAATGTATGGTAGTTCACTTTAGTCTAAATAAAGTAATATTTTATTAGTTCTGAATGTATCTACTTTGGTGCCAATGAAAATGTGTTTACGAGAAATTTCTTGTACTAATTTATTTAAAACAAAAAAAAACTTCAACTGAAGCACATAGAATTTTTGACGAGACTTGTCATATTAATTAGTAATATTGGTCTGTCGAATAAGATGTGCAGAAGCTGAGTTCGAATGCTTAAAAAATAATGATTTCTAACTTGAAGATAAAGAACGTTTTGGCACACTAACCAAATTTGAAGATAAAGAATTAAAAGAATGACTTTATCACAATGTCAGAGGCTAGCTGAACTTAGAAAAATATTTAAAAGTGTTGGAATGATCCATAACTAAGGGCATTGAGTGCCGTATGAATTGAAGCTGTGAGATGTCGAACAGCGGTTTGTCACGTGTAAAGTGCTGCTTGAACGGCAAAAAGAAAAGCTGTTTTATACCGTATCGTGACTATTGGTGAAAATTTAATACACTATGATAATCTAAAGCGTCGAAAGTCATTGATATTAATAAAACAAAGGTAAATTATAACACTTAGCTAGATTCACAAAAGAGTTTAATTTTAGTACAACAGCTGTTTCTTTTAGTAGCAAAGCAGTTATTAGATCTTTTTGGAAACTTGTATTTTTTTGACTTATCAGAGCTATTAATTTTTTTTTTTAACTTATCAGATATATTACAATTAAAAATTGTACTTATGTCGACTGTTCTAAATTAAATTAATAAATATTTTTATCGGTCTTACAGTCTTTATATTATCGTATATTAGCTAAATTAATGACAGTCAGACTGTCCTTGTTTATGATCACCCCCGTAGAATCTGAAATAAAACTTATTACTACAATAAATTAGATCAGAAAATGAAAAATAAAAATAAAATAAAATTAATAATACAATAGTAATAAAAATATATTAATAAGTAAAATAAAAATCATAAACGTACTATTCTACTAACCGTAGCGGTTCGAAACATCGGACAAGAATGTAATTCTAAATTTAAGGTCGTGGGGCAGTCAGGTTGTCCTTTACTAACATAGATTAGTATTTTTAATTATTTTTGTTTTTTTTTATTATTAATTTTATTTTATTTTTATTTTTAATTTTCTGATATAATTTATTGTAGTAATAAGTTTTATTTCAGATTCTACGGGGGTGATCATAAACAAGAACAGTCTGACTGTCATTATTTTAGCTAATATATGATAGTATAAAGACTGTAAGACCGATAAAAATATTTATTAATTACATTCGATATATATATATATATATATATATATATATATATATATAGAAAATCCAAATTTACGGACACTGTAACACCTATTGACTCGCGCCAATTCTACAGCATTAAGTTAAATGCATTTCACTTCGCCACACACAGGCTTATACTAATTTCTTTAAGTCTTGTACATTTTAATAAAAAAGTAAATATTTTAAATCATTGGCTTTTAATAATGCTTTCGATATTAGCTTGATAGTGGATAAATGGATAGTCAAAAAACGTTTTAAATCAGTTTGAAAACATTTTTATTGACTCAAACAAAAAGATAAAAACTTATTTTCCATCAATTTTATTCGCTTTTTAAGTAATAAAGTTTATATCACTATTTAATGTTAATAATATGTTATTATTCAAGGAGGTACCTGATCAAGTACAAAAAATGATCACAAAGTTATGAAATTTGTAATTTAGCAAGATTTATATGTAGAGCAATGATTTAGTTTAATTTTGGTGTCGCAAGGTTGGCTTCTTTAGCGAGATAAAAGATAGATTTTTAAGATAGAATATAGATTTCAAAATTATTTAAATAGTAACATCATACATGAATACAAAACAGCCAAGAATTTCTTAAAGGAGAACGCAAATATTAAATTCCAAAATGCAGATAAAGGAAATGTAACAGTAGCATCTAACAAGAAAGAATATATTAATACAGTTACAATGATGTTAGAGGATAATACAACTTAGAAGAAAATTGAGAATTTTCATATTAATAAGCTACAAAATAAATTGAAAGAATTAGTACAAGAATGGAAAAATAAACCTTATATTAATGAAATTACTTAGAATGCGAAAATGGCACAATAGACAGTTGTTTTGGAGTTCCTAAAATTCACAAAGAGCTATAGAATAATAATATCATCAATTAAATTTCCAACATAGAACATCTCAAGATTTTTATCAAATATATTAGTTAAGATCGTTGGAAAAACCAACTCTTCTGTTAAAGATAGTTGAAGCTTTTATGAAGCAGTTAAAGATATTAATATTCTGAATAATTATAAGATGATTTCATTGGATGTAGTATCTTTATTTATAAATATATCATTAGATTTATTTTAAAAAATTCTAGAAGAAAAATGAAAAAAGAAAAGTTATAGAAAAAAATATAGAAAAAAATTTAGTTTTTATAAGACAATCTTTTCTTTTCAAAATAATTTTTATGAACAAAGATATGGTTATCCAATGGAATCACCTTTATCACCGATGATTGCTAATTTGATAATGGAGAAATTATAAAATATTGCTTTAAATAAGTTCAATTTTGAACCAATTATCTATAAAAGATACGTTGACGGCATCTTTATAATTGTAGCAGAAAGGTGTGTAGACGAAATGGTGGATGTTTTTAATCCTATCCATGATAAAATTAAATATACAAAAGAAATAGAATTAGACAAAAAATTAAGTTTTTTGGACGTCAATATTATTAGAGTTAGTAATAACAGAATAAAATTAAATTGGTACATAAAACCTACATGGTCAAGTAGGTTATTAAATTTTAACTCACACCATCTATTCGGAAACAAGATAGGTACTGTAAAGGGAGTCATCGACAGAACGATCAAATTATCATACAAAAATTTTAGAAAAGATAATTTAAAATTAGTTAAAGAGATATTTATTAACAATGGCTATCCAATAGACCTTATATAAAATTATTGCAGACGAAGTGGATCAGATTTATAATAGCACTAGAGAACTTAATATGGAAAAGAGGGAGATTAATAATAAAATCATGGTATTACTATATGTAAAAGGGTATCGGAAAGAATTAGAAGTGCATTCAAAAAGCATAATATTCAAGTTTATTTTAAAAACAATAATAATATAACAAAGTTATTTAATAATTGTAAAAATAAGGATGATAAATGTTTGAAAACGGAAGTGATATACAAAATAAATTGTAAAGATTGTGACAAATATTATATTGAAAAAACGGGAAGAACAAAGCATATATGAACACCAGTATAGCTTACGAAATATGAATGGTACATGTGAGCTAAAAAATATAGTTTAAACTTGTTCCATTCTTTCGATTTTGAAAATGTGGATATTGTGGAAGAAGGTATTCAAAATAAATATAAAAGAGAAACTCTTGAAATTATTGATATTTTTAGAAATCCCAATAATGTAAATTTAATGTTAGAATCAAATAAATTGGACAACACTTATAATTCATTATTAATATAAAATTTGTATTTCGCATTTAAGTTAAGAAAATGGTGGTACTATAAATGTTATACCAATAAATTTGGAGTCGGGATGGGGTATATAAAGTATCATGATGGATTTTTCAATTTAGTTTAGTTGCTGAGGATGAGCCGTAGCGGTTCGAAACGTCGGATACCAAAGGTGAATCTAAATTAAAGGTGGTGGGGGCAGTAAGGTTGTCCTTTACTAACATAGAATATTGTTTTTATTATTTTTATTTTATTTATTATTTTATTTTTCTTTTATTATTTGTTTTATTCTTATTTTTAATTTTTAATATAATTTATTGTAGTAATAAGTTTTATTTCAGGTTCTTCGGGGGTGAATATAAACAAGGACATTCTGACTGTCTGACTGTCATTATTTTAGTTAATATATTATATTATAAAGATTGTAAAACCGATAAAAATATTTATTGAATTTATATTAATGCTTGTAGATTTAAATATAGTGAAAAAACATAAAAATTAAGTTATTTATTAATTTAATTCAGAAAAGTCGACATAAGAACAATATTTAATTATACTTTTTTAGCGAGATATTAAAAATTACTGTTTTCCCACGATTCACACTGTTTCTTATGAGGATTTTTCTATAGTATCTCTTATTATGAAACGAGACGATGATATTTCAATGAAACTTATTCTAAAATTTAGAACATTTTCCGAAACTTCTTTTTAAATGTTAATAATATCAATTTGTTGATTAGTAGTATATAAAATAAAAAAAAATATTTAAAAAACAATCCGTGTTTGAAGACAGAGGACGTTCCTTAGAGATGCTGATGTTATCGTATGCTGCCATCTATCAAACGACGCCAAAACCAATTTCAGACTAATTGATAGGTTAGTTTAGAGTTTTAAGTTGGCTATGAAAAAATTCTCGGCCTGATGGGTGCCGCGATTGCTTAAACTAGACAACAACCGCAAACGGCTGTTAACTTAAAAGCAGTATGTAAATCAATTTAAACAACATCCGAAGGACTTTTTACGTCGTGTTGTGACCGTTGATAAAACCTGGATTCCTCATTACACACCAGAAACTAAGCAGCAATCTAAACAATTGATTTCTCGTGGTGAATGTGCGCAAAGAAGGTGAAGACGGTCCCATCACATTTGGTGAAAATAAGTGTTGTTTCATCACGATAACGCACCAGCATATTCATCTGGAATTGTTGCCAGCAAACTGCATAAATTGCGTTATCAATTACTGCCGCACACCTGCAT
This sequence comes from Sycobia sp. Sy_11, assembly GCA_018907035.1. Lineage (NCBI taxonomy): Eukaryota > Metazoa > Arthropoda > Insecta > Hymenoptera > Epichrysomallidae > Sycobia > Sycobia sp. Sy_11. Next base: position 3,263,213 of record JACCIC010000004.1, read on the forward strand.
TCACCCGATCTGGCTCCCTGCGACTTCTTCTTGTTCTCTAACATGAAGAAATGGTTCGCGGGAAAAAATTTTGCTTAAACGAGGAAGTCATCGCCGAGACAGAGGCTTATTTTGGAGAGTTCAAGAAATTCTTTTTTTCGAAAGTGTTAAAAAATGACCAGAACGTTGGAAAAAGTGTATCTTTCTAAAGGGGGACTATGTTGAAAAATAAAAGAAAATTTTTTGCAAAAATGACGTTTTCATTTCTAACACGGGTACTTATTGAACTGCCCTCGTGTATATATATATATATATATATATATATATATATATATATATTATAACCGCATAAATGCAGCTATCCTTACCTTCCGATGAAGCATACGTGTGTGCGTTCATCGCCACGCACACGCTGGACTCGCCGGCTGCTGAAAGGAGGAATGGGACAAGCGGGCAGGGGAAAATACGGTGTTCAATAAATAACCAAGTATTTTGTAATAGTTAACATAATATTTATTAGCACACAGATGCGCACATATTACAGGGGAGTGCTGTGGCTCCACGCCAATCACTGGCAGGTTTCGCGATGCGATATACAGAGGTACAAATACATTTATACGCGATCGTTCGTCGGGAACGATAGGAGGGGAACACGGTATTTGGGACGGGGATACATATAGACACGATGGACGCGGATGCGCTATACAGCGACGGTGGGGCCTGGCTCTAGCCTACATCTCTCTCGTTTACGGGAGAGAGTTATACAAGATACTTAAAAATAGAACAAGCTACTTACCGGTGCTAACACTGGGCTGTCTCTCTCTCGATGATGCGTGAGCAGCGTCCTCATCGCCACTCAGTATTCTCTCTTTCTCTCTCTCTCTCTCTCTCGCTCGCTCTTGCGTCTGGCCGCTCGGCGTCCTCGATGTACTGGACGCAGGTGCTTATCACAGACGGGTCGCTGGATGTTGGAAGGCAAAAACGGGAGTCACCTAGCCTAGGCGATGCTCTTGGCCTCGAGAAGAGTGCCTGCTTTGCCGCTCGATGTACAGGTCTGAATCTTACGGATGAGAGAGGAGTCGGAGATCACAAAGATGATCGTCTAACGATTCGAAGCGTCTAACCTGTTCGACTGCTGAGCGTCTGATCTCTTCGAAGGCCAAGACCAGAAGAAGCGTCTATTCCTTGATAGTCGGAACGAGAAGCACCTGATCTGTTTGAAAGTCAAAACGAGAGGGAACGCTTCATTTTACTCCTTTCGTCGTGCGCGCACTCTCGAGGTTCGCGATCTGCCGCGAACACTCGCGGCTTTGTATGTATGCATAGGCGCGACCGCCAAATCGGCGGTTACAATATATATATATATATATAGATATATATATATATATACTACTACTACTGAGTAATGCTTATTGGGCCATCTTTTTGAAAATGTTAAAACCGGATTTCTCTCTCTTTGATCTACTAAAACAATAATTAGCTAGTGACATGGAATTACTTCACAATATCTTCACTTTAAAGTTTCATTTCAGCTGTAAGATACGCAGAATGGTGAAATAAATTTTATTCCACTTATTATTCTCTCATAAAAATGGCGCAACTCGATTTACGTACGCAATTTACATCTAGAATTTATAATAATTAGTTTTTTAAGCACTAGGATGATTTTGAACAGATGACTTATATTTACGTTTCGCATCAGATTTAGATAGTTACATGCGAGATTATAGCACTGAGACTAAGCTGCCTTTTGGACAACTTTAATTTCTAATTTTAATTTTAATCTAGCTTTAATTGTTAATCTGCCATGGATTGATATCCTGTTAGATATGCTACTAGTGTTGAGTCAATGCTAGGTCCTTATAGGTCAGCGAGCTAGATTTTTTCTAGGTCGTTTAAGAGCCCGAATAAAGCACCCGGAAACTTGTTCGTTTGTTCGCTATAACTTTCCCTAGTGAAGCTGAATTCTTGCAAGAGTAGAGCCCACCGTGTTAACTAATAGCGTGTATCTTTGAAGCGGTAAAGTCTGATGAGTACCTTGCTGTTCGTTCGTAGGTTTGAATGGTCTATCTTGGTGATAAGGCTGAAACTATTTAATAATCCAAAGTATCGCCAAGCATTTCTACAGGTTGTAGTGACAGCTAGTCTCGGCCAGTTTAAATTTTGAACTGAAATAACTGATTATATCTCTGATACCGTGAAGCTTCTGTTGGTAGACGATTGCTCTCATGCCCCAAACACTAGTATGTGTTTGTAAGACGACGCAGTGGTGTGGGTTTGGACGAACCAATCTGACGGGTTTGAAGAACAGTTCCTTCATTTATTTGAAAAACTGTTGAACGGCTGGAATCTACTTAAATCTTTTCTTTCATTGAAACACATCGGTGAGTCCTCCCATTGACACTGCAAAGTAGAAAATTTAGTCAGATATAAATTCGTATTAAAGCCTGAAGTTTCCTTTTTATAGTGAGAGTGGGGTTTTTCAAGAAGGCGCTTTCGTAGTCCTGCTTAGCTACATTTCCTTTCACCATTAATTGGAAAACGAGAGAATACGAAAACATTAGAATTATTGCAATTATATTCAGAAAAATTTGTACGTACGCTTCGGGAATCCAGTTTGAATTGATGAAATTATGAACTTGTGAATCGCTGCGCTTGATAATAGTTGTCATAGACTTTCCAAGTAGATCAATATGGATCTCGAAGAGCTTTTTTGTCGCGGTGAGAATGCTTTTTGTTAACGACTTTATTGTCAACATACTGGATTTGGTGAAGATGGCTAGTAATCTGCTGCCGTTTTGCAAATTTCCTGCTTCGGTTCCTTGTTTTAAGAACTGGACATACCCGCTAAACTTTATAACCGAGACGCAATCGTAAATAGATGCATTATCCGAATTTACTTGCCTTGTTTGTTTCGGTTACTCTTTAAACATGTTCTTCTTATATTTGGAAAACTAACTATTGCGATTCTCAACCTCCTTCTTTTCGTGGTGTAGGGCTTCCCATAAAAGCGTCGAAAGTCAGGCAGCTTACTCTGGGCCTTACTCGCTGATATATACTCACATGCGTTAATGATTTATGAAGGATGCAACTAGTTGTTTCTCTGTTTTTCTGATGCCATATAGTCAAGACATCGGCTCCCTCAACAGTTTCTTAAACCTAGGCCAATCCAAGTCTATGGCTTTGTAACATTGACACCATTATTAGAATCACCCTTCAGATCATTTTAAAGACTTTCCAGGCATTGCTGTTTGAAAAGATGAAGTACTGCAATATACTTTTCACAGTGCTCCAAATAAGGCATCCATTTTTCATGGTCACGACCGTGGAATTCAGGCAGGAATTTTCTATATCCAAATAGCGTTGAGATAATAAGCCTCCGAATTTTGTAAGGATATTGCCATCCTACGAACTTGGTTTTGTGCTCTATTTAACTTGGCGGAGATTTAATACCATTAGTATGAATATAAAAAAATCTGAAATGATTATTAGTTAATAATAAATACAAAAATTATACCTTAGTAAAAAGTAGCGTTTCTGAAATTTCATGTTCTAATTGTAAGGATATATACCGGTTATTCCATTTTAATTATTACACGTAATATATCTTACCAAGGAAGGCTCAAATCGAAAAATGATAAAGATAAAACTTGTTGGATATTGATAGGGGGTTCGAATAGTAACCTTATATTGAACCTTTTACTCGATTTTTAAGCTTATCGGAAGGTTGAGTTTTGATTTTTCGAATAGAAACCAATTGTTTCATATGGAACACATGTTAACGGTCATGGAATAACTTCTGATACTACTGACGGACTACTGGTGATGTATTCTAAGTATAACAACAACGGTAAGCAGATAACAACAAAGAATTTGACAGCTTTATTTTCAGTTGTATAATAGTTTTCCAAGGGTTTATTACAGTTACTACCTACTGGTCAATCAAAAAGTACCAAATCTATACTGTAAAATCTATACTGTTTTGCTTTATACGCGTACTTATATAATCTATCTTTTTATTCATTCTTCTCACGCACAGAATTTCAAAATACGGAAAGAAAACTATATGCACTAAGAGTAACATACTCAAAAATTTGTTACTTATATGAATACTATATTATATATAATATGTATGTAATCTAACGTTATTACTATTGACGTAGAAGATGTAATTATCAGAAATAAAATATTTTCTAATTAAAAATTTTGTTATGTAATAACTATGATTTACATTTTTCGAATTCTATATAAGCTCATATTTTTGGAATTCTCAATTATGGAATATTCTTGATATGAAAATCGTGTATTGAAATTAATAATTTAGTAATCTAAATTTTTTGTTAATTCTTTGAGATAATAATTTTGCACATGTAAGAAAAACGTGTCGCATAAGTATGAAATATACAGGGCCGAAATATACGAGTAAGTTTCCCGTTCGAGTATAAGTCGGAAAAGACCCTGGTGGTGGTGCAGCCCAGCACGGAGGATGTAGTCGATAAAGTGAGAAGAAACTTTCTTGGATAGAAATACAGCCACTGTACTTCTAAGATTTCAGTGTATCACTATAAGTTCTAGGCACATCCGTTGCAAAAATTGAGCCCTTTTCATGATTCAGAGGATCAAATTTAGGCAGGATAGACGCGAAAATGCAGTAAATCATCATCAGCATGTGAGCATCAATATTCATTAATACGTCACCAATAAAAACAAATAATGGAACCGTGGAGTTCTCTTATGTTAGAAACTTACTTGAATAAAAAGTTGAGTTACTGCCAACTGCGATCTGGCTTTTATTTAGAGCCAATATTAAAACAATTTTCCGAGAGTTTTGAATGTATTATAAATGGGTAATGAATTAATGAATCTTAATGAATTCGCTGCTTGACTTGCAAATGACCTCGAATATCGAATTTAAGATCGATTTCAACGTTTAGATGTTGCGCTCAAAATTTTACAACTTTAACTTTATCATTACTTGAATTGGAGTCTGACTAAAAGAGTGGTGTTGATGAATGTTTCAAACTTGCTATTTAATCGTATACAATTTTCTTCAATTTTATAAATTTCAATAATTTTCCGTTAAATTATAAAGAAAAATACTATTATCAATTATTAGTTCTATTGTTTGACATTATTCAAATTATTTAAAAATGTACATAACGTTACAATTGTGCCTTTCTGAACATTTTTTCTGATGTTTAAATATTACAATATTCAACTACATTACAACAAAAGTAATCATCTGAATGTTTGAATTGTTTCAGTTTTTTGTTTTTCTTTTTACTTAAATATAAATATGATTATTTAAACATGTCATCAATTAATTAGCATTGATTCGTTAACATAGTATTATATAATCAATTATATTATATCATTAGTTTTATATATTTCAGCTCTCTGATAAAAACCTCGCCATTATATTTTTAATAGAGCCATTTCCAAAATAAAAATATTATTTTATTGAATTAAAAATATTATTTAATTTAAGCGACTTTGATCTAAGTAATTATTATCCACGTGAAAAAATCTCAATACCCATAGTTGTCTGAAATTTCAAATATGAGAGACTTAATATTTACATTTTTTTTATCATGAATTATATATTTATTTTCTATGAAAAATTATATCTTAATAAACTCATACTTAAATAATAATGTTCTTACTATAATTGTGACTTTCAAATATTGTTTACAAATTATAGTTGCTAAGATTTTACCCACATTTTGCATTTATTATTTGCTCTGTATATTATTTATTCGTTATATATATATATATATATATATATATATATATATATATATATATAATTTAAATTATATATTTTATTAAGATTATTATTTTAATTGCACATTGTATGAAGCATTCTGATTATTTAACTATAGAATTAAAAGAGTATTTTTAATTAAAGAAATTTTTCATATTCAGATTCCCCCCTTTTTTTAATATGTAAAGCATCAAAATTTTATACAAACTTCTATTATACAAATGCCTTAAAAAAAGTCTTATATTATAGATTATCTATTTTTCCATTACAGATATTCTTGTATTAAAGATTATCTATTACTATAATAAATTTTATATCATGATCTATGCATACATCATCTTTCACAATAACTTTTTCTTGGTACTTTTGATAAGTGGATATAGTCACGACCTCTGTCTAGCTTTCTTTTAGATACTGATTTCCGTGGTAAATCTTCTTGATCTTCATCGTATTTGGATTTTGTACAGATATTAGAGTTTCCTATCGAGTTAGAAGATTTATCATAATTTTTTTTATCTTCAGTGTTGCTTCTGAAAATTTTTGATCCTTCTGATAAATAGAACGAAGATCTATTAGCACTATCAGATAAAATAAACTCTTATATATATAACAATTAAATTTATATACATAAGTACAATGTTTAATTTTAATGTATACACCGGACTTTAAGTTTTATAATTATCATTACTTAATTGCATGTAGTGGTTTACTAGTGGCCAATCACTATATACATGGTGTTCCATTTTAAATAACGGATAAAAATATGTCAGGCGGTAAGCATTTTGCAAGAGAACTGTTTATGTAAAAGTTCTGGGGTACATAAGGGGCAAGTTGATGGTGATCTTGGCCTTCATCTTGAAGTTTATATGCAAGGTTATTTCAAGACAACCTTGATTTTTTTAATTGTCACCCTAACTTTTTATTCTTGAAACGGAAAGAGCTAAAAGTTCTATGTACCACTAAATATTTAAGTGCTAGGTTACATTGACCCTTAAAGGTTATTGGAATATTAACCCAATTTCTGACTTAATAACTTCAAAATAGATTTTGCATAAAATTTGTTGGGTATCAAGGGACTGACTGATGTATAACAATAATTTGATTGTTGACTTAATTTTTTTAATGAATAAACTTAAATAATTTTAATGAATAAATCCTTATTTTTTTATTGCTGAATCTAAAAGATGCTGCGTTCATGTATCATTCAAGTGTTGGGTAATGCTCAAAGGGCTTACTGACGAATGACCACTTTCCGGCAACTTAAGGCAAGGACATGGTTGTCCCGATCACTTATGGTAAATGTGGTATGGTTAATGAATAAATGTTAACCACTTATGGTCAAAGTCAAAGTTAAGATCATACGTCGGTCAGATCCTTCATATCCAATAACTTTTATGCCAAACCTATTGTCGCTGACTCGCAATTTTGGAGTTATTTAGTCAGAAATTGGTTTTGTAAATTATCTGCCAATGGTCTTTAAGAGTCAGTGTAACCAAGTATTTAAATACCTAATGGAACGTAGAACTGTCATCTTCTTGCGATTCTAGAATAAAAAGTGGTGGTAACCATTAAAACAAAAAAAAAACAAGTTTGGTTTAAAATAACCTTGAATTTCAATTTCAAGTTTAAAGGCAAGGTTGCCATCAACTAGTCCTTTCTGTACCCTATAACTTTTATATAAACAGTTTTCCTCCAAAATGTTTACTGCATGAGATATTCCTTTTCGTTATTGAAAATAGGATATCCAGTAAATATATATCTATACATTGTAACATGTAAAATTAGTTGGAAACGCTTCAATAGAAAGCTCTACCCCCACCCGTCTTAATCACTTGACATAGTCCCTTCCGATATTTAGCTTTTCTGTTCGATGGCACACGTCCTAACTGGCAAGTACTTTTGTTCATATGAGGAAGTAAAGAAAGCGATCAATACTTCGATAGTCTCAACACACATATACAGCCAGAGAGATAGAAGAAATTGATTTCTATTGATGGACAATAATTTTATTGAAATGTTTTTTTATTATATTTTAAATAAAACCTTTATTTTGTAAAAACAAATTAATAACGTATTCAAGGTCCTAATAGAAGATTCAGATTACCATAGTTTCTTGAATTATTTAAACTACCGAAGAATTCCTTTTAGAATATTCATTTATTCTTTCGTGTTGTATGTAAATGACGAAAATTAGAATTCGAATCACAGATATATTTATCAATGTTATTTATTGACCATTACTCAAATTTATTTTTTGACTTCGTTTATATAACATTTATTATTATCATCATGCATTAAAAAGGGTGTAAACAAGTTTTACATCAAATAGTAATTCTGGTCAAATTATTCTAACCATCTCTATATTATATTAAAATAATGTACATGAAAGTTATAAAGGTTAAACTAAAGCAATAACACCCTTATAAAATTATCAACTGTAGTCCTATTTTTATGGTTTTCCGTTTGACAGATATGACAACGTAAAGTGCTTTTGATCAACAACTTAAAGGAAATATAAATAGAGAAATATTAAATAAAACATAAATACAATTCATGATATTTTAGCTATTTTCAAAAATACTTTAATGACTTTAAATTAAGTTTAATTCATATGTGTTATAGGTGCGAGGGGAAATGCAAGATGCTTACGAAGAAATTTCTGGATGTCCGGAAGAAATAATTTATCCTATTCTTGATGAAATTGAAATAAATCCTAACAGTAATAAAAGTACAGAAAAATCATTGATTCCTCAAGTTATTGAAACTCAAGAAATAGATGGTAATGTAAATACAAGAACTGAAGAAGAAGCATTACAAGAAGCAAATAATTATGTTTGTTCCGAAATGCTGGACTGCAGTTGGACGCACAATACACATGAAAATGTTTCAATTGATAAAGTAAGAATATCCTACATAAATTAATTAAAATATTTAATAATTTAAATTTTCATAATTTAAAATGATTTTACTAATACAAATAAGTAAATAGATGAGAAAAATAGTTTTATTATCATAATACAGTTTTTATTGATGAATTAAATAAGGTTATAATCTAACTTAATATAATTATAAAATATATATAATATTCAATATACATTATAAAATATGTGCAGAGAAAATTGTTATTATAAACTTTCAAGCTTTTCAATATCTAAAACTTATTTTAAGTTGCTTATATTAAAATAAAAAATATATTTAAAATGTAATATTTAATTTTTTTTAATTATACGTTATTATAATAGGATGGGGTGAAAAGTTTCCGGTGTGACCTAGGGATGATGCTGGGAGAATTCATTTCTAGCTTGTATTCGATAGCAGTACATCTTACTAACTTGTGTGTAATTTTTCAGAACGAACGCTCGGTTATTATACATTTAAAATCCTACTGAACACGACGTTTCTATTTCTTACGTTAAAATGGAAAAAGTAGAAAAGAGTGAAGTCACCAAATAATTCTTTTTAAATGGGTTAAAACCACTGCAAAATTAATTAGATTCTATATTGAAAAAATCCGTTCAACCATATTCAAGATTAAACAGTGGTTTTTTACATTTAACAAAGGACGCATGAACATTGTTAATGAATCTTATTCAGAATGCCCCGTTGAGGTAATAACTCCCGAAATGATTAAAAAAAATGTTGGTAGAGAATCATAAATTAAAGTCGAGTAAGATAGCTAAGATTATAAGGAAATAAAGGGAATACATCCGCAATATTTTATATGAATATTAGGGTATTAAGAAGGTTTGTGCTAGGTGGATATCGCGTTTGCTAACACTCGATCAACAATTGATGCCAAAGGCTGGTTTATAGCAAATTTGGCGTTGTGCAAGCTGGAACCTAATGAATTTTTTCATCGATTTATAATTATAGATGAAACTTGAATTCACCACTACACTTCTGAAAGCAAAAAACAGTCGAAAAAATTGAGTTAGTGAACCACGGTCAAAAAAGGTAAAAACAATTTTATCGGCGAATAAGCTCTTGGCCACTATTTTTTGGGATACGAAAGGAATTATCTTCATTAATTACTTCGAAAAGGGGAAAACCATAAATGGTACGCAGAGTTATTGTAACGATGAAAAAATTTTTTTCACGACGATAACGCACCAACCAATACGTTATTCTTCACCATATTAAGCCCCCAGTGGCTATTGTCTGTTTTCTAATTTAAAAAATTTGCTCGAACGTAAAAAATTGAGAAGCAATGAGGAATTCATCGATACTGTAAATTAATATTTTGAGAGACTTGACAAATCAGATTACGTAAGTGGTATAACTGCATTAGAGCACTGCAAAGATTTTGTGAAGTAAAGACAATATATTACTAAAATTTTATTATGCTACGTCAAAAAATAAACCAATTCGTTTTCAGTCAATATTTCATCATATTGTATTATTCATATTTCATTTATATTTCATCATAAGTTAGAGTATCTAGTAAATCGAAGCGTTTAAAAAGAAATCATAGTACAAATTATGATGAGTAAATAGATAATTTAATATATGCCTATTAAATAAAAGTAAGTAGATTTATATACAAACTAGCATCCCCTATCTCAGTTTCGCCTGAGATATGTATATATATATATAATGTATTATCACTTCTGCATAAATAGACAATATCCATCGTCTGCTTAAAAAATATGCTATTCGCATACCACTGCTTGAATTTCAGTTGGCATCACTACGAAAATATTCACGGTATTTAATTGAAAAAACGGAAAGAAACGAAATATGTATATATAGTATATATATTATATTACACATATTATATATACACATTTTAAATATGGTTGCTATTGAGAAATATTGTATTGGTGTGTACGGGCGGTTGATTTCGATATCGCGTTGCTTCAAGACGATTTCTATAGGCAGTTGTGTGTTCGAATGATAGAATGCGATGTCCAGGTGTCTGGGCGATTTCTAGGGGGAATATTGTATTTAGTTGATAGAAAACGACATCCAGGTATGACGGAACGAATTCTACGGGTAGTATCGTGTTTAGTTGATAGAAAACGATGTTCAGGTATGTCGGGTCAACTTCTACGGGGAGCTCGAGTTCGGATGATAGAATCCGATCTCCAGATGTTTTGGAACGACTTCTACGAGAAGTGTCGTGTATAGTTGGTGGGAAACAATGACCAGATATGTCAGTACGACTTCTATGAAGAGATTAGTATTCTATCATTTGAAGACGCATATTCCCAGTAAGAGTCGACCCGAGACATTTCCTATAGTCCGAACATGATACTCTCTGTAAACGTCGTCTCGAGACACTTGGACATCTTTTACTACCGCTCGAACTCGAAAGTACAATTTTCTCCATCAAAGCCGTATTTAATATGTATATATATATATATATATATATATATATATATATATATATATATACATATATACATATATATATATTGTATAAAATGGTCGGCAAGACATCAACTTTTTGAACTAAACGCTACATTGAAGCAGCTTCTTATACAGAAACGATGATAGGTAAATTACGGTCAATTATTTATAGAAATATAGATTTTTATATAGAGTGTTTTTTACTTAGATATTATTGAATTGTTTATGAAATCGGTGAAATTATTATCTCGGGCGAAGCCGAGTCGGGGGATGCTCGTATATATATAGTGACGGATGTCACAAGTCGCCTGCGCCGACTTGTCTAAGAGTATTAAGACGACGCATGCATCATTCCAGGGTAAAAGGAAAGGTACTTTGGACAAAAATGATTTACATTCTAGATTAATCAAGTACGTTCATAGTCGATGTTTAGTTTACGGTGTTTCACTAATATATTAAGTTGTAAAAATTATTTATAATATAAAAAAATGGACATTTAAATGCAACAAATTATATATCTATGGTAGTTTTTTTTATATCTTAAGTTCTAAAATTAGTATTCTATAAGTTTATACTGACAACAGAGAAAAACTATCTCGCCTAAAAATTTAGAAATTTAACTATTATTCTGATTTCAAGAAAAGGAAAATTTTTTCTTTACTTAATGTAAGGATATATGCTTAAATCTAGTTCAGGCTTATACAACATACTTTAGTTTAATGTAGTAGGTTGTAAAGGTCTTCTTTAAGGAAATATATTTAGTGAATAGTAAATTTATATTTTTAAAAGTTCTATAACTATTAGGTAGCTAGTATAGGTTCTTTTAAACTTAGATATGTATATTGGTAAAGGTAAAATTGAACAGATGTTGTATTCTAATGATATTGGAACGTATAACAGTTGAATATATTAAACCTATACTATTGATGTATGGAGTAACAGTGGTATGATAATTGTTTAAAAATCTGCGTATATTTGTATGTAAAAAAAATATGCTGAATTTATTTGCCTTCGTCTATCATATTTTCACTTTTACAAATTATATTAATAAAGTTAAAAATAATCAGATTTTCTTTACTAGTTTTCTTAAATGTAAATACATTAAATTAATCTTAAAAATAAATTTAATAAAATTGCCCATAATTTAATGCTTTCTATAAATATACGTAATATAACTATTTAAAAGAATTAATTATGCCAAGCTAGGTTCAAGATTGCAAACGATTTAAAAATACTGTAAATTTTTTCGTAATAAAAGTATTTATTGTCAGAAAACATAATGTATATAATCCTAGTATATTAGTAGATTATTTTTTTTTGCAAATAAATGATGTCGTCTTATTTGTTTATATAAAGTTGTTTATTAATCAACAATACACAAAAAATGAGAAAATAAATAATTAAGATATAAAATTTTTGGGTAGAGGTAATTGATTTAATGTATATTTGAAATCTTTTTTTTTGTAACTTGCGTTGCGAGTATCGCATCTGACGGGACCCGATCGCCGTCGTCCATCCTCGTGCGAACAGCCCCCTCCCTTTTTTTCGTAGTGCAGAGATGCGCGGCGCGACACTCTCGCCTTGTTCGCCGAAGGAGGTAGACGTTGTATGAAGAGTGGAAAAAGAGGAGAGACGAGAAGGAGAAGTAACTAGCATGGAGAGCAAGTGAGAGAAGTTAGAGAGAGAAGAGGCAGTGCGAGAAACTAGCCAGGAACAAACATTCAAGTGAGAGAGATGTGGAAAGCATAAGCAGAGCAGATTCGAGCAGAGGTGAACGAATAGAAAGGAGTAAGGGAAGATCGAGTCAAAGAAAAAGAGAGAGAGAGTGAAGAGAAAGGGGGAGAAGAAAGAGAGAAAGAAAGAAGAAAGAAGCGAAGAAAGAGAGAAGAAGAGAGAGGAAAGCGGTTATTGAAGCGGTGCCGCAACAATACGTCGAACTATCGGCTCGACACCAACCTTCCCCCTGCTAAAGGGTAGATAGTAAGAGAGAGAAAAAGAGAGAGAGAGAGAGAGAGAGAGAGAGAGAGAGAGAGCGAGGTGAGTGCGCGCCTTGCGGTGGACGGAATTTTTTTAATGCTCGGTGTTCCTTTTTTTTTTTTTTTTTTATACATATGTAAATTTAAGTATGAGGATCGCGCAAGCCGAGACATTGTCGAATAATTCACAATGTGGCTTGATTGCATAAATCTCCTTTCGGGTAATAAGCAAGCGTGATTAATTGTTTTCATAAGTAATTTATGTAAGGTTCAACCTAAATAAATGATAACGAGTAGTATGAATAAATCAGTATCTATTTCTTTCTATTTGTTGTGCCTCGTTTTCCCCTTTACAGGCCAGCGGTGCTCTCTCAGTGAGATCACAAGTGATGTACGTAAGTAATTAAATAGTTTGTGGGCTCGAAATTTAGGATAAATTTAATTAAGTAAATATTCAATTTTTTTTAAATTTCGTCCGCATCACTATATATATATATATATATATATATATATATATATATATATATATATATAGTATAAATATATAGATTCGTTTATATATATATATATATATATATATATATATATATATAGTTAATATAGTTAATATATAACTATATATATATAGTTTCGTCGTTGTTGAAAAAGTAACTTCTTATTTTCTCATCATTTCTTTTGTTCAATCTGAAGAAAACCTAGCCTATGTCACTACGAAGATGATAAATGTGTAAAAAGAAAAACATCATTTCTTAATAAACACAAATGAATTGAGTATGATTTGACTCACAACCATCTCATAAGAAAAAACTGACAGGGAGAGGGAGAGAGAGAGAGAGAGAAAGAGATTTTCCCATATAAGTAAAAATAAAATGTACAAAAGATATCCATGGTGTCATTAATGTTACATTAACGTTAAGAACAAAAAGAATAATACTGACTAAAATTATATCTTCTTTAGCATAATAATCCCAAAGTTGGATATAACCATTCAAATGGGCTGACCTGGTATTAATAGTTTACGTTCACTACTTTGAGTTCATATTCGACGTAATTAAATACGCCACCTACTGGCTGCTGGAGGAACTGACTGCCAAACCTTTAACTGCGCACGAGCACGAACTACTTTGTTACGTGCACGACATTGATGAAATTAAAATTATTTTTAATAAAAAATAGATCGTGTGTCCTTCCGAAGATAATACAGAATATATATTCGAACTTCAGAACAATCGGTTCAGTAGTGTTTTTGTTTATCGTGTGCAAACAAAAACATGCTTTGTCTTTATAAATTAGTATGATACATAAAAAATTATAAATCGTAATTGTTATTAGAGCATGAAGAATTTCATCATTCTGTAATAAAAATGTTATACTGATTCTTCTATGTTTTTATTATTATTCTATACTGTAAAAAGCTTTTTTTTCTTCTTTTGAATCTTCCCTCATCTCTATAGTATATAAATATCTTCATAATAAAACTAATTTTTCAATATTTAATTTTATTTTCTAGATACTTTTTTTGTGTTCGACATCAATCTATTGTTTAACATTAGACTTTACGAGGTGTCTTCAAATATTAAGGCGATTTTGCCAATATCGAAGGCGGTAATTGTGTTTAATCTGACCGTGGCTTCAGTAAGAATGCAATTATTGAATCTATAGAACGGACAAAGAATGTGTGCGGTAAATGTTACATAAAGATTTTAACATGTGAAAACTGTGTAAAACTGGTCACTAAAATCTTCACATTTGAATAATAAAATGTTAGCAAACATATTTCTATTGACACTTTTAATGCGATTAAAAATCACTCAAACTTATTAGAAAGGGTAATAGCATGTGATGAATCTTAGATTTTTTTACCTAAAATCCTGATAGTAAGCGTTAATCTATGCACTGGAAGAGTCTAACTTCACCAAGAGTCAATCAAACGAAAATGAGAAAATCAAAGGTCAAAGCATTGGTAATGATAGAGTTGCATACCTTCACTGGATTCCTGAAGATAAAATTGTCAATCAACATTGCTATCTTCATGTTCTTAGTTAATTACGTGATAGAAGAAGAAACACACAAACCAAATTTTGCAAGGAAATATAATATAAAAAAAAATGTTTTATATCATCAGTCTCGTTACTCAATCTCCAGAGCTGGTTTAAATTACCTGAATAATTCGATTCCTTACTCCTATGTTAATGTGTAATATGCAAATTAATTCTGATTCTAAACTTATGTACAAGATTTTATTCTAAAATATTGAATTTAATAAATTTAGTATACAAGATATGTTCAAATAATTAGGTGATTTCGCAATTATCGAGGGCTACGTCCGTTCGATGATCGATTTTTTTTTGTACAGATTTACCGAGCATATATTCACGGCTTTAGCTCTATAGAATTCATTGTTTGTTTGTAACAGGTACACAAAGATATAAGTATTTCGTGTGCTCGGCGATTTTCTTTTACCAGAAAAATGGAGCACAGAGCTTGCATTAAATTTTGTGTCAAAAATAGAATTTTGTGCTCTAAAACTCTCTGCAATGAGTATAATTTGAGTAAAAAGAATGTGTGTAAGTGATACAAGCTATTCTAACAAGACCGAGAGAATGACGAAGACCAACCTCGCCCTGGACGTCCTAGCACGGCAACAACAGATGAAAAGGTTCAGGTTCAATTTCTTCTTTGATTACAGTGGTGTAGTTCATCAGTACGAAAAAAAACGTACGGAAAGTTGGAAACACAATTCGTGTATTTTAAATCACGATAATGCACCTCCTCATTCATGATTACATGTAATAGATTTTTTGGCCAAAACCAACACCACAGTCATACCTCAACCGCATATTCATCAGATTTGACACCCGGTGATTTTTTTCTTCTCCCAAAACTGAAGAAACCTTGAAAAGACATCGATTTCCAATGATTGAGGAGAAAAAAACTGCTTCAACAAAAATTAACAGAAATGCTTCGATGATTGAAAAAAGCGTTGGCATAAGTGTATTACAATTGAGGGGGATTACTTTCAAGGGGATAACGTAGATATTGATGAATAAAGAAATAATTTTTGAGAAGACCAAAAAAATCACATTATTTGAACACACCTTGTATAGTTGCGTATCGATATTTCGTATTATTAAAACACAGTTCATTTCAGTAGTATCCATTTATATTTAATGTATATAAAAGTTGACACAGAACAGTTATTTAGAACTGCGTTTGTAACTCATAAATATGACTAAAAAAATTATATAATTCACAGTGTAGAGTACTTGTTGTTCTCTTGATCCATTCATACCTCTCTTTTACTGAATTCACATTGGTTCATTAATAATATTTTGCGTATATTAATGCAGTTTAGTATTCTATAGAAATATTTTTTTAAATATTATTATGATATTAGAATAATCTGGCAGAAAATAGTAGAAAAATTAAATTTAGCATTTAACTATTTATTAATTTAATTAGTTAAATTAATGTTATTTAATATTAATTTAAACTAAAATTAGCATTTGTTAGTTTCATTATGTTATTTTATTTCATTTGAGGACTGTAGCCTTGAATGTCAGGCTATTCTCAAGACATTGACAAAACTGAATTAGAGTTTGTACTATACAGTCTGTATTAGATCTTAAGAAGAAGGAGACCTCTAAAACTGCAATAGATAAAGAAAATAATAATAGGTTGTCAAATATCTCCCTTCCGCCTTTTTGTCTTATGAATTTCGCGGCTATGTACAAAGCGCTACAGTGATCGTATCTGGAAATACTATACATCATTTGAAAGATCTTAACATAACGTACAAAACGACGCTATGTATGATTAATTTGGACATTTCGTTCAAAAATTATAGACGTGTAAACATGGAGTTCACTAACGTTGAAATTCGCTCTATTTTAAAGTTTTCCTTCGTCAAAGGCAAACCCGCTAGAGAAAAGATCCGTGAGATTAATGGTGTTCTGGGAGATGGCATGTTATCACTTCGAACCGCGAGGGACTGGTTTCGACGATTCAGAGTCGGTGAAAACGACACCATGGATAAGCCAGCCGGCGGAAGACCTGTGACGACGAATACCGATCAAATCATGGAATTTATCGAGTTAGACCGGCATGTGTCGTCTCGTGACATCGCCCAGGAGATGAGAGTTAGTCACCAAACCATTTTAAACTATCGGCAAAAGGCTGGATACAAAAAAAGCTTGATGTGATGTTTGGGTGCCGCATGATTTGACGCAAAAAAACCTGCTGGACCAAATCAACGCCTGCGATGTGCTGCGATAACTGAACATACTCGACCCATTTTTGAAACGGATGGTGACTGGCGACGAAAAATGGATCACATAC
This sequence comes from Sycobia sp. Sy_11, assembly GCA_018907035.1. Classification (NCBI taxonomy): domain Eukaryota; kingdom Metazoa; phylum Arthropoda; class Insecta; order Hymenoptera; family Epichrysomallidae; genus Sycobia; species Sycobia sp. Sy_11. The sequence goes on from JACCIC010000004.1 coordinate 3,280,619, forward strand.
GACAATATCAAGCGAAAACGGTCGTGGTCCAAGGCCGGTGGATCGTCCTAAACAGTGGCCAAGCCGGGATTGACGGCCAGGAACGTTTTGCTGTGTGTTTGATGGGATTGGAAGGGAATCATCCACTATGTGCTGCTCCCATATGGCCAGACGCTTAATTCTACCATCTACTGTGAACAACTGGACTGCTTGAAGTAGGCTATCGACCAGAAGCGTGTACAATTAGCTACAGGAAGGGTGTAGTGTTCCACCAGTACAACGCTATACCACACACTTCGTTGATGACTCATCAGAAGCTACGGGAGATCGGATGGGAGGTTTCATTGCGTCCACCATATAGCCCGGACATAGCGCCAAGCGATTACCACCTGTTTCTATCCATGTCGAACACCCTTGATGGTGTAAAGTTGGACGCAAAAGAGGCTTGTGAAAAGTGGTTGTCCGAGTTCTTCGCAAATAAGGAGAGGCGTTTGTACGAAAGGGATATTATGAAGTTGCCGTCTAGATGGAACAAAACGGCGCATATTTAAAGTAAATCCGACCACTGTAACACTCTTCATAATGCATTGAATGAAAAACAAAAAAGCGGAAGGGAGATATTTGACAACCTAATATCAAGAAAAATACCTTTTCTTTTTACCAGAGTTTTGAAGATTGAGATCTATGATTACTACATTATGTGTCACAATGTGTGCAGCGAATCCTAAACGAATTATATGTGAAAAACTATATAAATTTATTTTATCAATTTTCTGATTTGGTAGTTTGTTTGGTATTTAGTGTTTTTTAATGCGTCCGGTACACTGGTTTCCTTATACATTTAACCATTTTCTTTTCGATGGCATGAATGCAGTTCAAAAACAGTCTATAGAGATATTACTTCTAGACTGTGCCACCATGTTTACCGAAACGGGCTTACACTCCGTCCTGTAACCTTTTTTTATTGCCCAGGGTATTCATACAATAACAAGATACCCTAGTCCCCTTCTCTAGGCTATTCAGTATCTTCTGGATAATACTATCCAGCTTGAAGAAGCCTATGTCTATTGAAAGGTGTTCCGTGTTGTTTTGGATAGCGCGACAGTAGCAACAGGCTGGGTTCGTTACTTTCCCATGTTCTGGAGATAGAATCGGAACCGACCATGCCCCGATAAGAGCTGCATAATGTAATAATTCATTTTTCTATGCAACCTCTGGATCCATGGCTCTAACTAACTGATCAGCGCTCATGCAATTCTATTATCCTAATAATTCTAGCTCATTTTGTCGCCTTCGTTCTGCCGAGAATGTTTCTCTAGGTGGATAACCTTCTTTTTATCTGCTTGGGGATCAATGGGAAAAACATATGCAATAACTAGCTTTGCCAAGTCAGAGACCGTGCGGTTAAAGCTTACGATATAATGTGTCCTTCTTCGCTGCATTGCCGCCTTTCTTTTCCTATACTTCTGACCTTTCAGTGCCTCGGCCCATACCTCCGCTCCGTATAGTATGATGGATTCGAATGCTTTTATAAGCAAATGCCGCTTGCAAGATGCAAGACCTCCAACTTTGGTCATCAACATACTAAGTTGCATTGTCACTGGGACAGCCCTATCCACTACTTTTTTATTTGGTCCCAGAAGGTCAGTGTAGAATCAAGCGACACCTCTAAGTACTTCACGGTTGCTTTGGTACTCACCATCGTATCCCCAACTTTCATAAAGCTTATCTTGGAATACGCTTCTTAGTTAGGAGCACAAACTCTATTTTCGCCGCCGCCAGTTTTAACGTATTGCTTTCCATACATCTCTCCATGCGGTGCATGACATTAATTGAGTCGCATCTGTGCAGCGTCATAATACTTAGCGATGATGACAGCGCTACATCATCTGAGTATCCAAGAATAAAGATGTCGCCAGGCATGTGCATCCAGATCCCGTCATAAGTTCCACATGACGGCCCAAAGCACAGAACCTTGAGTCGCCATAGCACTAAGCCTTTTTCTCCTCCGGCCATCAGGTGTCTCACGCTCCATGGCTCGTAAAACTTTAACCCATCCAATAGAGTTGAAGGCATTCTGAACGTCAAGAATCGCCAGGAGGCATACAAGTCGGTAGTAGTGCTTACCCTCTTTGAATCTCTTGCCGTATTTAAAACCTCAAGGATTGTTTCTGCCGTCATTCGACCCATATTGTTTGTCGGCCAAACCACCGGTAGCAGTCACGGCCTCGAGAATGCGTGACTATAATATTTTCTTGATCAGTTTACCGGAAGTAACTAAAATACACAGAGGGCAGTACGACGAGGGTTCCTCCGTCAGACCCTTGCCCTTGTGAATCATAACCACAAGTTTCGCAACTGCCAGGTAGGATAAAATAAACCAGCTGTTAAGCAAGAATTCTACATAGACAGAAGTGGTTGTGGTTGCACTACCACTGCTATTTGCAGTACCTCTCCTGGAATTCCGTCGAAAGCTGGAGGCCTCTTGTTCCGCATTATTTTTACGACTGTGACGAGCCTATTCTTGCTGAGCAGAGGGATATCAATTTCTTCTTCCTATAGCGCAGGATCAGATTTATGAAGGTGGGTTGTAAACAGAGTATTTACGACATTCTGTAGTGTATCGAAGTAAAAGGAGCCTATGTGTCCATGTGCAGTAAGTTTTCCAGCAACTACTATGTATCCCAGATCCCATGGTTCACTTACCAAGTTCTCATACAGCACCTTCCAGCATCAGCGCTTGCTCTTGGCAATGACATTACGAATGCCCGGCAAAGGTTGCGCATTGTAGTACTACTTATCTCCATTACTAGTTACGTTACCGCTATACCACTTAATATTCCAACAAAGTTTTGCTGTCTGCGATCAATGGCCTGTAGAATCTCTCTTTATTTAGCCTTGCAGATTCCATCTGGGGAGCCCTCGTAAATTGTATCCAGTAAAACATGGCGTTTCATCAGGTAAATGGAATGTGATAGATCGATGATCGCTGACTATGTACGAGGTGTATTCAAAAAGTAACGATAATTTTTAAAATTCGCGGGTTTGGAGAGTCCGTCTGTATAAAATTTTTTTTATTATGTTGGTACGCATGCCCTTAAGTATGATAAAATTTTAAGCAGTATTCATTGCTTACTTTTTAAGTGGCAACCGCTAACGTTAGACATGTTTTTTAAGCTGGGCGATTTGCCTTACTTTCGACATCATATCTATAAACCCATGTTTCGTCATCTGTTATAACACGTTTTAGTAGTTCTGTATCGTTATTAACTTCATTTAGCGACTCCTGAGCCACTTCCATTCGCCGCTGTTTTTATCCGAAATTCAACAATTTTGGAACAAATGTTGCTGCCACACGTTTCATATCCAAAACATTCGAAAAATTCCATGGCATGAACCAACTAATATGCCAACATCATCAGCGACTTTTCTGATCGTGATTCGGTGATCGTTCATCAACATTTCTTTCACTTTTTTCACGTTTTCATCGGTTTTTGACTTGCATGGGCGTCCGGGTCGTTTGTCATCTTCAAAGTTTTCTTCGCCATCTTGGAAATGCTTATACCACTCGTAAATCCTTGCTTTACTCATAGTAGATTCACCATATGCCTTTGTTAACATTTTACAAACTTCACTACACTTTATTTCATTTTTACGCAAAATTGAAATACAAATTCTTTACTCCATTTTTATTCACAAACGATAATCGCCAAGCTCGAAAAAACGCGTCTAACGTTAGCGGATGCCACTTAAAAAGTATGCAATGAATATTGCTAAAAATTTTATTATACTTCATAAACATGCGTACCAACATAATAAAAAAAAATTTATACAGGCGAACTCTCTAAACCCGCGAAATTTAAAAATTCTAGTTACCTTTCTAACACACCTCGTAGTCTTCGATCCAGACGTTCTATTGCAAGGGTCACATCTGGAATGAATTCAGCATAGTCCAGTTTACTACAAGTCAAATTTTAGGCAGTGTTTAAAACCACAAGCCCTAGACACCATGTCCATGGCTCCTTGACCTCTGGAGTCAGGCTCCGCCATGCCCCATTCAAGGGTTCTTGCATTATAATCACCTGCCATCACCAGCTCACCTTCCATTTTTCTTACGTTGTCTTCCAGTTCATGAAGTATGACCTAGTAGTCATATATAGCTTTGTTTGAGGTAAGATTGTAAGTCAAATACGTATTGCACACCAACCAATCATAGTCATTTCCGGATCGATGAGTCACACATTTTAATATTCGTGGGTCGAGAACCCACAATGCTGCTGTCCGAAAGTTATAGGCGTACTAGCCTTGTCCTTCTCTGTTCCGATACTGCTCACTGATAATTAAGACATCAGCTTTAGTATCGTGAAGTCGTCAGAACCGGACAAGGAGGTGATCAGCTATCCTGCTACGGCTCATATTCCCTTTCAGAACTATAACAATTTGGTTTTTTTCGCTAGGGCCGCGCGAAAGGTCGTACAGGTGCCAGAGCCGGCGACATTAAGGCGTTCTTCCGAATTGACTTCGCCTGTACAGAGAAAGCACTTAGGTGTTGCTGTGCACACCGCCACCTCGTGTCCTTCCTGTTCGTATCAATAACAACAGGCACTACGATCGGCGCCTTTGCAACCAAGACTCGGCTATGGCCACCAGCAACTGTAGCACCTAGTCATTATTTTGTCTCGGCGTACGTGACAATTCATCAGGCGCACTGTTAAAGGCTTGGTCTTTAGCAGCTACACGGCAGCAACCAGTTCCAACACTACGATGGGAGCACGCTGCTTCGTTGGGTTGAGTCGGATCACCTTGACTTCTAACTCATCATAGTAATCGGGCAATTTGCTCTTAAAAGCAAATACTACCTTCCTTAATTACGCAATAGTCCAGGGCTCTGATCTCTAGACTTCCTCTGTCGCTTTCTTGAGCACATCAGCAAATGCCTTCCAGCCCTCAGGTTCGGTGTTTCTCAGCTCTATCAGCATCTCACCTAACTTTCATTTGCGGCTGGAGCTTACATCTGCGTCTGAGTCCTCAGGTTTGACGTAGTCCCTAATGGTTTTCATCAATTCTGCGTATACCTTCTCTTGACTGGTTTGATGGCAATCGCATGAAGCCTTATTCTCGTCTTCTGGACTTTCATTGAGCGGGCATTCTCCGGCTGAGATGTCAGCCTTTTCGCCAGAGATTTATATTTTTTCTTCACGTTTTTTCTTAGTACCTCCATTCAGGTCCCATGCTTGATATGAACTTCTATAAAATCGTCTTTCTTGTATTTCTCAGACCAGATGATCTGTCCGGAGGACTAATTACTGCGGCTGAATGCTGGACGCCAAATAGTTTTCGCTGCTCTGTTGGCGTGGAGAAGATACTCCCCTTCTTCTTTTTTTCAAGCCTCTGCTGCAGAATTTCAACCATTTCAACCACTTAGAGCAAGTTTTCTTTTATATTTTTGGAACCTGCTTTAATCTTTGTAACTTCTTCCATTTCTCCATTTTTTTGTATGTTATATTTAGATTTATGGCTGTCAGGGGATCAATAGTTAGAGGGTTCGGGTTGGTATCCTGAATCTTCCTGTTATCCAAGCCCTCCTACATACCGATGGCCTCGGTCGTTCTCCCCTCGCGTCTCGCAACAAGATTCCATCCGGTTACCGTACGGTACTACAACAAAATGGGAGATTTGACGCCACTAGATATAAATTAAAAAATAAAAAAGGCTTGATGACGCTCTACCAATGTGTGGAGCTACCTCTTCCCATGCTGGCTAGACTAGGGTATGGGCCCCTACTATTCGCGGCCCAGAAGTATCATCTGGTTTGACGACAGTCCCTCTAGTAATCGAACGTACATAGATATAAAGCTACCCCCCTTGAACTAATCCTACTCTAGAACCAAAAACGCTGCATCTGTGAGTAATTAAGGTGATTTAAATGTGTCTCATTCACACTTGAGAATTGTCCGATTATAGAAGTCTCGTACATTCATAAACTGCTTGGAAGATACGCGCTTATGGAACCTCCATCTCCATCATAATTGAGAGATACCTGTTTATAGGGTCCTCGATACACATACCAGCTTGAATATGTTAAAACTCACAGTGTGTGTAGACGTGCAGGTTTGCCTATTTTTCGCTCTATCTAGCGCTTATTTCACAACTGACCGCGAGCGGCCGTTTCCCTATCCGCAACCTTGGGGACATATGTGGTAACTTGAACTTTTGCTCCATAATAATAATAATCGTAATAGTAATAATAATGAAAATTATAATGATAATCTAGAAGCGTAGGGCGATTGCCGAAAGCATAAACGCTACGACGGAGAAACACACGAATACTCTCGAAATATCGCAAACACGGTAGACAATGAACGGACGATGACGTTGAATTAAATGGCTCACATCCGATATCAACCTGTGAATATAGATGAATCAGGGCAAGTGGATTTCTACCTCACTCAGTTCTTGTCTGCACATGGGTATTTCCATAAATACTTCTGCAGGAAGAAGAGGTTGACCTTGACAGAAAAATGACTAGACTTAGGGCAACGGACGCAGACAGCTGGTCGATGATCCAAAATTACCTTATATATGTTTTACGGAGAAAAAGCATAGATGATTGCTGGGAAGGATAGAAAAATGCGTAGATGATTTAAAAAATCAAGAGTCAATGAAATAACAGTATGAAAGCAATAGACCTATAAAAAGATCGTGCAAAAACTACCATCCAGGCTGACATAATGCGCAGTTGTGTTTAGTGTGTAAGAACTTGGGCTTGTTGTCGTATCGCACATATTCTACTGGTTTTTTCCTATGATGAATCATAATGAACGGTCACTGGAAATGCATGAAGGGCATTGATGCACTCCTAAAGTAAACAATAATAATAATAGTCACAGTAATAGTTTTTTTTATAGAGGAGGAGAAAAATCCTTTATGGATCCCAGGAACTGGTCTCCAGGTATGTGGGAATCTTCTGCACTTAAAGTGCAAGCATGCCCACTAAAAACTACCCCCTTGTTGTATCCTCGCCAACTGCTTCGCGCAGCTCTGAGAAGGTCTACAGATCGGAGTCGGTGGCCGTGCACCGGAAGGGATGCCCGAGATTCCTTCCTCAAGCCCGCTTTGTGTTCGAGAACGTCCCTTCAAAAGCAAGACATCCTCGACCACCTCCCCGGATCGCCGAGCATCATACCTATTATATAATCCCGGCCAATGGTGCCCACCTCCCTTTCGAGGCTCTCCCTCTCTGGAAGTAACGCTTCACACTGTAAAAATGTGTGGAGCGCATCGTTCCAAGGGGCACAGCAGTGGGCACCGGACGAATCTGGAGCCTTCCCCATTTTGTGGAGATAGCTCCGAAACCATCCGTGCCCAGACAGGAACTGTGTGAGATGATAGCTCACTTCCTAGTACAGTCGATGGAACCATGGTTCGATCTGATGAATTAGTGTCGCCGTCCATCGTTCTCTCGAGTGTTTCTCCCAGCGCTGCTGCCACTTGACCATCATGATCGCTCTTGCCCGCTTAATCGCCTCGTTTCTGCCGAAAATATTTTTCGAATTATATATGCTCTTTTTTTCTTCTGCTTGAAGGTCAGTGGATATAACACATACGATAACCGGCACCACCGACCTAGAGATGGATAGGAGCTTATGCGGTGCGTAATTCCCCTCTACGCTGCACTGCCGCAATTCTTTATCTATACATTTCAGTCTTCATTGCATCGGCCCATACCTCCGCTCCGTAAAGCATAATGGATTCGGCTACCCTCATGAGCAGACGCCGCATACCAGGTCTAGGTCATCAAACGTTGGCCATGAACTGGCTAAGTTGCGCTCTCATTCGAACAGCCCTATCCGTTGTCTATTTGATTTGTTCCCAGAAGGTTAACTTGGAATCAAGCCTTACTTCCAAGTAATAAACGGTTGTTTTGGTACTCTCTGTGGCGTCTTCAACCTGCATTTTCTCACCGTTGGTATGCAATTCTTGGTCAGACGAACAATCTCTGTCTTCGAAGCCGCTAATTCTAGCCCATTAACATTTATCCATTCACTCACGCGACGCATCGATTGATTGAGTCGCATCTGTGCCACATCCCAATCTCTAGCAATGACAATAGCGACTACGTCATCTGCGTATACAATCAGAAAGTAGTTCTCAGGCATCTGCACTCGAAATATTCCGTCATATGAAATATTCCACATGTTGGGCCCAAGCACAGACCCCTGCGCTACCCCGGGGTTAACTTTTTCCTCCTCAGACCATCGGATGTCTCATACATTAGGAAGCGTTTCTTCAAATAGTCATCCATAATACGAAGTCTATATTGTGTCATCCGGAAGTTCCGCTCCATGGCCCTGAAAACATTAGCCCATCCAACGAGTTACAGGCATTCCGAACGTCAAGAGTAGCCTTATTCGAGAGTAATAATTACCCAGTTCCGTACCCCTGACCGCTTCCACCACCTCAAGGATAGCATCCACCGTCCCTCGTCCCCTACGGAAGCCGTACTTCTGTCGGCTAAATCGCGGGTAGCCACCACAACCTCGAAAGTACGTGGTTTCAGTAGCGTTTCCATGAGCCTAACGACAGTGTTTAACATGTGACCGATAGTTCGACGGTGTCTCTGGGGAACCCTTACCCTTGTTGAACAGAAGTCTCGCTTCCTTTCATATAGAATAAAATATCCTAGCTTTCAGGCAGGAGTTTTACACCAACAAAAGGAGTTCGGGATAATTTACCGCTACAGCCTTCAGCACCTCCCCTGGATTTTCGTCGGCACCCGGTGTCTTCTTGTTCCACAGGCTGGCATAGAGTAGTTCCCCTTCCGGTATTGCTAGATCGGATCTGTCGTCTTGCCGTCTTCGAAAGGGCCGCGCGAAAGATCAAATAGACGCCAGATCCGGCCACGTGTCTCAGCCCGTCCGCGATTGCGTCTCCAGAGCATAAGAAGCACATGGTGGTGGCTTTGCAGTCAGCCCCTCTGAGACCCTCCAGCCCTCAGTGGGTATCAATAGATATTTCGATCCGGGCCTTTACCGAGAGCACCTTTTTAGTTACTATCTCCCGCCTTCGTACACGACAATTCACCGCCTAGGTATTTTTAAGAGCTGCTTTTGATTTAGCAGACCTCTTCTTATTTGTCTTCCTCTGCGTTTTGCCCACCCTCTTCTCCTGTCTCGTGGGGACATTCTGCCAACTTTCTCGGACTGAGCAAACACGTCCTTACGACCCGATCCGGCGACCACATTTTCTTCTTTACTGGTCTTCTTTTCTTTCTTTCTCTTATTTTTTTCCTTCCGCCCTCAGGTAATTTCGTTCGGGAGGTAGATGGGTGCCTTTTCTGAGCCTCCGCAGTTTCTTTGATCTGAGGAGTAAGTAGGGGCCACGCTATAAGGCGTCTTCTGCCCACAAACACCTCAAATTGGCTTGGTAAAACCGGAAGCACCTCCTTTATGGTGTTATTCACATTCTTTTATTTCTTCATTGACTCCATAACGATTTTAAAGAAAATTGTTCATGAAGTCAATAAGGTCTTCATCTTCTTGGTTCCCCTGCCTGTCTCCTTATCGATATCTTGACCCGCTAGTCAAATCAAGATCAAAACTTAAAGTAACTATCATTTGGTATTTAGAAAGTTTCTTGCATACGGTATTTATTTGCATACTTATTCAACAAACGCCTGTTTACTGATTAAACTAGTAAATTTCATAAAAATTGTAAAGGAAGGTGCATTTAACTGTATATTTAAAACTAGTACAGTATATTAATACTAAATTATAAATGGCGTAAGCAATATATACATTTCATGCAGTTTTAGCTATTTACAGGAAATTACATTTCTGTGATTTCGCCAAATACAAAGTATGAATGTTCATGAATCATCATAAAATTTTGCAATTGAAGCTACAAATGTAATCTGTAGTTATTATTTACAAAAAATCTTTTTATTTCTAGAATTAGAGAACTAGTTCACAACCTCCTAACAAAAACACTTTATTCGACATTACTTTTAGGCATATTGAAACGATTTTGAATTATAATTTTCTACTTTCAAGAAAGGTTATTTACAGCTAATGAAACTATTGATTCTAAAGAAATAGTGGACTATTCGAGTCAGCTCTCATAAATCGCTAAAAACTAATTTCAAGGCATATATAGATTATATTATATAATACGCATAATAACTCGATTAAGTCTTTCTTCTTATCTTTTATCACTTTTTTCTGAAACTGATTTTATATATGTCTGATGTTGAAAGTGACTATATATTTTAATTGTGCTTATGTCGACTGTATTTCGATAAATTAATAAATATTTAATAATAAATATTGGATCAATTTTATTAAAATATTATATACATAATATTCTGAATTTTATTAATAAATATTGGATTGTAAGACCAATAGAAATATTTATTCATTTAACTATATATTTTCCAAATATAAAAACCGCAAAGTTTTTAAAATCAGTGAAACGTAATATATATTTAAATCATGTTAAAGTATTAACAATAATTTTGTTGAGTTTGGCATTCCAATATCCTTATGTGATTTAAATCTGATGTGATGAAGCTCAACCATTCGTGAATTTAAAATAAGCTACCGAAACAAATATAGTCGTATGCTTTATTACAGGATTTGTTGCAATGAAATATAGATTGATTCATATTACTAAATAAGTTCATATACATAACGAAATGTAGAGTTGAACAGTTTTATTTTTGATTCATATGTAGGCTACTGACTGTCACGGGGTTGAACTTTCTTTTTTAGTAAGAGTGTTATGCAGAAATTTATATAGACGTTTTTATTATATGAAACTTCATGGTATTCAAAAATCCGGATCTACCATTTTTCAATTTTTTCTAAATTTTAATTGGATTTTTCCGTCACCATAAATTATAAAATATTTAAAATCCTTCACCAGTTTATTTCAACAGATAGAAATTGGATTTATGCATTTCTGATGATTGCATTTGCTTATTTATTTATCTTATTGTTTATTTCTATTTATAGGAAGAACTCCAAGTACCATGGCCTTTAGTGGAAGCGGCTCTTGAAAGTACAGAAACGACAAATGTCGATATTACTAGTTCAAGTGAATGTAATGAATTATCTTCAATTAGAAATGAAAAGGTTCCATTTGAAGATTTATCTGAAGCAGAAGATGCTCAACAAATTAATTGCATTCAATTACCAATATCTGCATTCAATACGGATGAACTGAAAATTTCTTCTCCAGTCACTTCGTGCTTAATGAAAAATGTACATACGACGCAAAGTTCATCAATTATAACTTTTCCACAATTGCAGTCAATACGCTTTGTACAAACTAATTTACAAACAACAATCGAGCATAATTCATCAAAAACTGTATTAAATTCAGAATCGTTAGGTACCCAAATTGAAAATTCGAGTAATGTAATTCAACAAATACATAGTGATTTAAATGCTACTGTTCAAGACGTTGGATCATCTAAAAATTCAAAAAGTTCACTTCAGCATGAAGTTATTGAAAATATAGATATTGAAAATGAGTTTCAGAATCGAATTAAAAGTACTAAATCTGTTAATTTAGTACAAGATAATATTCAAACTGAAAGTACAGTAGTTGTTCAACAACAAACATTACTTCCTTTAACACCCCGACAAATTATTACATCTTTTCAACCACAACAAATGTCCAATAATTCAATTACTGTACAAGGGAAAGTTAATCGCAGTACGGGAATGCAAAATATACAGCGATCTCTTAAAAATGGAAGTAAAGAACAATCAGGACGTCTACGTAATATTACCAAAGAGCCTCCAGGTGCAGTCAATTTAGAGCGAAGTTATCAAATCTGCCAGGCTGTAAGTTTTTATTGTTATAAAATAATATGAAGTTAAAATAAATAACTTTCAATAATATACAACATAAATTAAAAGTTGAGTTATTTCTGTTTTCTTATTTTTTCATACACTTTTTAAATAAGTACCGCTTACAATATTCTAAATGCTCAGTACAAATATTTATTTTTATCAAAACTTTTTGTTTTTAAACTGTGACCTTGTTGAAGACGGAAATGTCCATAAAACCAAGCTTGAAGAAAAATCTGGTCTTGTAAATAATTTATTCTAGTGATGTTTATTGTTCGAAATTTATTTTATAAATCTATTTATATGATGTTGATTAATCGTCATTTATTGTATAATTTCGATTAGCGTTCATCCCTCGGCGTCTAATAATAAGACCTCCTGTTCTATTGGACCACTGATCATATGAGATTTAAAATTCAGAATCTACTAAATATCTCTCCTCTGCAGTTGTCTCTATTATATCTGACTATATTATCTTTCTCCTGTGTGTATCTCTCATATATTTGACTGTAGGTCTCTATGTACATCTCTCCTCTGTATGTGTCTCCCATATATCTTACCATAGATCTCTCTACATATCTATACATTTTATGTGTCTTTCTTATATCTCATTTGTTTTCAATCTCCGCGGTTTTGTTTTTAACTACGGTTGAACTTTTGGACGGCTGCCCTCTTCAATTTTCCAAATTATGAAAATCATTCCTCTGCATTGGTGCGCAGAAACTGTTAATTTAACATAATCTTCATATTTAAATAGAATTACATAATGGAAAGAATCAGTAAAATAAAACTAGTATTTGATAACAGACAAATGAAAAATAAAGAATCGTACCACTATTTTATTTCGAATTATTATTTTATAACACGCTTAATATGGGAGCCTGTTTCAGCAGAGCAACGGGCTCCGGTTCACCTCGCCTCGGTTCTTCGGATTCTTAACTCTCGCCCGAGAAGAGCCCTGCCGCTCCAGATGCATCGTGTCTTTCAGAGTTGTTTTACATTCCGAACTATAGGCTCTAGTTCATCACACATTCCCCGCTTGGTCACATCAAGACTTCAAATCGTAATATATTTATTTTTCTACTCTCTCAACTATAGCTAGCTCAAACACACCAGCCTCAGTTGGGAGAGAGTATCGTTGATTCTCTTTCCTTTGATTCAATTTAATTTAATCTAATTTAAATGGATTAGGATTGAAGAAGGTCATTATTTTTAGTTATTTTAAAAATAGGAAAACTTATTTATTATCAGGCATGTGAATAAGTCTTTCCCGTTTTTTTCAAATTTTGAGCCTTTATTATGAAAAAATGGTTACAAATGAATTATTGAAAGTATTGGCCATCGCTAGCTACAACTTTTTCCCATCTTTCTGGCAACATACGAATCCCGTTGCGAAAAAATTCGACCGGTTTGGCCTCTATCCAGTCATCCACCCATTTTTTGGCTTCCTCGTAGGAATGGAAGTGCTGGTCAGCCAGGCCATGCGTTATCGATTTGAAAAGATGGTAATCAGACGGAGCAACGTCTGGACTATACGGCGGGTGGGGTAGGACTTCCCATTTGAGCGTTTCTAAGTATGTTTTCACCGGCGGTGCAACATGTGGGCGAGCATTGTCATGTTGCAAAATAACTTTGTTGTGCCTGTCGGAGTATTGTGGCCGTTTTCTCGCAGTGCGCGGCTCAAACGCATCAATTGTCGTCGATAGACCTCGCCTGTGATCCTTTCATTCGGTTTCAGAAGCTCATAGTAAACCACACCTAGCTGGTCCCACCATATACAGAGCATGAGCTTGGCGCCATGAATATTTGGCTTGGCCGTCGATGATGATGCATGGCCGGGTAGTCCCCATGATTTTCTTCGCTTCGGATTATCGTAACGTATCCACTTTTCATCGCCAGTCACGATACGATGCAAAAAACCCTTTCTTTTATGTCGCCGAAGCAGCTGTTCGCAAGTGAAGAAACGCCGTTCGACGTCTCTCAGCTTCAGTTCGTACGGCACCCAATTTCCTTGCTTTTGGATCATTCCCATGGCTTTCAAACGCTTGGAAATGGTTGTTCGGTCAACTCCCAATGCTTCAGCAAGTTCTTCTTGCGTTTGACAAGAATCTTCATCAAGCAAAGTCGCCAATTCTCGATCTTCAAAGATTTGCGGCCGCCCGGAGCGCTCCTTGTCTTCCACGTCGAAATCACCGCTTTTGAAGCGTCGAAACCATCCGCGAACACTTGAATCATCGACACAACCTTCTCCATAAGCCTCCTGAAGCAATCGATGCGTCTCGGCAGCAGATTTCTTCAAATTGAACCAATAAAGTGAAACTTCCCGCAAATGACGTCGACTCGGCTCAAATTTCGACATTTTCACGATATCAAAAATTTATGATGCGAAAAAATTTTAACTAATGTGTTAGTATGGAATTGTTGACATATGAATAAGCTTTGATTATGACATATGTAACCATTGAATACTCGCACAGTATTGGTGGCGCCATCTCTTACAAAAAACGGGAAAGACTTATTCACACTCCTAATAATTTTTTTTCATTTCAGCCTTCAGTCTTGCATAGATAATTCTTTCAAATATGTTTCTAATAATTTCACTCTTGCACGGAGATCCGTATGAGGATGAATCATATGAGGGTGTATGCTATTTGACAAGTAGCATCACATGATGTACCATTAGAAGACAAAAACTGTTGTACTTTATTCTGTATTGGAAAAATATCTTCCTTTTTATAGGAACTGAAAACTTACTCTAAGATACAAGATAGATTGTGTGGATTTGGGTTGTCATGGACAATCAAGATACACTATTTAAACCTGGTAATTTCTTATAGAAAATTGTAATAGTAACCATATTTACTCTGTTTATTATTTAGATTCATTTCTAACGCAACATTAGTCCCTATGATTGGTTATATGGACATCAATTCCAGTAGGTCCTTCTATATTTTTTGGAAAAAAAATAGTGATCCACTTGTTTGAGAATAGTTGAGGTAGATAGAGCATTAAAATCCTTGGCTTTGATCTAATTCTTCTAGCTTACAAATATTCACGACGCATACTCTCAACATATCTCTATTCTAATCATTGGATAACTGCACAATAACAAAGGTAATATTTTGTGATCGAACACAAGTAACAAGCCAGCCTTAATGTAGATGAAAGATTCCAAACTTTTTCTTCGGCTCGTCCAAATAATTTGATCTTATCTAATACATTGAAGAATATTATCTCTTCTAATGCATAGAAGAATAAATAAATATCGTCTATGAATATTAAACCTCAACCTATCACTGTTGATTGCTTAAAAGTTGAAATCGATTTCAATCAAAACAGATAGTCTCATGTGCCAGAGATTTTGAACTCTATTGTCCAAATTGGATTTAAACATATCAATACTATCACGGAATATTTAATATAATTCCTATTCATAAGTGTAATGTGATTGTAATTTTTTTAGTAGTATAAACTCGCAGTTAATGTTCCCTTGCAACAGAGTTCTAAGTCGCTTATTAATCTATTTTTCATAAACCATTAATGAAATGCCTAGGTGGACTTTTATAATCAAACATACAAGTCATTTATAAATACCTCTTTATTTTGTGCTTGAGCATTTTTATTAATTTAGATATATAGTGGCTGTCCTTTACTTTATTGTTAGTTGGAAGTTGGTTATCAAGTCATAAATAATTTCATAAAATTAGATGAGACTTTGAAATTAATGTTTGCATGTTTATTTTTTTATAATTTATTATTTTATTTGGACAATTTAAATTTAAATACTAGATTCAAATGCAAAATACATTCTGTAAAAAATCTTATTAATTAATGGTAAATTAATAAATATTTTTATCGGTCTTACAATCTTTATACTATAATATATTATACTAAAATAATGGCAGTCTGACTGTCAAAACAGTCGACATAAGTACAAGTTTTAATTTTTAATTAATGTTAATCTCATTATTTTGCAAATGTTTTGTTCTTTTACCATTTTATCCTGAATTAGATTGAAGTAAAAAATAGCACGAAAGTGGATAACAATAAGTTAAATAATACGAAATCAAACAATACATACTAATAGAACATAATATGTATGCAATTCATAATAACTATTCGTAAGATATATTGAGATTGATATAATTTAAAAATGAGTTTTGCTAAGAATGTTATTACGATGTTTAAATTTGACATAGTCAGATATAAAGAAAGAACGTTTTCAAGATATATTATTGTTGTTGATGATTATTACATCCTATATGCAATACAGTTTGAATATATTTTTTAGGTAATAGCTAGTTCGCCAAACAGAGATCAACTTAAAGCACACTTGAAGCCTCCACCAAGTTTTCTTATTAAAGGTGAAAAATTGATTTCAAATAACAAGTTTGGTACTCGTAATATAAATAGCACAAAGACACACAAACAGTGCTATTTAAATCAGAGTGGAACAATCATTCAAAATAAATTACAAGGTGTAATGCTAAAACATATTTTTACTGCATCTCAGGAAAATTCTTCAGAAGAGGTAAATATTATAGTTGTAGAATTTAATCGCACTTTATTTTACTATATCTAAGTATGTATTTAAACAATCTTTAAGTATTTTTAATGAAAAGAACTGCTTAATAACTACTTGTTGAAATTTTTGTTTGTTGCTAAATAAAAAAATACAGACCTTAAATTAATTTATATTTACTAATATTGCATTTAATTGTATGTTGATATGTAATTTAGCGATAATCCTATAATATAAAGTTTTCCGTGGTATTATACTTGTTTTGATCGCACTCTTTCTACGGAAAAGTGAGAAGTTATATAGATAATTACAGTTTATAGAAGATTGAGAGGTACCTTCGTTCCTCAATGAAGACGTTGACACCCCATTAAATGAGTACATGCTATACCTGAATCCTAGCCCCTTTTCATAGCGTAATTGAAAAATATCAGTGCCCGCAGTACTACACAAGGTAGTACCTAGCTATACTTTTCAATAAATATTATCATTCTTATCAATACTTTCAGCTATTCCCTGATAGAAATGCATTCTATTTTTAAGGTATAAACAAGGAATTTTCAAATGAAGATACCTAGTGACAGGTTATCTTTGTTCGGTAGTAAACAGGAAAACATGTAACGTTTTTTACGGTCATTCCGGCCGATTTATAGTTACATTTTTTCAAGCTATTTTTTCGGTATGTACGGCCTATAATAGTTAGTTTCGTATCAATGTATTTTTGGTTATGACTAAAATTTATCTTAAAACAAGGTTGAGCGTGGTATAACATATAACCTAGCTAAAAAATTGATATCGTTATTATGCTTTCTTATATAAATTCAATGACTTAATCATTATTTTAATTAATTAATTATAAATGATGATCAAGCTGATTTCGAAAATTTTGAAGTAACTTATAAGTACGTTGGTTCCATATACCTTATACATCTAAATATATATACAATGCATGGACAATAGCTTACACATTCGTATACAATATATGTTACACTTATATGAAGTCCTAATCGGGCTTATATACTAACTAAGTTAATGTTTTAACACTTGCGGGAATGGCAAATCATCAGACATGCCGTATGAACACTTTCCGTAAAATCAAGTTACGAATTAGTTATGAACTCAGCATGATTTTTAATTTAAAAAATTAATTTTATTTTATGAAATTCCAAAAATTTCAAAGGATATTATTTATTTTATAAATAAATAGGATAGAATTATTAATTAAGAACCAAGAATTGAAGCCGGTATAAGACATCAAAGAATAGAATTTTTTAATTCATTGCTTCACACGAAATTTTAGATATGAAATAATAAAAGGAAAATATTTCCAAAATTAATTTATTATGTATAATTTTTAAGATGATAAAATCGAACGAAAAGTAGACTTTACTATTACTTTGTAATTTTTTTAAATTATTAGTTTCCGTATCTTATGATTTTTCTTTTATTAAATCAACAACATAATGTTATAACATTATATAAATATTAACTGTTAAATAAATTGATCATTTACTAACCAGAAATAAGGTTCAAATCAAACTAATTTCTACCTAGTTTTTAACTAGTTTTTAAACCTAGTTTCTACCTTTTTCTTAATATATATATATATATATATATATATATATATATATATATATATATATATATATATATAATACAACGTTTTAAACGTATGTATTATATTTTTGACTAATTTTAAGCACTTCTAATTCTTATCATCGTTTTCCCAATATTTGGGGTTTAGGAGTAAAATATTTTTTAAAGCATTTTTGAACGAAGCTTCTTAAAAGTTTTCCACGTCTTATGATAAAAGGAATATTTGTAGTCGGAGATAAGTGTTAAATAAACTAATACATCGAGATAAAACACTTTGTATCTTTTAACCCAAATAAATTGTATTAATATACTTATTCTTTTAATTTTAAAAGTTGGTAATATTTTGCATATTATATTTACCCTTTAGCTAATTTTGATATTAACTAGCATTACTATTACATTATGGAATAGAAATTGTTTAAATGAAATATTATTAAGTTAATGTTAGTTTACAATTGCATTAAAATCACAATTGAGAAAATTATTAAAAGAATAAATAAATTATGAAAACTGTCAACATTTTTTGATATTATTATTATTCTTATAATCATCAACACCATTCAATTTTATTTTAATTTTAAATCCTATCTTTATTATATTAAATAATTTAAAATATAATTGTTATGGTGTAAATTAATGTTTATTTCGAAATAAATTATAACATTTTTACAGATTTTTGAAAATATTTCTACGAATCAAATTGACTGTAATAATACGGGTGGAATTGGACAATATATACTTGTTAAACGGACTGGAGCTACTGACAATGCTCCAAGAGCATCTTCTGCTCCACCAATGCCTCCACAAATAGCTGGGATGAATCTTGGAGTACATATATTACGTGGCAGGCCAGCAAGTGCCGGTGAAAGTTCACATCAAGCTGTTTCATTGAAATCAAAAGGAATAGATTATCGTGATGCTGGAGGTGCTGAACCTGATACTCCAAATATTATTATAGGTGGTCACCCTTCATTACCATGTGAATGTAGCATTCAAGGAGCTATGGTAATATGTCGACAATGCGGAGCTTTTTGTCATGACTCTTGTATCAGCTCCCAATGTATCTGCGCTATTTGTCTTATACCTTGAATCTCTTTATTTTTATTATTTTAACAAATTGAATTTTTTTTAAATGTATGTGGTTTTTATAGTATTGCTCTAAAATGATCTATTGTATAGAAATATACCACATATTGTTACAAATAATTTATGAGAAACTCTACATTTCTTTTCAAGAATATAAATTTGCATGATTATTGATATATCGGCAATTAACTATAAAGTTAATTATATTCAAAAACTTCTTTATTTATTTTTCTACTCGTTTCCTTTAAATGTAATATAAAAATTATAGAATAATTTAAGTACTATTGTTTTAATCTTTAGAGGACGGGAAAACTCGTATACGGGCCGTGTATAAGAATTTCTATAAAAACATTTAATCTTAACTGAATTCAGTATATGGTGTTTTTTAGGCAACTGATTCAGAATCTGACATTAATTCCTGAAAATTCGTAAATCAAAAATGGCACGTTAAAGATTTCAGACAAGATTTTCTAAATGCTCAATAAATTCACGTGGAATTTGGTATGCAGAGGTTTTGAAATCATTGATTATAGCTATGAAATCAGCTACTTCAAAAATCCTCGTGTATCAGATTAAATATCAATCAATTGACTTTCTGGAACAAAAAATCGATTTTTATCAAATATACAAAAATTAACATTAGCTTTACCATTGTGAATGGGTATTATATATAATATCATAATAAACAATTAGACTACGTTACTTTTAAGATATCATCAGATATCATGTTTAACCAATTTCAATAGAAAAATAAGATAAAGTAAAAACAAAAATAAAATTCCATCCTCTCAAGGTTAATAATAGTAATAATTTATACGGGGTTTTGATTAAATTAAATTTTATTAAAACCACAATTTCATGAATCCTATTGTTCAACCAAAGTTAGAAATTCAATGGATTATATTTAAGAAACATTTAATGTAAATATATAGTAAATATAATATACGTTAAACATAATACATTGTTTTGTCAATGTTATTTGTAAATATAAAAATTAATCTTAAATTTTGTATTATCATTTTGTTGACGTAGCTATAATAGTTTTGCTTGATTATTTTCTTATTATTAGATTCAATGTTTTTCCTTGTAGATATATGAATATTATATGCTACAATTTTTTTTCCTTCGAACATTATAATGTAATTGATAATGATTAGAACTAAAAATTATTTTTTTTAAATGCTATTTATTTAAATTACAGTAATATAACTATGAATATATTGAATGAAAAGTCTATGTAACATTTTAGCAGATTATAGAAAACCTTATTCAAGGCTATATAGAAATTAAAAAAATTTAATTGAATTAACTCAATTTTTATCTGTGTGTGTGTGTGTGTGTGTGTGTGTGTGTGTGTGTGTGCGCGCGCGCGCGTGTGTGTGCGCGCGTGTGTGTGTGTATGTGTGTGTCTGCGCATGTGCGCGTGCACGTAATTACAATTACAATATTTTTTACAGTTAAAGAATCTTGTTAAAATATTGATGTATTCATAAATAAGAAATATAAGTAGCTAACTCTAAAACAGAAAACTAACAAATACAGTCCCATATAAAACGATTTAATGTATAATTGAAGAGTGTGCAAAACATATAAAGTAGTAATATAACGTAGATTATATTATACTTTATAATTCTACTAAATAATATCTTATAAAATATCAAAATCGACTTGTGCCACATATTTCGACTTCTGAACAAATAAGTATCCAATGACATTTTTATCGCTTATCTACCTTCGTAGGTTATAATTTCGTTAATAGATATGTAGTTTTTTCGTGATATATTGACATAGTTAATTATTAGAAGTAAATTTAAATTTTACATTCCTATTTTAATTTGTATTAATATATTTAATAAAAATCTCATAATTTTATTATACAATCTATTTGAAACATCAATCCCCTTACCAGCCTTCTCTCTTTATGTATTTTTTCTTATCTCCTGCATTTAGAATTATATGAATGATCTGTATATATTTTGAAATTATTTCATGAACTTAGTTTGTCTATTTTTGATTAGCCAAATGACAAAAAATTATTTTTTACCTGCATATACGCAAAGCACTTATTTGAAGAACTATTAAACTATGAAACTATTCAAAGTACCTAGTACGACCAGATTTATAGAGAATAAAATCAAGGACAATATGAGCATCGTATAGAATTTTATACAATTATAGTTTTTGCAAAAATTAGAATCAAAAGTGAAATTTATTATTTTTAAACAAATTCATTAGCATGTTCCATTTTTCAATTTAACCCTGATATCACGGCTATAGTTTAGTATTTAATGCCTTGATAAATCGGTTCTTATGATGAAGATAGCCACCCGATGGAGACACTGATGAAGAAAAAAATATCCTTTATTATTTACATTAATAACACACGGAGGTCTTAATTACCATTCTAGGTTGGATACAATTTTGGATGATAAATTCTATGTCAATGGTACGGTGATTATATACGACCGCTTGGTGGTTGGGAAATGAACTTTTTTGGTCACTGTGAATCTCATTTTCTAGAGATTGCGTGCGATAAAGTGAACCCAGATATTGTTCAGCCTGATCCTTGTTATGGATGCGATTGCACACATGCCCAATATAATTGTTCATTTCTGCAAAAACGCAGTCTGCGCGTAAGAAAAGCATTCGAATGTAGTAGAAAACATATTAATGGTAGCGCAGTTGCAAGTCTGAGTTCTGGAATGGAATTTCCTCTACCATCCTTTAGAGAAGATCGACCCATCTCTTGTAGAGCTCTCTAGTTTATTGCGCCAATAGAATGGTGCCAGCCAACGGCGGACGGAATACCCAGATATTAATATTATTATTTGTATATGTACGGAGTTGGGCCTTCCGGAACCTGGCCGCATAGGAAACCCTTCGCGTCTCTCTCTCAGACCAGCAGCCACTATCATAAGCAGGCCTCCAAAAACAAAAGTATTCTGTTCGCCATGCTGGCATTGATGTCCTCCATATTCCAAGGATGTAGCCATTAGATACTGTTACCTACTTTCAGATATGTTATAAGTACCTTGTCCCTTCTTCTATTGAGGCCAAGAATAACCTTAGTCCAGACCTTAGTGTTTCTAATGATAATGAAGGCTTTCGTCTGCCTGGATTTCCCATTTTCCATCCCATGTCGGCTGTTTTGCTCTGCTACTTATCCCTCGATCTCCCCTTGATGAGGGTATTACAGAGTCCTACAGCCGGCTCCGGGTCACTATAGGCAGCTCTAGCTCCCATTTTGGCAAGATCATCTGCCACCATGTTTCCCTTGATCCTTTGATGATCCGGGACCTTTACTTTCTCAGCCAACCTGTTCGGGACCAGAAAACAATCTCTAACCAGCTTAGATTTGGTATTGTAGCTGTTTAGCGCTTGTAGCACGCTCTTACTATCTGAGCAGATGCAAATATGGGTGGTGGGGTCCGCCTCCGCAGCCATCTTCACCCCTTGAATTATTCCGATTAACTCAGCTGGAAAAACGATGGGGTATCGCACCAATTGGACAATTGTTTCCCTGCGATTACTTCTGCGATATACCCCTGCACCCGAACCCCTTTTACTCTTAGAGCTGTCTGTGAACCACAGTTCTCTAATGTTTGGGATGCATGTTAAGCCAGATTTCGATTCTTCTTTGGATGGGATACTGGCTCTATATTTTTTGTCGAAGAGGAATCTCTCGTTCGTACCGGCCAGATTCTTTCGTAAAATTGCCTTTCCGTCCAGTCCCTTGGGTAATGGCTCCTTCCTACAAACCTCTTCGAGTAAGCTTTTAATTTTGTGGAGAGCTTTTGCTACCGCACCCGCCAGAGTCAATGCTATTGGTTCTATCTTGAGGAGCATGCATTGGGCCGCAGTAGGTGTAGACCTAATGGCACCTGAGATACTTCTCACTACCAGACTCACAGCAGGGGACAAGGCCATTCTCTCCCATTAGACTAGAGCACCATATGTTAGCATGGGTTTTAGAACAGAGTTGTATATCCACTTCATCGTGTCTGGTCTGAGGCCCCACGTCCTACCTATGGCCCTCCTAACCTGCCACAGTTCAGCCGTCAGCCTGTCATCTGTGTCTTCCAGTTGATTTTTCTACGATATCTTACTATCGATGATACGTTCTAGGTACTGCACTTGCTTCATGAGGATTAAGGGTTGCCCTTCTAAAGTCAAAATGCATTCTTTATTGCATTTGTATTTTCTGGTACAGAGTCTGACTTCATTCTTCCTTGGGTTAATAGCCAGACCTGTCTGCACCATCCGTCCACCACAGTGAGGGTGCCTTGTAAGATTCCCATAAGGGGATCTATAAAGGGTCCTCTGGCGATAACCATGATGTCATCGGCGTAGTCCACAGCCGTATCGCCCATGTCGCTCAGTCGTTTCAGAAGGTCGTTCACCACGAGACACCGTATGAGTGGAGATAGTACGCCACCCTGCGGGCACCCAGACTCCACAACATCTCGTAGGGTCGTACTTCCTTTTCTGGTTTCCAGAACACGATTTCACAACATATGGTCGATCCGTTCCACAATGAACAAGGGAATCTCATGTTCATGCATGACCTCTTTGATAACTTTCCATAATGTACGATTGAAAGTTCCTTAGATTTCCATAAGCACACCTGTGACAAAACCTTTGGCCTCTACTTGTGAACGAATCACAGATACGGTCCTATATAGTGTCCTCTCTGTAGCTCTTCCGGCGCAATCTGCGTGTTGCTCCCTATGGAATCGATTTTCCACCAAAGCGTTGTCCCTGATGAATCTGTCAATCATTCTTTCTACCGTCATAAGGATAAAGAATATCAAGCTATTGCGTCGAAACTCCTTTGGGGATGTATAACCGCATTCGCCTGCGTTAGGTATCTCAACATGGTGGCATTCGCCTCATTAGGTATCTCCAAAGAGAATTTTAGCAGGGAATGGTCAGAGTGTTTCCACATCCTCCACCCTCCATTCGCTAATTAAGTTGGAGCTACGTGGAGCAGAGAGTTATATCAATAACCTGCTCCCCTAGCCTATTTCGGAAAGTGGGAGTGTCGCCCTCATTGAGTATCTCTAGCTCTGCACCTGGCAGATACTCTAGTAGTTTAGCACCCCTCTCGTTCGTGTCAGTACTACCCCACACCCGGTGGTGCAAGATTGCGTCAAATTCTAGGACTAGTGGAAGGTTGCTAAGCATATAATGTTCCACCAGTCTCCAGACTTCCCCAGTCCGATTCCCTTTATCTCCACAGAAACCATCTCCAGTACAGAGGCCGAGCCACGGCACAGCACTTACACCGCTTATCAGAATACAGGCACTAGGCCTTAGCGCCTCTGGATCTCTATTACACGTGACCCCCGACTCTAGCCCCCTTATCGCAACCTTCACTATCCAAGGTTCTTGGATATTTGTTATGCGTGTGTGCACCCCCGTCAAACTCCTCTGCATAATGGTAGAATCTTTGCAGTGGTGCAAGTTAATTGGGAGGACTAAGATACTCGATTGAGCCATTTATGTCTCCATCGTAACCTCATCCTCAGCATTGTCCGCAGACACCTGTTTCTCACGCTAGCTCACTTTAAAAGTGATACTGCTCATGAAGTACCAGGGCCTGTGGTCAAGAGCCGCCAGCAAGTCAACGTGCGATTCCGGGATGGCCAGCAGTTTGCCTTTAAAGTATATTTATGCCTCTCCAGTCGTTCGAAAAGGATTGACCGGGGAGCCCGTATCAATTGGCGCACTGTACACTATCTTCGAAATTACCTCGAGAAATGATGAAAATATTTCCGTGGTAATGGGCATCTCCCGATAAAACTCATGCATCACGACACATGTCAAGGGGTTTGACCTTTGGGCGTCCAAGTGGATCCCAACACCCGCCAGCTTTCCCTCTGAGGGGAGCAAACGCTAGACATTGAGCCGGTACCACTGCTGCCCCTTCCTTAGGTTTTTTGAGTTCTCTAGAGGCCAAGTGTTGGGTCTTATGAGACTCATATCGCCTCTTATCTCCCACCTTGAGCGGTGCAGCAGAGCCTGAGTCATCAGACCCAGTAGCTCTACGCTGCCGGAATCACCGCCTCCTGGCTACACCGCACAGCCTCTTTTTGCCTGCGGATTTGTTATCCCCATTCTTTTTGGCCTGGATTCTAGAGATCACAACCATTCTCGGCTTAGTTCCTGGAGCTGGGTCTACCTTGGTCTCCTGGCGAGTTGTCGTATTTGAGGGATACGGAGGCAATACTGGCCCCGGGCCTCACCTTTCATTTCAAGATTCTTCTTCAATGGTATTTTTTCCATTTTGATACCACGAGTGGTTAGGGAAGTACTAACCACCGGCACAGAGGTTCGGGTATGCCGGTTATGCTAATTACTTGGGGAGGTGACCCGGGGTCCCCGAGGCATTGTTAGAGAGCGCTACTACCCCAGCGGCCAAGTTAGTGCCCTCGGAACGATAGCTCCCACCTTGGGATCGGGGTTGGACTTAATACCCTTTCTGCCTCATTCCGGATGAAATGGCGGTTGTCTGTAGCGTCTGAAGCATCCGCATAGCCTTTCTCGAGAGCCCCGAGGCTTAACTCTAGTGGTAGGAGAGGTCCAAGCGGGTCCCGCTGAGGTAGTTACTTTTGGAGCCCGAGAGGCGCTTTTCAATTTCACCACCATGCCCCGCCCAAACGCTGAGCCTCCCGTCTCCCACAGTCATTTCCGGGTCTGCCGCCCAGAACCCCCAGACGAGCCCCCACACCGGCCCATAGGGCATACGAGAAAGTGATAAGCCCCGGTAAATGTGCCTAGCTATTAACTTCAAATTAGTTATTGATGTATCATTCGGGAATGCGAGTCACTGTTTGATAGTACCCCTGACCATTTGCCCACTTTATCTAATTTCTTTGCTATAAATAGTAGGGTAAACAACCTTTGTCGACACTTTAATGGAGCTTTGGTCAGCAAATGTCTTTGCTTACATCGAGAATGTGGATTTTATATTATTGCGCCTTTTTCAGAAATCTTATCGATGATTGATTTTTCTAATGACAACTTTACTTTATTCTTGTCGACCTCCTCGTATTCAGTTATAATTTCACGATTAGACATTTCTTCTAAGAATAATTAGACTGTATACTTTGACCTATTGTATCAATGATCTTAATGTTTTGTTCCAAAAGTTTAGAATATTCTTATAGTTACTGATTTGTCTTTTCTTCGCATTGACGAGCCTAATTAAAAGTTTTCCAAGCTTTCGTTAATAGTGTTCATAGTAGCAATCTCTTCGTCTTCAGTCACATATCTTGAAGAAATAGCCGTATTGTTTTAAACTACAATCTTATAGCTATCACTATTTCACCGAATTCTGTTAGAGTTACCATTTGTTGACTGAGAAGGAACTTATTATGACGAGGGTGAAACAATCAGTTACGAGGACTTTTTAAAATAAGTAACATGATATAACCATTAATATTGCAACATATAAAATAAAATACAAACGCTAAAATATTATTGTAGAAAACTACAATTAGATTGACCCATCATAAGCGTTCAAAAACATTTGAGAACAAATCTTCCCCGCACACCCCCACTTACATCCTATTACTTTTTTCTTTTTTTTTATTTATGCAGTTTTAATCTCTTAACAGAGATTATTTTGCCACAAAGCTTTCATACACACACACACACACACACACACACACACACACACACACACACACACACACACACACACACACATATATATATATCTATATATAAGTTTACTATTATAATTTCAGATTACAATTTTTGAAAAAAGTGTGTATAGTTTTATAGATAATATTCGTCGGCATTGAGAATAATATTTCAATTAATACAGGAAGTACAACATTTAATTTATGCAATTTTTCAATTAACAATATTCGTTGTTGATCATATAACCGGCACTGCCAGAAAATATGATTTAGGTCTTGTTTTCCGTTTCCACATTGACATTCAGGACTAGATACTATGTGTTCGCGCGAGTGAGAAGGCCAGATTGTAATTGCCCGATCGGCATCGATTAATCATGCTCACTATTTGTCGACTAAGATTTAATTTAGAGAACCACGGCTTCCTGCATTTAGTTACATATTTAGTGAAGTATTCGGCTCCCTTACTTGGATTTTCCTCTACAACTCTGTTACAGGTATTTTTTGATGCTTTCGTTTTGTACTATTGTTGCAGATCAGTGTACGAAATTTTTAAATTAGCCGTTGGCTCACTTTGCGCTGCTTTTTTAGCTAACATATCAGTTATCTCATTTCCTTTGATTCCAATGTGAGATGGCACCCAGAAAATTTTTATTTCGCTATTGTTTGGTGTGTTATGAAAGTAAAAATCATACTTTTTTATTTCTAGTATGTATGAATTATTTTTAATACTAAGATATGGGCTTTTTAATTTATTTAATGCGTTAAGCGAATCTTTAAAAACGTATACGTTTCTGTCAAAGGTATTTAGTGCGATATCTACTGCGCTACTTAGCGCTATACATTCTGCAGTATACACTGAAGCGAAATTAAATGTACTTTTTGTTATAGTTTTTTATAACTCAGGGCAATAATACGCACTTCTTACTGATACATTATTTTCCGATTTGCTCCCGTCTTTCTAGATGGCGTAGGCAGAATTTCTAGAAATTATATCGTCAATTTTTTTATTTGGATTTCTTTCTTTTGACAATATTTTTCCAAATTCTATATCAATGTTCATGTGATTTGCTAGGATTTCATAATTATACGTGTACACGGGAATCTTGCGCTTGTATATATGTTTCTTTCAAAGTCTTGCTCTACTAAACACTGTAATAATATAGAGCGAAATTTAATTTTACTAGAAGTATTTCCAAGCGATATTTTAATTCTTGTCATTGTTTTATATATTTGTAGTTTACTGTTTGTCTAGATTTTGCTCAGATAAGTTTCGCATAAGAAAGTAGTTCTATCTTTAATATATTGTAGTTTTGATTCTGCGGTTAATATATTAGTAGAAATGCTATTTCTGCACACTAAGACAAGTCTAATAGGGGAATATTGTATTTTTTCCAAAATTTCTATTTTACTTGTGCAACTAGCGAAGTAAATAAAATAACTATAGTCTAAAATCGACCTAATTAAACTCTTGTACAGAATAAGTAATGTATTGGCATCTGAACCCCACCAACTACTTCGCAAAAATTGTATAACATTGAGTGCTCTTAAGTATTTTTTCCTTACTGCTTTGATCTGCTCATGGAAATTGCCTTTATAGTCAAATATTACTCCTAGAAACCGGACATTTTCACTAGATCTTATACGTGTTTTATTTACATCTATGCTTGTTTCTCCTGGTTTAAGATTACGTTTATTAAAGTGAATAAATGCCGTTTTTTCTGGAGATAAATCAAGGCCTAAATTATTTAAATTACCGTGAAGTATGTTTATAGATTTTTCTAGAAGTATTTTACTTGATTTTGGTGATGCTTCTATTGCAGTAAAGAGCAATGTCATCTGCGAATTGCGAGATAGTGACACTTTTAGGTAGCCCCTCAGTTATATTGCTTATATTGGGTGTACAAATAAGTTTCCGCTGTATTTTTTTAAAAGAAATAAGAAGTTATTGTAAAACAAGGTACAAATAATGTCATTCAAAATATTGTCGATCACTTTCTACTACTTTTGACCATCTTTCGGGCAGCAAGTGGATACTCCGTCTAATAAATTCTTCGTCTTTTGAGGCGATCCACGTATCGACCCATTTCTTTAATTTCTCGTAAGAAGTGAAGTGCTGCTCAGCCAGACCATGAGTCATCGACCGGAATAGGTGGTAGTCTGAAGGAGCAATGTCTGGTGAATACGGCGGGTGGGATAGGACGTCCAAATTCAGTGTTTCTAACGTTCCCTTTACGATTTTTGCAGGATGTGGCCGATCGTTGTCATGCTGAAAAAAGACTTTATCGTGCCTTTTGGCATATTGTGGACGTTTAATCTTCAATGCTCAGCTCAATTGCATCAGCTGTTGTTGGTAACATTCCCCGGTCACGGTCTGATTATATTGGAGTAGTTCGTAATAGATTACTCCAAGCTGATCCCACCAAATGCACAGCATTAGCTTTTTGCCATGAATGTTCGGCTTGGCCATCGAAGTAGAGGCATGTCCGGGCTTACCCCATGACTTCCTGCGGTTTGCGTTGTCGTAATGAATCCAGTTTTCGTTTCCCATCACGGCTCGATGTAGAAATCCTTTGCGATTTTTCCCTTTGAGCAATTGTTCGCAAGCGAATAAGCGACGCTCGACATCTGTTAGCTTCAGTTCGTAAAGAACCCAATTTCCTTGCTTTGGGACCATATCCAGGGTTTTGAGACGTTGTGAAAAAGCTGGCCGAGTTACCCATAACTCTTGTGCAAGTTCTTCTTGCGTTTGGCACGGATCTTCCTCCAGTAAAGCTTCCAATTCTGTGTCACCATACACTTTGGTCCTTCCACTGCGTGTTTTGTCCTCCACGTCAAAATCACCATGTTTAAATTTTTGAAAACACCGCCGACAATTTCTCTCACTCAAATTAACATTTATCTATGAGTAACCGATGTGCTTCAGCTGCAGATTGCTTTAAATAAAAGAAGTAAATTAACAATTCCCGCAAATGACGATTACTTGGCTCAAAACTTGACATCTTAACACGATAAAAACTAAGTAATGCTAGCAAAAACTCAGAGGTATTAAAAGCTTATACTGTTTCCAAATATCAATATATACTTTACGACTTTTTACAGCTAACAATTTCGATGTTACCTTATCGGTGACGCCATGTTATCAAAACGGCAGAAACTTATTTGTACACTTAATATATATGTTATATTGAAAAGGACTCAGCACTGCACCTTCTGGCACTTCTTTGTGTGTAATTCTCGGTGTTTTGTACGTACTCTCTGCGTAAATGTACCTTTCAAATATTAAATGTTTTACAAATTTTATTAAATTTAATGGGCAGTCTATTTTAGACAACTTTTCTAATAAAATCTCTGAGTTTACATTATGGAATGTACTCTTAGCATCCAAAAATGTAGCGAATAGATCTTTTTTTTACTAAAAGATTCCTCTATATCGAGCGATAGGTTAGTTAGATTATCTATTGTCGACTGTCTTGTTTGAAAACCTGATTGGCTTGGTGGTAGTAGGTCATTATATTCTATGTACCAGTTTAATTTGTTTTTTACTATTATTTCTAAGATTTTACATGTAAATGAAGTTAGTGCGATGGGCCTGACGTTTACACCATCTGATTTACTAATAAAGTGTACGTAAGATTCTCGCCATTGTTGAGGGTAGTCTCTGGTATGGTACATTTCTTTTATAATATCTAATAAAATAAGCTTGTATTTAATTGAAAGCTTTTTTAGTGTAGAATAGTTAATTCCCTCTATTCCTGGTGATGAGCGTTCATTTGTAGATTTAAGTAAATTCAGTATAGTTAAATTCTGTTAAGAAATTCGTTATTGCAACAAACTGGTATTGTTTCGGGGTCTATTTTATACCATAGATACACAATGTCTAGGCATACAGTTTCACATCGGGTATGAGAAATAACGACTAAGAAACTGCATTACAAATATTCGAATTCTAACCTGGAATCATAGTACTAGACCACAGTGCTCCTAAAAACTTAGGACTAGAAGTGTAAATACATATATCAATGCAGTATATATATTGACGCTGTTTGCATACATAGAAGTGTATCGTTCGGATCTCTTCTTCGATGTCTCTACACTGGCTCACTAACCTACATACTATATTTCTTGCAACCTGATTTAATTTTTTTATGTATACTGTTCACTTTTTTAAGGAGATACTATTGATTTTTTGATCGAAGGTAAAAAAATTATGAAACTTGACACATTATTAGACTTTATAATAGTATAAAAATAATTCTATATTATACAATAACTGGAAGAGAAAAAAAGAAATGGAGTAAAAAAGTGTACTCTACGATTAATGTTTGTAAATACAATGAGGATTTGTAAGAAAATAATACACTAGATTTTATGATCTATATACCAGAAGGTTATCTCCAAGAACCATATATAAAAATTTGACATTTTTAAGGATGCAAGGGCTACAAAGAATTAGGTATCTAATCTTGCAAGATAAATTGACCACAATATAATAATAACAATTTCTGAAGGATAACTTTAGCTCCAAGCAATGTTCATATTTCAGTATTTAAGATGATAAATTCCTGCATAAGAGCTTGAAAAGAAAATCGTCTTTTCTTGCTCTTTCTTTCGGTTAATAATGGAACTAGATCATTCAATCTTATTGAAAGATGTCTCCGCGATATAACAATAACAATCCAGTTACTATTTGGAGTACATATTTACATTAAACAATTATTAATTTACCAATTATGTACTTCTTTATTTGTATAAAATACTATAGTTTAGACAGTTGTAGATTTGATTGCCACAGGTAACTTTTTTAATAGGTTTAAATAAAGCTTATACAAAATGTACTTTGTACAAACTTAAAACATTATGAATCTAGATTTTATAACCTAAAAGAATGATATATTTGTTTAAACTTAAAAAATGAATATATATATATATATCTATATATATATATATATATATATATATATATATATATATATAGTAACGGCACTTCTGGGTTACGTCCCTGAGAAAATTATTTATTGTGTCGGCCCGGAAGTTGGAGCTAACAGAGGTGTAGATTCCTCAATGGGTTACTTTAATCTTTAGTTGTTTACTGGATGTCAAAAATTTTGCAGCATTATATGATTCTGCCAAGTTTTTAGTCAAATAAACGTCATTTAGGGAAAGCGCTATTTCAATTTTTTAATATGAAAAAAGAGTGGCTCAAGCTTATCGATTGCTTTTGAAAACTTATGGGGCGAAATATATTGAAGAATGGACGTGCGGAGAATGGTTCGAATGATTCGAAGGTGGCGATTTTGAATTTGAAAACAAAGATCACTCTGAAAAGCCGAAAAATTCTGGAGACGAAGAATTAAATACTTTGTTTGATGAGGATCCGTGTCATATTCAAAAAGCACTTGCTGTTTCATTGGGCGTCACACAGGCCGTTTACCTGGCCGCATAGGATTAGGATTCATTCAAAAGTTTGAAAACTAGGTTCTGTATGAATTGAAACCGGGAGCGGTCGAACAGCGATTTTGGATGTCCGAAAGTTTGTTCCAGTGGTATCAAAATAAATCGTTTTTGCATAGTATTCTCACTTCTGATGAAAAACGGATTTATTATGATAACACTAAATATAAAAAATTGTATATAAAGGCCGGCGAGCCCGCTCAATTGACCCCGAAACGATGTATTCACGTAAATAACGTCATGCTCTGTATGTGGTGGGATCAAAAGGGTGCCGTAAACTACGAATTGCCTCCAAGTGGTCAAACCATATAAGGACCACTGTATCGAACCCAATTTTATTGTTTGAAGCGAGGATTATAGGAAAAACAGTCAAAATATGAGAACAGGCATGAGTCCGTCTTAACGCTCGGTTACATGTTGCGGCTTAGGTCAAAAATTATTTGAACAATAGTGGTCGGACAATTTTCTCGCACCCACCTTACAATCCAGATTTGGCACTATCTGACTACCACTTGTTTCAACCAATGCAAACACTCTTACAAGAATACGCTTCAATTCAGTAGAAGAAATAAAAATTGGCTCGATACGTAATTAGGCGCGAAAGACGAGTAGTATTTTTGCGTCCGGAATTCATAAATTACTAGAAAGATGGGAATAAGTTATAGCTTTCGATGACTTTGTATAAAGGATATTTAACCATGTTTTCAGAATAAATCTTCACAATTTGTATACTTACATGTATACCTAAGTACCTAAGTATACCTAATATATATATATATATATATATATATATATATATATATATATATATAATTAGCATGTATTGTATGTGAACGAATGCGTGCGCAGGTCGTCGGCTGATCGAAAAGGTACCACTAGGCGTGTTGGGAGACGATCGGCGGAAACCTGAGGAAAAATGTCCCATTAAGCAGATCGCGACAGGTTAGCGTTACGAAGGTATCGAGCCGAGTGCATGAGCGATGGTAGACAGATTGATCGTGAGGACGATAGAGTAAACATCCGAGTGCGTGTGCGCAGGTCATATAAATATATCTATATATATAAATGAATGTATGTGTGTTTTTTTGTCCTGGATAAACTCCGAAACTACTGAACCGATCGCTTTTAAAATTTAACCACGTCTTCTAAACAGTCAGGAATAGGTCATAGGCTTTTTTTTTGCAAATTTGAAAAAAATATAAAAAATTGGCAAATTATGTAATTACTTTACCAACGATTTGTAATGTATATACTATAGACACACACACACACACACACACACACACACACACACACAATGTATTATCACTTCTGCATAAATAGACAATATCCATCGTCTGCTTAAAAAATATACTATTCGCATACCACTGCTTGAATTTCAGTTGGCATCACTACGAAAATATTCACGGTATTTAATTGAAAAAACGGAAATAAACGAAATATGTATATATAGTATATATATTATATTACACATATTATATATACACATTTTAAATATGGTTTTTATTGAGAAATTTTGTATTAGTGTGTACGGGCGGTTGATTTCGATATCGCGTTGCTTCAAGACGATTTCTATAGGCAGTGGTGTGTTCGAATGATAGAATGCAATGTCCAGGTGTATCTAGGCGATTTCTACGGGGAATATTGTATTTAGTTGATAGAAAACGACGTCCAAGTATGAGAAAATCAACTTCTATGGGAAGATTCGTGTATGGACGGTAAAATACGATATCTAGGTCTTTGAGAACGACTTCTACGGGGAGTATCGTGTTTAGTCGTTAGGAAGCGATGCTAGCTTTCTCGGGACGACTTCTAGTGGGAGTATCGTGTTTAGTTGGTAGAAAACGATGTTTAGGTACGTCCGGACGACTTCTATGGAGAGTACCGTGTTTATTTGGTAGAAGACGATGTCCAGGCATGACGGGACGATTTCCACAGGGAATTTCGTGTTCGGACAGTAAAAGACGATGTCCCGATGTCTCTGAACGAATTCTATGGGGAGTTTCGTGTTTGGATAGTGGGATAAGATGTCCAAGCACTTCGGAACGACTTCTACGGGGAATTTCGTATTCGGACGGTAGAAAACGATGTCCAGGTAGGACGGGACAACTTCTATGGGGAGTTTCGTGTTTGGATAGTGGGGTCAGATGTCGGGATGTTTTGGAAGAACTTCGACGGGGAGTGTTTCAGATAATTCTATAAAGAGATTCATTTTCTATCGTTCGAATACGCACACTCTCGGTAAAAGTCGTCCCGTGATACCTGGACATCATATTCTACCTCCCCAACACAAAACTCTCTATAGCAATCGTCCCGAGACATTTCCTATAGTCCGAACATGATACTCTCTGTAAACGTTGTCTCGAGACACTTGGGCATCTTTTTCTACCGCTCCAACTCGAAAATGCAATTTTTCCCATAGAAGCCGTATTTAATATGCATATATCGATGTATATTAAATACGGTTTATATACATTTATATTATATACATACTGTATATATAGAAGCGACGATAGGTAAATTACGGTCAATTATTTATAGTAATATGTATAGAGTACTTTTTACTTAGATATTATTGAATTGCTTATGAAATCGGTTAAATTATTATCTCGGGTGAAGCCGAGACGGGGGATGCTAGTATATATATATTGCATTATCGAGTGCTGTCATTGTAAAGCGAAGTCGCATTCAGTAACTTAGAATATAATATCCAGTTTGCTTATAGTTAAAAGAGACTTATTTTATTATCCCGACACCAACATTCGTCCCAATATTTTCTACCTATAACATATATTTTACAATAAATTATCCAAAATGAATTTTATAATAAATAAATAAATAAATTTATTCGTTATTAATAATTATAAGGAATAGTATTTATTAACTCTGCTTAGGAGTTCCCACGATGAAATAACGTCCGCTTTCCACACACACAGGGTTGTGGGGAACGGATTCACGATAAATGGCGCCATAAATAAAGTATGGAAGCACCGTCTTACAGATAAATAAGAAGGTACCTCTTTTTGCGAAACAAGTAAGTGCACGGTAATCTATATATTTCATATTCCACCTGTTTTATCTTCTTTCTTATGTACGTATACGATAGACTAACAGATAATAGAGAGAGAGAGAGAGAGAGAGAGAGAGAGAGAGAGAGAGAGAGCACTATAACTGTCACACGCATACGTGATTTAACCCGTGAATCTAAATATTATCGAAGCAAGTGGGGACGGAAAAATTCTCTCGGCGAGATTAATAAACAAATGTCGAGAGAACTTTATAATAATAGGAAAAAAATCACAAACCATCCCATGCTACAACGCCGACAATATTCAACCCAACGATAATAGACCTTGGCGCCTTCCGATTGTCACTCGTAGCTGAGTTTCAGCGGCTTTTCTAAATTCGGTCACACCAAATTCATCAATATTTTCTTCACTAAATAAAACTAGCCGCATAGACTCGGGATTCGCCAAAAATTAAATAATAGGTACGCGTTTAAACAGCCGACTATCATAGATCTATAAAAATCATTCGACCTTTACAATACATGTACGTACGTTAAAACTTTTATCCCATATCAAAGCTCGCTGACTATACCAAAAATATTTTTATTCTTTCTCCGTATTTTTTGTTTTCCGTTTTTTTTCTAACTTCTGAAATTTGTATTTACCTATACAAATTTTAAAATAACACGTAAAGATGATTCTACTCTGTACGTGTTACATCGCCCTTACAGATACCGTATGGCTTAGGCATCTATGCGCTCTAATATGTGGGAAGAAGGAAGGAAAAACTAGGAAAGGAAATAATACAATTTATATTAATATTTTAAATAACACAAAAAAGATATATTAATGCAACAAGATCAAACAAAAGCAAACAAAGGAGATATCTTACAGCAATAACAAAAAAACTTAACAAATCAAAAATATATGTTGATTCCCTGTTGTTTTACAGTGGCGGCGAGAGAGAATTAAATAATACCCGAGGCTGTAAGGTTCAATCTCCTTTAAGAAACCAAGGTGTCTTCCGCAGTAGCTTATGGACACAGTCGTCCTCTTTTGTGATGATGGAGTGTCCACAGATAAAGCACCTGTGATGTCGGTCCTGTCGTCTACTTGCTTCCCAGACGTAATACGACCGGAAGTCTTTTATCGGGGATAATGGTGGCATTTTTTAATTTTGGACGCTTTAGATACCCTTGGTGGAACATATCAGTCTTGTTCTGAAGAATTAGCCGCTTATTTACGGCTAATACAGCGGAATCCTTAAGGGAGGGGAATGCTGCACTGTGCTCCTTCATCTTTTCCCGGCGCTGCCGACGTTAGCTCAGGAGATCTTGTCGAGCTTTGCCTGACTTGTCGAAGTCGTTGACCTACTGAGCAACGACGAGACTTACCTTTTTCCGACCACTGAAACTGTCTCCGAACTCTTCCCAGAGGTCAAGGACTCGATTTTCCACCTTATTGATAATATCAGTCTTGGCTTTATACTCTGCCAAGACTACCAACACACGTAACTCTAATGTGCAAAAGCGGAGTGAGCCTTGGCGGAAGTGCTCTTGAAGGTTCATCGTAATCTGTATGAGCAAACGATCTACAGATAATTCTTTAGTTAGAAGTTGGAAACATAGTTAGCACATTGATGTTAAAGAAAAACTAGTCTAAATCCCAATTCTAAACTTAAATACTGTTATGGAATATACTAAAAAAATTAAACATTACAAAAATCTACTTTTCTAACATATAAGATCAATCTTTTGACAACCACCGAATTGTAATAAAATAATTAGCTTACACTCACTGATGGCAAATTTTAAAGGAGGCCAATTCGAGAATGTTTAAATATATTCAAAAGCTTCGAATCAACTAAAGTACTCTCTCTTAGAAAAAAATGCTCGAACCGTTAGGTGAGGTGAAGTATTTTCCATTTATGTAACTCACAATACAATTCGGATGAAGTCTGATCTAACTCAATGACAATATTCAATGATATTGCTTGTTAAAAGCAAGGTTTCATTTAAACTTTTTATTAGATATGTACGGTATAATAAATGTGGATTATTCCTGTTTGTGTAAAGAATTTACATAGATAGCTAAACATCTCATTCTAGATGTTAATTTAATGTGTCAATTCCTTTAAGGCAACATTTGAAACATGCAAATAATGATCATGATAACAATTAAATGACATGTGCTAAATTTAAAGAATTATGCAGAAACTGCAAAACTAACGATAAGTATAGTCATCGACAAGAGATTCCACTGTTCATTATAAATATAATTCACACGTAGACTGAACTCTACAGATTATTCCTAAATATTAAAGACGCGCAAAGTAAAGTATGCGCAAGGTGCAAGAAAACGTAAATTTAATCTAATAAAATATGGCAAAGGTAACATTGAAAAAATAATGACTGAAGTATTGAAACCTATAATAAATTTCAGCAAATTCATATATCAGAGATAGAAGGGAAGGATTTATAATTTAAACTTTCAAAATCGAATGAAACATTATCGTTTCCATTTTATACGATAAAGAATCGATAAACTATTGATGGAATATTCTATCAAATAAAATTGATTCAATAAGCATTGTGAGATAAACGACTAGTGTTTGAGATCAGTCATGAGACATTAATTTTCCATCATAACAATGCTCGGCCACGCGTGCATTATTGTGTCAAAAAGTATATGAAAATCTGTGAATAAAGAATACTGTACCGCTTCAAAGTATAAACCTCATCCCTTCTGACTACCGTTTCTTTTGGTCAATGTACGATACATTCACTTGAGTACGCATCAACATTTAAATGCAACAAAATTTGGCTTGATGCATTCACGATCTCAAAAGACCAGGAATATTTATGTAACTGAAACCATAAATTGCCTAAATTATAGCCAAAAACCTTAATTAGCGGTTGGCAATATAAGCAATAATATATTATTATTTTTTTATTGAAATAAAGTCAAAATTTTCATCGAAAATAAGAACATTTAAAGTTAGAAACCCAATATATATATTAAATAACGAAGTAAGATTCGAAGTATTTGAGTATTTTCTACTACTTGAACAGAAAACAAAAACATTTCATTCAACTTTAAATTTCAAGTTCAAGAATTCAATTACACTGATCCCTCCTACTATCTTAGGATAGTAAAATAGATACGTATTTAGATTAAAAAATTATAGAAATTCTTGAAAAGTATAAAAGGTTTAGCTGGTTTCTATATTCAAACCTTTTGTAGAAATATAAATTTTTGCAAGTTAGAGTAAACCAGATCACAACTAAAAAGGAGCTATTTTTTAAAGTATAATCCTTCAAATAAGAAGGCAGTTGAATACTTCGATATCTTCAAAGATGAAGGTAGACTGTATTAAGAAATCCAAAGATAATGAGAAGCTTACTCAAAGTAAAAAAAGAGACATTATTTCAGTCTTTGGTGGAAACAAACCCTGAATTCAATATGGATAGTATATGTTATGTAAAGAGACTAGGGAGAAGGAGTCATCATTTTCAAAATTAAAAAATGCTATATTAAAGATTCAATTGCTGATATGTAGTGGCGTCTGACGTGCAAGCGAGAAAGTCAGCAGAATAGAAGGCAGCGATGACGAGGCTATATTCAGACCGAATGCTTTTCTTGGAGAATGAACGGGTAAGAGATTCGAGATTGACCTTAACCTGTTCAGGCACATTGCTATAAATGAACCTAAGACATTAATTATATTTGAAGGGTAGTAAGTTATCTGACCCTGAAAATGTGGCAGAAGATAGTAGACAGGCCTTTATACCTTGACAGGAGTATTAGCCAAAACTTCCTATAGGAAGTTTACTACCTCCAAAAAAAAGATTTTATGCCTCGTGCCCAACATATCATTCGGTAACTTTGAGTCTCATCGTATTCTCGCCTCCTCTGCACCTTCCACGATTTTCGTTGGTTAATTTTTCTTTTCTTGGAGAATGAACGAGTAAGAGATTCGAGATTGACCTTAACCTGTTCAGGCACATTGCTATAAATGAACCTAAGATATTAATTATATTTGGAGGGTAGTAAGTTATCTGACCCTGAAAATGTGGCAGAAGATAGTAGACATGCCTTTATACCCTGACAGGAGTATTAGCCAAAACTTCCTATAGGAAGTTTACTACCTCCAAAAAAAAGATTTTATGCCTCGTGCCCAACATATCATTCGGTAACTTTGAGTCTCATCGTATTCTCGCCTCCTCTGCACCTTCCACGATTTTCGTTGGTTAATGCGTATTAAAGGTATAGCAATAGGTAATAGGAAATACATCATATTACGGAGATAGAAAGAAAGACTCTGGAAGACCATATCCGTCATTCATGTTATGGGGACAATGATGATATCTTTAAGTCTTCAACAGTCTGCTATTCTCCTCTGGACAATTCCCGGAGACTCGTTATCTATACGAGGAGACTGTATAAATATGAAAGTATTTACTGGATTCGTATCTCTAATAGCCAATGATAACCTAATTTGATTTAGTCAGGAGCATAAATACCAAAAATGATTGACCAACAAGTCGAATCGGAAATCTAGCTAATCTAATGTTATATACATAATGCACATTCCTAATAGCCGATGCTAACCTAGTTCTACCTAATGTCAAGCCTAAACGCCAAGACTGGTTGATCTTCATCTTGAATCGTCAATCTTGCATAATTATTTGAAGATATATATTTGATCTGCGTTCTTCAAAGACTTAATTTGACGTAATAACGACCATAAGTACCAAAACTATTGACCGTTACCTTGAATTAGGATCCTAAATTAAACCGAAATTGACTCCTAAACATTGATTGTAAAACTATATCGATTCTGTAATACAATTCTGTGTGTTTGATGAGGCCAGAGTGGTTTGGTGTATTTCGAGTTATTAAAACTAGGAAAAATATAATGTTCGCTACCGACAATAAATGATTCATTTGAATTCTGCATTGATCAAAAAACGAACAAAGTGGGCCAAAAGATACGACAAGGTAATTTTGTACAATGACAATGTACCTGCACACAAAGAATAACCGATTCAAGATAGAATCAAAGAACTTGGCAGAGAGTTGCTATCTCATCCGCCGTATTTACCAGACTTGACTCCTTTCCACTGCTATTTGTTTACATTAATAGGATATACATTAACTGTGCAGCACTTCGATCACTACGAGAAGATCCAAAATTGGGTGTCTGATTAGTTTTCTTAAAAAGGTAACGAGAAGTTTTAAATTTCGAGGACTTGAAGAATCCGCCTGTATAAAAATTTTTTTTATTATGTTGCACGCATGCCCTTGAAGTACGATAACATTTTCAGCAATATTCATTGATTACTTTTTAAATGGCAGCCGCTAACATTAGACGTGTTTTTTGAGCTCGGCGATTTTCGTTTGTCAAACCTTTTTCGGTATTGGCGATCCAGAATACCTCAACTGGGACGATTGAGCCTTAGTTTTGACATGATATCCGTAAACCCATTTTTGTTACCTGTTATAACACGTTTTAATAGTTTTGCATCGTTATTAACTTCATTTAGCGACTCCTGAGCAACTTCTATTCGCCGCTGTTTTTGTTCGAAATTCAACAATTTTGGGACAAATTTTGCTAAAACACGTTTCATATTCAAAACATTCGAAAAAATTCCATGGCATGAGCCAACTGATATGCCAACATCATCAGCGACTTCTCTGATTGTGATTCGGCGATCATTCATAACCATTTCTTTCACTTTTTTTCACGATTTCATCGGTTGTTGATGTACTTGGGCGTCCGGCTCGTTCGTCATCATCAATGTTTTCGCGGCCACCTTCGAAACGCTTATACCACTCTTAAATCCTTGCTTTACTCATAGCAGACTCACCATATGCCTTTGTTACCATTTTACAAACTTCACTAAACTTTATTTCATTTTTTACGCAAAATCGAATACAAATTCTTTACTCCATTTTTTTCACAAACGAAAATCGCCGAGCTCGAAAAAACATGTCTAACGTTAACGGTTGCCACTTAAAAAGTAAGCAATGAATATTTCTGAAAATTTTACAGTACTTCAGAAACATGCGTGCCAACATAATAAAAAAATTGTTATACAGGCGGATTCTCCAAACCCACGAAATTTAAAAATTCTCATTACTTTTTGAACACACCTCGTATACTTATGTATTGAAGAGAGAGACTATGGAACATTAAGGCTTAGCGTGTATACGACTCTCGTATTCTGCATACATACCGCATCTTCTTATATACTTACTTTAGGTTATTTCAATAAACTCCGCTTTCTTTCGTATAATTATATTCATTGATTTATACCAATGACTTTTCGATGTTCCAATAGTACTACTTTACATGCTAAGAATCAGGTATAATTTATTCTAATTTTTCCATAATGTTATATGTGAACTCATTCTTTGACAGAATGAATATCGGTTAAGATTTAAAAATAATTCTCCTTTCTGCTTCACATTTTTCTTTTAATGTTTTTCTTTGAACATAATTCCTTTAATTACTTTTATACATATTAAAAATATTTAAATTATAAGTTCCTATATTTTCTCCTTTGATATTTTTGAGTAAGTTATTTTTTTATGAAATTAAATAATTTGAGATTAGAGTGTTGCCACCATTAGGCTCAGTAGACCTATACGCTGAGACTGTAACGCTGCTACACATACGGAATACGTGTCAGCCGTAAGCAGAACGCCGTACAGCCATCCTTGCTAATATACCCCACGTTGTCATCCTGTGTATATACGCCGTAATAAATAGCAGAGCATCATCTTATAGCATCGAATAATAACAATATCAGCGAAGGTGTAGACGATAGCAAACGATAAACAAATTTAAATATTGCTGCACTTGGACACGAATATTTTTTCTTTTGGTATTATTTCGAAATGAACTACGGCATAATAAGTAAGTCTTTTATATCCAATTTTTACTGGTAATGAAAATATCCATCGTATGCTGGAGCACGATATTAAATAAAAATAAAAATAGCTACCAAGAATGTACAAATAATATCGTATTAAAATTAAGAGAAAACTTATATTTCTAAAAGAAATAGGTGCTTGTATGTGAAATATTTATTGAAATGTTATACTATATTTTATAAAATATTATATCATACCATATAAGAAAAATGAATAAATGTGATATAATTTTTAGCTTTATAGTGATTAAATAGAGCCCTACGATGGCCCGATCGTGAGAGCAAAGGAGTAGTAATTTGGTGATCCGAGTTCAAATTCCGGTCTCGGCCGATTGACACAAGCACTGCTGTAATAATTTACATGTGCTTTATTTACAAATACGTCATTGATCTCCGTTGCTGATTAGCACCGGTATTTGGAAGCATAAATAGAGCAGCGTTAAATAGCATGAAAAAAATAATATTGATTAAATACAATTATAGTAATTAAAAACAAATTAAATACATAATGTAATAAAAAAGATATTAAATAAAAATTTTTTTTATAAAAGAACTATTTCTTTTAATAACTTTAATCGTTAGATGAGCGGCATTTTGGAATGCTGGTTGCTCTAAAAATGGGTAAATAAGTTATATCTTATCATAAATTGATCATGGGGAAAGGACCGATCATGAATAAAATCAATCGCTTTGCGGTCTGAAAGGATGAAGCATATATTAAATGGCCTCAGTTCAAATAAATTTGATGTATTAACATGTATTAAAGCTAAAATATAAGATTATGGGCGACACGCTTAATGAAACGATTATTCCGTTTTCAAATATTAGGTTATCAAATATCTCCCTTCCGAGTTTTGCTCTTCATTCAATGCTTTATAAAAAGTGTTACAGTGGTCGGATTTACTTCAAATATGCGCCGTTTTGTTCGATAATCTGTTTCCATCTATACGACAACTTCATAATACCCCTCTCATAGAAACCCCTCTCCTTATTTGCAAAGAACTCGGACAGCCACTTATCACAGGCCTCTTTTGGGTCCAACTTTACACCACCAAGGGCGTTCGACATCGACAGGAACAGGTGGTAATCACTTGGCGCTATATCCGAGCTATATGGTGGATGCGATAAAACCTCCCATCCGAACTCCCGTAGTTTCTGACGAGTCATTAATGAAGTGCTTGGTCTGGCGTTGTCCTGGTGGATCACTACACCCTACCTGTTCGCCAATTGTGAACGCTTTTGGTCAATAGCCTGCTTTAATCGGTCCAGTTGTTAACAGCAGATGGTAGAATTAAGCGTTTGGCCATATGGGAGCAGCACATAGTGGATGATTTCCTTCCAATTCCACCAAACACACAGCAAAACCTTCCTGCCCGTCAATCCCGGCTTGGCCACTGTTTGGAACGGTCCACAGGCCTTGGACTACGATCGTTTTCGCTTGATATTATCGTATGTGATCTATTTGTCGTCGCCAGTCACCATCCGCTTCAAAAATGGGTCGAATTCGTTCCATTTCAGCGGCACATCGCAGGCGTTGATTCGGTCCAGAAGGTTTTTTTGCGCCAAATCATGCGGCACCCAAACATCAAGCTTTTTTTGTATTCAGCCTTCTGCAAATGGTTTAAAATGGTTTGGTGACTAACTCTCATCTCCTGGGCGATGTCACGAGATGCCGCATGCCGGTCTAACTCGATAAATTCCATGATTTGATCGGTATTCGTCGTCACAGGTCTTCCGTCGGCTGGCTTATCAATGATGATGTTTTCACCGGCTCTGAATCGTCGAAACCATTCCTCTGCGGTTCGAAGTGATAGCGTGCCTTTCCCCAAAACACCATTAATCTCACAAAACGTTTCTCTAGCGGATTTGCCTTTGACGAAGGAAAACTTTAAAATAGCGCGAATTTCGGCGTTAGTGAACTCCATGCTTACACATCTATAACTTTTGAACGCAATATCCAAACTAATCATGCA
The DNA here is from genome assembly GCA_018907035.1 of Sycobia sp. Sy_11. Classification (NCBI taxonomy): domain Eukaryota; kingdom Metazoa; phylum Arthropoda; class Insecta; order Hymenoptera; family Epichrysomallidae; genus Sycobia; species Sycobia sp. Sy_11. The sequence goes on from JACCIC010000004.1 coordinate 3,324,670, forward strand.
TAGCGTTGTTTTATATGTTATGCCAAGACCTTTCAAATGATGTATAGTACTGCCAGATACGAGCTCTGTAGCACTTTGTACATAGCCGCGAAATTCATTAGACAAAAAGGCGGAAGGGAGATATTTGACAACCTAATAAAATAAAATAGCGGATTCAAATTTGTGGTCTCTAAAATCGAAGACACTTCATAATACTGAAATTAATATATTCAAGGCAGATCTTTAGTAATGAGATTGTCAATTAGATTTTATAAATATAATTGAATATTGAAAATGGCGGATACAAAATTCAGAATTTATATTGCATATTTTCCGTTATACTGGTTAATCATTTTAAATTTAGAAACTTTAATGACAGAATCATAATTAGAAATCCGAAAAATATAAGATAACCTTCATTGGATTAAGGAAAACATTATTTTTGAAACAATATATTAGTTTACGTCTCTTCATCTTCTCTATCTTCTATCTCTCTAGATTTCGTTCTTCTTTCTCTGACTCTGCTCTACTTTTTCTCAGCTCGGTGGTCGGTAGCAGAGTGTCTGCACCGCGCATCTCCGATTTCACAACGAGAAGGAGAGGGGAAGGGGGTACGACGATGGCCGACAGCAGTCGGAACGCTGTGGACGCAATGCTCGCAGCGCGAATATAGCATTTTGCTAATTTTCCAAACTAAGAGTAATTTGTTTCCATCAATCGAAATAATACACCAACTATAATACAAACATACCACGTACGCGACAACATACTAACATATGTGCATACTCGCTGCACATCACTATACGTGTACGTAATGTTTCATTATTCTTATTACTAATCATCTTATTTTTATAATATTATCACAAATTTCCAATGAAGAGTTCGATACATGAACTTAATTTATTCCTAATTCAAGAGCTCCATATTTATTTAATTAAGTACTCTAGGAATGTTAAGAATATTTAATTCTTGAATGTTATAGCGTGGTACATAGTTTACATAATTGTCGGTATAACTTAGATGTATCCCTTTCGCTAGAATTTCTAGAATAATTTTTGAAAAACTAAATTTAATTTCTTACCTTTAAATGTTATATACGTTATAATTACTTCGGAAGGCATCTTTTTATTTATTTACTCTATGATAAAAAAGCCTTTTAAATATAAGTTGATTCGACTTTCATACATGTATATAACTAAGACAATAATATAACAAAATTTTTCATTCACTTTTTTTTATACTGTTATTTATAACAAAAATTTATTTATAACAAAAATTTACTACTTAATGCATAAGTTTTTATAAATTTTAATCCACTTATCGATTATGTACATAAATACAATACTCCAAATTCTATCCTATTGCAAAACGTTGTAGAATATAAATCTTATTTATTTACTAATTTTGTATATCTTGTAGTTATAATTTAGAAAACGTATAACTGTTTAACTTTTTAATTTTTGGTTTATATTACTATTTAAATTTTTAATATTTGAAACAATCAATTTCCACTTTCTGTTCCTACAATATTATATAAGTAAAAAATATTAAAAATAAATTTTTTAAACTAATTACGGAATATCCATTTTAGCACAAAATCATGACTCAATTTGAAATTTCTACAATGGAAGAAAGGAAAGTCTTGATTTTTTGCAGAATAAAAAATTCGTCTGCATTATGAAGCTGGCATTGGAGCTTAGGTCTGAAATGTATACTGATGCTGGTGCGTAGATTAGATATTATTTGGCTTAGCCTCTGTATGATTCAAACGAAAACAGCAACGTCGTATTGAACAGAAGAATACAGCTATATCAAATTAATAAATATTTTTTTCTTTGGTCTTACAATCCAATCAAACCAATCGAAAACAATACGTAACAATATCAATACATATCTACATTAACATTAATACATCAATACACAAAAATAATAAAAATAAAAATTTAATTAAAAATTATAATGACAGTCAGACTGTCCTTGTATACAGTCATCCCCGTACTAATCTGAAAATAAAATATTAGCTGAAAAAATTTTGTTAGTAAAGTGCAATCTGACTGTCCCAACACCCTTACCTAATTGAAGATCCAGTCCAACGTTTCGAGCTCGCTACGGCTCCTCATCAGGGACTGGTGAGCTATATCTATATATATTTATTGCCTACGTCACAGCTCGTGACGTAGGCACATGCGCACACTAATTTATGCTGACGTAGCTGTGACGTCGTGTTAGCGCGTTAGTGTAGGAGTTGATCCTATTGAGGACGCATGTTCCCGGCGCTCCAAAATCATCGAGCCTTTCGTATATGGCATCGGCAATCTCTTCTTATTATCTCTCGTATAATATTTAAAATAATATTTTAAGTATAAACGCTTATTTTGAATTAAAAAAATAGTTTACTCCATATATACTCTGTACTATCTTAACGTTCAGGACTGTCATTTTTGCTTTGATGCAGCGGTGCCCTCGTAGATCTGGTGAACGTATTCTTAGCGAATAATATGCGATATTAGTAGCAGAGAGAAGAACTAAAACAATGACAACCATGAACATTATAGGAGTGCGCAAAAGCATTGCTTAGATTGGTAAAATTTTGAAGTTCTTTAAAAATTTCTTTAAAAAAAAAAAAAAAAAAAAAAAAAAAAAAAACTGAAAATTACCGAAATATATAAAAGTGAAGCATAAATAGTGTTAAAGTAGAATTAACACTACAAAAACATCTTGGAGTTAGTTCTCTCTACATCGCCGAAAGAATTTTACAAGGAAATATTGCTATAAAAAACTGCACTTTTTATAGAAATGCTAATACTAATTTAAGTTTTTATTGTATGCCTGATCAAAAATAATAAAAATTAAAATTGATAAGAAAACAGTCATCTATAACATTGAGGATAGTTCTGTTTGTAAATATTATACATGTAGAATAATTATTCAGAAAAATAAATCTATTTAAAAAATTATTTTTATTTAATTTCTTTTTTTTGTTACATTATGTATTTAATTCAAATGTGAACAAAATAATTATATTACATTTATTCTATTTTTTAAAACCTATGGGATTATATAACATAGTATAACATCTAAATAAATATTTTAAGTGCAAACACCTATTTCTTTATATTAAAAAGCAAGTTTAATTCATATACACTTTGTACTATCGAACCGCCTTCGGCTGCCATTTTTGTTTTTATACAGTGACGCCCTCGTAGACTGAGTGGATATTTTCTTTGCTAATAGCAACTGACTATATAGGGATTGAAATTTCTATAATCGTTTGTATTCGCCATGGTATAGCAATATTTTCTATTCCTTCTATATATATGTTCACTTTTTTCCATCTTTTTTTCTAAAGCGAATAAGCAAGTTGTTGCTCCTCGTGTGTGGAGACTTTAACATTTGTTCCGCATTCTTAGATTCTGTGAAGATACACAAATACAACCAATAACTGATCTAATATATGAATTTTTATCTTCGTGTCTGTTTTCGTATATAAGTTTTTGATGGAAATACACCGTTATGAAACTTATTCGTATAATTAGTTTAGTCAAATGCCAAATTGGTTCTAGTTACAAGTCAGATTAAAAAAAAAACAAACATCAAAAAATTTCTGTTATACTTTACTTCGTTTTGCGTGTTTGTTCATTCCGTGTTAAGGCAATATTTATTCTAGATTTGCATTTTACCACATAATCATTTTAATTATATTAATAATGAAAAATAATGCAAAAATATAATAAATATAATTGATTTCTGGTGGAGTTATGCATGCAAATTGAACTTATGTGGTGTTTACAAGAATTCAATGTTGAACACAAGTTTGATAACCATTATTGGCAGTTTGCAGATACATAACTATTAAGTAGTGACAGTTGTTCGAAGTGAAAAAATTCATTATAAAGTGTTTGTGATGTAAACAACAAATACATTTCAAAACAATTCGTGCAAAAATGTTATTGAAATAGGCATTCTAAGTTTTTAAATGGAAAAACTTAAATAAGATCTCAAACTAATACAGTAAATATAATTTTAATTAATTATAGTTTAGTGATGTGAATAGTGTTACCAATTACTATTTTATATGCTTGAATTTAGAATTAATTACTATTTTTAATACAACATTTAATAAGTGATTATTATTTTTTATCAAGTAATTGTCATTAATTCTTGTATAAATGCAATTAATTATTTTCAATTCAGTTAACTTTAATAATAAAAATTTAATTTTTATTGTTGATATTTACAATAATCTCAGCAATAGAAGGAAAAAGATAAAATAAGTACTTTTTCCATTATAAAGTTAATTTTTCTTTTTGGAATGTTTAAATCAATAAAAACTTTTTTAAATAAAAAACAATGACATCTAAGAGTTGCACTAAATCTTATAACCGTAAGGTAAATAGCAATATTTCGTCAAGTAGTATCCAGTTTGATAAACTTTTTCGAGAGAATAGTAACCGCCCGTCAGCAGCAAAATCAGCTGGAACAGTAGGGAAATGGGGAATAACATCATTTACATCAATAAGAAGTACAAATATTAATGGTAATTACATTTTCATTACTTTAAAATTAACATTCTTGTAATGTATATTTAAACTTATAGTGGAATTATTGCTTTGTTAAATATTATAACATCAGATATATTGCACAACTTAGTTTACCTTATAAAGTTTTTTAATATTGTGAATTATTATAAACTTAAATTTTATTATTAATTCAATAAGCTTTACCTGCTATTACATAAGCTTCTTTTAAATTTTATTTAATGTATTTGTTTGTTATATTATTATATTCAATTTTAAAATATATAACTTTATTCTTTTTTAACACAAATTTAAAATTAATAATTAATTTAAAATTATTATTTTAATAACACAAGTATATTTGAATGAAAAATGAAAATAATAATTGTCTTAAAATATTACCATATTACTATATAAATTATATTATACTATCATTATAGTAATATGAGTATTAGATATAGTCCTAATATTTAGAAATATGACTATTGTATGCCTTTATAATTATTTTAATAAAAGTATTATTTAATGCATCTACTAGATTTTTAAAGTGATAATATTGGCCAAATCATTCAATTTGAAACAAGTTTGTTATAGAATTTACACTTTAATTAAAATATATATGATTTTTTCACATTATTTAGATCATTTTTTTACATAAAAATTTACAAGATAGCTAAGAATAAAGTTTTAACAAAAAAATAGACAAACAGAGAATTAAGAAAATTTCGATATGTATTATAGTAAAGCAATAACATTTTATATTATGTAAAAGATGCTGAATTCATGATACCTTAGAGGTATCCTTTTTATGAACAAATGTTTAAGAAATGAAAGATTAACAACATAACTTTACATAGACTTTTATGATTGTGTATATTATATAAACTTTTTCAACTGTTTTTGTGTTATTGCTCCTTGATTAAGACCCATTATTTGAAATGCTTATTTATTTGAAATAAAACTAATTCATGAATAAATATCTAATGTATATATTAGAATGAAGTATAAATTATATTTTGGGTTCTTTAGCTTTAATATACATAAGTACTTTTATATTTTTATATTGTTATATTTCAGATATAGATATCAAAGCATCCAGAATAGGCTTTAATTACATTCATATTTAAATTAATATTTAAAATCAAAGATCAATGATTTTTTTCTTTTCATATTAAAGGGATAAAATAATACATACTTGTTTATTTTATTAATCTCATATAAATATTTATTTAATTTTAAATAAAATATATTATATTAAAAGCTTATATAATAAATTTTTAATTATAAATAATAAACTATGAAATACTTTCATTGATCTGACAGTTTTACAGAAAAAATAAAGGGGGCAGTTCTATTTTTGTTTGCTAATCATTATTTTTCTTTCTGTGTAACTATAATAATTTAGATTTTAAATTGTATGGGGGTGATAATAAACGAAGACAGTTTGACTGTCTTTTGAATTGGGTTGTAAAACTGATGAAAATACTTGACAGCTTGTTCAAATACAGTGGACATAATTATTTTTAATTTTAAAAATAATAAAATTGATAAAAATATTCTTATTAGTCAGCTGTGAATGCTGAAATTTTAAAACTTATATTGTTAGTTTTCAATTTATAGAGTACGCTTTAAATCTGATTTGAAATATTAGTTATTCTTTAAATAAATCTTAATGTTTTTATACAAAATTTTCTGGTCAGATACCGACACAAAAATCACTCTATAATGACTGATATAAAGCAAATTCATAAATTTTTTTATTGATCTGACAGTCTTTTTAATAAATTAATAAAATCATAAGGACAGTTGGGCTACTCTTTTTATAATTATTTCTATAGAATCTAAAATATAAAATCTATAATACTTAAATCATAAATTTTCTTAGTAAAAAACAACCTGACTACCCCTATACAAAAAATTTTCCCTATCTGTAAAGTCCAATGTTTCTAATCACTTCCGCTCCTCTTCAGGAAAGATAATAAAAGTGTGTTAAGAAAAATATATGTAATATATATTAGTTACTATAATTAATTTATAAAGTATATTATTTAGCATTATTCATATATACAATTGATTAATGAAAATAAAATGTACTTATGCTTCTATTTATGAAACTTTTAATGATTAAAAAATGATTAATTAGAAGTAAATTTAGAAAATATAATGTTTAAGTTATCTTTAAAGATAGTATTAATTTAGAAAAGTTATTTAATATTGGAAAGATAATGATACTGAGTATTTAAAAGTAAAAATAGTATATAAGATTAAGTGCATTGATTGTAATAAATGTTATATTTGATCAACAGGTACATATTTGAAAAAGACTATTTATAAACATCAACATATTTGAGGAAATATAAGTATTTGATCAGAGTTAAAAGAACATGTTGAATATTTTGAATTCATTTGATTTTGGAAATGTGAATATCTTAGGTATAAAAAATAAATACAAGAAGGAGTATCTTAATACTATTCATATTTTTAAAAATCAAAATAATGTAAATTTAATTTTAAAGTCCATAATATTTATTATTCTTTATTAATTTAAATAGAGGAAAAAAGAGAGGGTAGATTTTCAGGAATAGATTTTTATTATAGTCTCTGAAGAGCAACCAAAGCAGCTCAAACTATCAGATTTTGCAAATGAGGAAAATTTTTCATGAAAGGGTAGTCAGATAATCACTTATAATAATACTCAAACTGCCTTATTTAGGATTACTCTTGTTGAATATGAAATATAAAACCTAAACTATTCAAATTCATATTAATATTGTTAATAAATGTATTATTTGATTAAAATGCTTGTAAGACTTGTAAAAATATTTATTAGTTTATTAAGTTCAATATATACTTTGAACAAGTATTTTTATTTATACCGAAATATTTAATTTTCGTTAAGTCTGAATATGAAAATAATAAAATAATTTTTTGTTTTAAGAAAAAAAAAATATATATCATATTATCATATCTTATCATATCATACGTTATATCATATCATATCATATCATATCATATAATATAATATCATATCATATGATATAATATAATATCATATCATATCATATAATATCATATCATATCATACTAATTTATAAAGACACAGCATGTTTTTGTTTGTATACGATAAACAAAAAAACTACTGAACCAATTGCTCTGAAATTTGAGATATAGATTCTATATTATCTTCGAAAGGACATAGGCTGTTTTTTTTTAAAAATCATGTTATTTTCATTAATAAATTAAGTTAACGGTCTTAGCAGTCAGTTTCACCAGCGGCCAGTAGGTGGCGTCTTGAATAACGAATATAAACTCAAAGTAATCCGCTTAAATTATTAATACCAGGCCAGCTCAGTTGAAAGGTCATATCTAACTTTGGGATTCATATACTAAAGAAGGTGTGTCGTTAGTCATTATTATTCTTTTTGTTCTCCAGGTTAATCTGTCACTATTCTCACACCTTGTGGATATCTTTTGATTTTTGTAAATTTTATTTTCTCTTATGTGGGAAAATCTTTCTCTCTCTTTCTTTGTGTCTTTCTCTCTTTCCCTGTCTTGTTTTTTAAAATGGTTTTGTATGCCAAATCATCCTAAACATAATTTGTGACGATAAATTATGCTTTTGTTTTTGTATGTTATATTAACTTCAGAAATTATATAGGCTATGCTTTTTTTTAGTTTCACTACAAGAACTGATGGCAAAATAGGGTTATATTTGGTATATATTATTATTTAATAATTCTTTACCAACAACCTCAAACTATGTATGTATGTATATTAATAAAGCAAATTAAATTTTACTCTATAAGTAACTCGATTCTTGATTTAAAAATTATTTATTTAATGATATAAGGTAAATCTTTCTTTAGAATGACATATATACTATCCATTTTAGAAATAATTATTTATTCAGTTAAATACATCTTTCTCTTACTCTTTCGCGCTTCTCCATCTCGCGTTATTCGATCGGCGTTCTCATATATAAAATCAATCACACATATCCACAAATGCAGACACTCACTCTTCCAATTCGAATAGGCCTCATAGAGTCTTTTTTGATTATTTTACATTTTGATTTGGGGGTATCACGAAGTAGTTTCTGACTCAGTAAGAATATTCATAGAACGGTAATATCTGTCTCATATCTAAATCGATTCACCTACGCAATTATTCTGGCGATGTTGGAATTCACCATTGGTCAAGGTAAAGGGGTTAGTCTGCAGAGAGAATCTGTAGCGAACTTTGATGTTTAATATGACCTTTTCGATTAAATTTATTACGTCATCAAACGGAATATGGAAATGCTTACCGATATCGTCAGACTAATTGCGCAGGCAATGAAACAATCGTTCAAACAATCCATTTAATCTTGGAATGGTTATTGGATGACCGTTGGAAGCTCAAAATATTATAGTGCCTTGAACGTAGAATTTCAGGCTCTTTTCATTATTGTAATAAAACAATGGGATTTCTTTTTCAAGAAATCAAGTTTACTTTCAAATGATTGTGATGGGAAAGGGCACGATCAAATCGAAGATCAACGTGAGGTGAACGCAGAAAATTTGTTAGGTTCATTCTCTATCTATTTATTTGTATTATTATAAATATATCTATATTTGAATGAAAATTTATAGTTGGCTATGTAGACGGTGCTGTACTCGGCTGCTTGCGATAACGGATTTTTATTTTTATTATGTTTTCCATCTATAAGTCATATTAAGTTCACTAATTTATTCAAACCACACCGGCAATAAATTTCTGAAATATACTTGAAGACTAAATTGAAGGTCTTTGATAAGGTCAGCGAAAAATTCAGCCTTTTAAGTTATAAAACAATCTCAAACATTTTATAAAATATCAATTAAAAAAAGAAAATACTAAGATAATTAAAAGTTTATGATTTTTAAATTTTATGAAAACATATTGCAAAAAATTTTTTAGTATTTTTAAGTCAAATTAGAATATATTATTAAAATGTATATTTAGCTATTATTCGATAAAATAAAATTAATACAGAAAGAGCATGTAGTTAAATTCATTACCTATTACTATTTTGAAAATATTGTTGGCATAATTTCAATTAAATGATACTAAGCGGTGGAAGTTTTTTAAAGATATTTTTTATGTATTTTTCAAATAAATGACTTAAAAAAAGTATAATATAATTTTTTATTTTGTAGGAAGGCGTAATAATGAATCCCGAGGGAATTATGGAACTAAACGTATGAAAGTTGATTATGGAAATCAGAATGCTAATGATAAAGAAGATTTTACTTATAATAAAACCGAGAATGTAAAAACAGATGTAAATAAACCAAAAAAATTTTTCAAAAGTCGAAATATGTTACCAGCTACTGATGAATCAAAGTCAAGTTCAGAAGTTCATTTACCAATTAATAATACTTGTTTAACTCGGGAACAAGGTCATAAAAATCTGTTATGTGAAGAGTCTTTTTCCAATTTAAAAAAAAATGATAGCAACTCAGAATTAATTTCAGAAGCGGCTTGTAGAGATGAAGGAAAACCTCCAATTGTTTTAAGAATATGTAAGGGAACAGCACGACTTGTTTCTGTAGATGAATCTGAGTGTGAAAACTACCGAATCACGACAACTTCACCGACACCAAAATCACATTCGGATCGAAAAACGAGTCACATTACAAAATCGGATAATAAAACTCACCGTGCTACATGTAGTGATTCAACAAATGTAGCATTAGCTGCTGATTCTTTAGAAAAAACAGAAATGAGAACTACACGAAGTCGTGCTAAAAATATGCAAATTGATGTTGGTTCAAATTCAGTGAATTCTTTAATAAATGCTTCTAATTCTGGTTTGTCATTGACATTAAGGAAGACTATTAGTGATTCTAATAACTCCCTTGTCTCACATTATAATATTGTAAAGACTGAATACTCTTCACCTAAATGTGTTAGTAAGCAAAGCGAAACACCAGCTAAACAAAGTCCAGTTTTATCAACAACAACACAAGAATTGATAGATATTCTATCAAATGATGTTGAGCCTTCACACAATAAATTATCTAATAAAGACAGCACATTAAATATCGATGAACCAAGTATAGAACCAGAATATTTAGAAAAAAATGAAATTAATAAATTAGATTTTACTTGTTTAGACACAAGTGTATCGTCTGACTCAAAAATAATTACTGAAACCGAGCCAAATATGAAAGATTCTTTATCTTGCTCGATCAGTTCTTTAGAACTAAATAGTGATAATAAAGATATAGCTGTAAAGAATTTAGATCAAGATTGGTTTTCCAGTAGCGATGATAGTGAAAGTGCTAGCAATAATTTGCACAATGAACTACAAGGCGAATCTCAAGGACTTGTATCTGTTGCTGAACCGATTATTGCAACAAATGAAGTAATTAATAAACCAACTGTAATTAAAAAAGGTAGTATTTTTAAAACTCGTTCTACCGGAACAACAAATGGAAATAAAAGACGGGCACTTTATAAACATAAGTGGTGCGATAGTGACAAAGAACTGAAATCATCGCACGCTGATATTAGTAGAGTAAATATTCCGGGGACATCGTCTGCAATTCCAACTGATTCAAATAGAGTAACTTTCGATGAAGAATTTGATAGTACGTCATTAACACGGATCGTAAGCTATCCTGAAACTGGAAATGAGTTACCAGAAGATCTGGAAAATGCTGTTACAAGCATCCGTTGTGGTAAAAAAATTAAAGGAGTAAGTATTTTTAAATTATTTTTTCAATATTAATTGTATAATAATTCAAAACAAATGTTTAAGAATAAATTAATAATTCATTTGTGTCTTAGTAAAATGAACTAAAAAATGAAGCTTTTCCAATCTTTAGTAGCAAATTTAAATTGTATAAGTTTTTCGTAAAATTTTTAAATATTATAATATTGGTAAAGATATGTTAAACAGGGAATTCCTGTATAAATAAGCCTTTCTACTCGAACGAAGTAGTCACCGAAAACGTCCGTACAAAGATCACTCACTTCCCAATTCAATACTGTGTTCAATGATATTTAATTTAATTATTATTCATAAATTATCAAAAAATTCACCTTTCTCCACCTTTCCAAGAATTAATTTTTTATGCTTAAGCACAATTTACGCTACCGAATTATTAATATAATTACATTTAACGTTATGAATTAAATTATCATTTATTTTTAATTACATTTAAGAAAAGAAATTAAAAGGTATAGTAATTGATATGGACGTTCATACTTATGCCTAATTTATTGGTAGTCTGCTTATAAGTGACGTAAAAACCGGGAGTTCATCTACCACTATTAACTTAAATATAAGAATACTGTTAATAGTCATAGTTATTTTTTAAGTTTAAATGAATATACTAACAGATAAATGCATAGAATAATAGCTATTACCAAGAAATCGTGAAAATGTATTATTATAATTTTTAAATACGAATTTATCACTACAAAAAGAATTATAATTAATTACAGAGAAATTTTCTTCCCTAAACACGCAGCTAATACTTAAATTATATTATCTAATACTTAAAACTATCGTTTTTCGGCTACGATCTATAATTGAATTCGAAATGTATTATACATGAATGACAAATGGCTGCATCTACCTTATGGCTGACTAATATTTCCGATACATCTCCTCCACAATATCAAAAAGAAAAAAAAAACAAGATATAATTTTTCCCTCCATAAGCTCATCTTTTATCAAAATTTAAGCCTTTCTATTTATACTTGCATGTTCATCACAGATAACGTGACAGGTGATACTGCAACATTTTCGTTACACCCTTTTTTCTAAACGTTATACATCCATGTTATATGCAAGCGTACATGCCAATTTTCCAATACTTATTGGAAAATTGGAATAAGATTTACATTTTCAAAAAATATTACTGAGGGATATATTACAATCTAATTGTTTTATTAAGAAACATTTGTTTACATGTTATTTAAAAAATGTAATCGAATTTGAATAATTTCTCACTTTTGAATCTTCAACCCTCTCTCCACGGTCAGGGTTGCTCCGCCCGTTTTATCAAACTTGGGCTTTTGTAAAAACAAGAGATCGGCGTTCTCATGGAAACATAGCCTCTCATTAATTGCATCAGGGTATCTACAATAATAATATCTATGGTGGCAAACATATTCGAGTTCTATATCTAACTAATAAAAATAAAAGAGTTGGTATCTGGAAGGAGCATAATTTTTATGCCGAGATCTCATAAATACTATATCTTTGTTCCAGTTTCTTGATTAGGAGGCAGAGCCACTAGGCGCTCTTTCAAGGGTAGGAGAAATTTCTCTATCTTTTTAAGCGCCCACTGTAACTTGTTTTCCTTTTCTTTCGCTACCTTCAGTACTATACAAACTCTTGTACTTTCCACTGGAAGAAAAAACCTTTGTCTTTCTCAAAGACTCCTCTTGTGGGTGAATAACTATGCATGTACAGGAACTGTCTCTTTTTGAACGGCCTGGGCTTCCTTCCATGGAACCTCTTGCTTCCTGAAGTAATTTATGTTCTCCAGAATCTGCTCCTCCTGATTATTAGTTTTTGATCGACTTCTTCATTCAATATTCTTAAGACAATTTTCCAGCTTCAGTGACAAATAGGGGTGGACTCCTTTCTATGATGGTGTGGTCCATGCTCCTTCTTCTCTGATGGTTTTTAACACGTCCTTCAATAAGTCCCGAGACTAACAACGAAAATAACTTTTTTTTTCAAAAACCATTTTTATTCATCAATATAATCTCCTTTTAGAGTGATACAATCATCTTAACGTTTTTTCAACTTTTCTATACCATGTTTATAAAAGGATTTATCTTTTGTTTCAAAATAGGCTTCAATTTCGGCAATAGCCTCTTCATTCGAGCAAAATTTTCTTCCCATGAGCATTTTTTTACGTAAGCAAAGAGCGAGAGTCGCTGAGGACTAAATCTGGCGAATACGAGAGGTGGGGAAGCAAATCAAAGGGCAACTCGTTCAATTTTGCCATTGTTTTCATGGACTTGTGACATGGTGTATTGTCTTGGTGAAAAAGGATTTTTTTCTTCTTTATGTTTTGCTGCAATCTCCTCCTTCAAACGTACTGACAAGTCAATATAATAATCACTGTTGATCGATTTACCTTTTTCCAGGTAGTCAATGAAAATCACACCATGTGTATCCCAAAAAACAGACACCATAACTTTGCCAGCAGACTGCTGTGTTTTTGGACGCTTTGGGCGGCTTTCACCAGCCATACGCCACTTAGATGATTGCCGATTTGCCTACAGAGTGAAATGATGTATTTATGTTTCATCCATGGTCATGTATCGACGTAGGAAAGCCTTTTTATTGTGAGTAAATAATGATAAACAGCTCTCTCAATCGTCGACTCGTTGCTGTTTTTATTCCACTGAAAGGAATTGCGGCATCCACTTGGAAGAAACCTTTTTCATGCTGAATTTTTCATGAAGGATTGTAAATACGCTTCCAGATGATATCTATGGCATTTCTGCAATCTCACGAACTTTCACTTTGAGATATTTCATTACAATGTTTAACATTTCACTTACATTTTCTGGTGTAACGGTTTCCAATAGCCTACTCGAACGTTCTGCATCGTTTGTGTCCATACGATCACGTTTGAACTCAGCATACCATCGACAAATTGTTGGTTTAGATGGAGAGAAGTCCGGGTAATGTTTTTCAAGCCATTGCTGAGCTTCGACGGTGTTTTTACCTATTAAAAAACAATGTTTTTTGAAATTTCTAGACGTTTCATGTAAAGTTTCGTACTCGAGGGAAACTTGGCCAGTTTGCTACTAATAGCACTATCTGTGGGTTAGTCTTAGGACTTATTGAATGACATGTCACTATCCCAAGATATTTTTGCCGAACCTATCTAGCGTCTCAGACTTCAACCATTCTTTTCTTTGTGGACTTCTCATAATACGGTCGTGTGTTTCTTCTCAGCTCAAGATTTCCTCTTTTGGACTAGCTGATACCTCCGCCTTAATTCCCTCTTATCCCGGTGCTTCTATCTGGGGAGGGATAAATTGTGCTTGAGTTATAGGAGGATTTTTACGTCAGCCGCCTGCTTCAGGATAATATAATAATTCTTATACTGTTTTCGGTCTTCTTAACAGAACATAGTTCTCTTTGACGAAGTTTCAAGATCCAGAACTTTTTACTATGCAAAGAACACATCAAATTCGTCTAACTATTTTACTTTTGTTAAAACTTTTTTTGAGTGTATTAATAATATATATGATAAATATATCGGTATTTTAACAGAAATTTTTAACTTTATGTTGCTTGAAGCTTTAAATTCCGTAGAATATCTCCAATTCCGTGTTTTTCCCATTGATATAATCAATTTTCAGTAGTTTTTCAATATTCTATCATTTTAAGAATGGTTAAAAGGAAAAGTAATATTGTTATATAAACAAGGAAGAATTCCGCTATTTAATTTTTAATGTTGAGAATACAAAGCACAGGTTGACTCTTTCCACAGAGTTTTTCACGAATTATATTTTTTTACTATTTATATTTTGCGAAACATATACAAATAAAAAACATATATCTTGCAATACTATAGTTGCGATAATATAATTCAAATCAATTGACTTCTTTCTATGAAGTTGGCATATCGGTAATTCTTGTAATTATACAGTCAAATGATACTCTGTAAAGATTATTATTATAGAAGTATTATTACGCTTAAAAACTGAATATAAATTAAAATTTAAAATTTTTAATATGGTTTTACTAAGAATTAATATATAATCTATAATTAAATAATAGAGGAATATTGTTTATAAACTTGATTAATATTATTTCTTGGAATGTTTTACTGAGCATATACTACTATGTACAAATATAAGCAAGTCCTTATTTATGACTTTTGAAATCTTTATTTATTTTTCGAAATCTAATTCACCCCCTTCAAAATAAACCCCCTCCTAGGATGCAATGCAACTAGGCTAACGCTTTTTCCAATTTTCAAAACATTTTTTCTACCTGTATTCTGGAATGGCCATCAGTTCCTTCTTCGATTCGGCTTTTATTTTTTCAATCGAATCAAAACCGTGTCCTCGAAGTTATTTTGAGTTTGCTGAACAGCCAGAAGTCACACGGCGCTAAATCAGGCGAGTGCCGTGGTTGCGAAACGATATTGGTTGAATTTTTAGCGAAATGTTGACGTGAAATCAATGCAGTGTGAGCTGGTGCATTATCGTGATGCAAAAACCAAGTGTTGTCTTTCCATAAATCTAGCCTTTTCAGACGAATAGCTCACGCAAACGACGTAAATGAGCATAACCTTGATTTTTGAGCGACTTTGGCGTGATTTTTTCTGTCTGTCTCCGCTCTCCTTTGGCACGATATTCGCTCGATTGATCGGTTGTTTCTGGATCGTAAACGTAGACCCAAGTCATATCTCTAGTTATTATACGTTCCATCTTGTCCTGATAGCTTGAAAGCATCGTTTCACAGACCTCCATGAGACGCCGTTTTACGAAAAAAATTGAGTGTTTTTGACACCAATCGACATTTCACTCTTTTCAGGCACAACATGTTTTTCAAAATGATGTTGATTGACCCATTTGAAATTCCAACAATATCAGTAAGCACTCTAGTAGTCAAGAGGCGATTTTGCAGAACCAATTCTTTAATTTTGTCGACTTGTAGCCCATCAGTAGATGTTCTTGATCATCTTTGATGTGGTTCGTCTTGAACGCGTTCTCGACCTTTTTTGAACAATTTTTTCAAATCAAAAACATTTGCTCTTGACATTGACTTGTCACCAAAGGCCTTCTGTAATATTCTGAACGTTTCAGCGGCAGATATTTTGTTTCGCACAAAAAATTTATTGCTACTTCTTTGTTGACTAACTTCAGACATTATAAAAACCATAATTCAATTGTACTTATGTCGGCTGCCTATATACAAATTAATAAATATTTTTTCATTGGTCTTACAGTCCAATCAAATCAATCTAAAAAATACGCAATAATATCAACACATATCCACATCAATATCAATACATCAATACACAAAAATAATAAAAAATAAAAAGATAAATAAAAATAAAAATTAAATTAAAAATTATAATGACAGTCAGACTGTCCTTGTTTACATTTACCCCCGTAGACTAATCTGAAAATAAAATATTAGCTGAAAAAATTCTTTGTTAGTAAAGTGCAGTCTGACTGTCCCCAACCTAATTGAAGACCCTGTCCAACGTTTCGAGCTCGCTACGGCTCCTCATCAGGGACTAAACTAAATCTTATATTCTAATTTATATATATCTTATCCCTACTACCAAATTTAGTAAATTAAATCTAAATTCCCCTTCTACACAAATTGTTCAAAACCAATCAATTTAATAAGGAATGATAAACACTGTCCAATTTACTAGACTCTAACATTAAATTCACATTAAATCGATTCCTGGAAATGTGAATACTTTCAAGACTCTCCCTTTTATACTTATTACTAATATCATGTTCCAAAATATCCACATTCACAAAATCAAAAGAATGTAAAAACTTTAAACAATGCTCTTTTAGATGTAATTTATTAAATTTGGTAGTGGGGATAAGGTATATATAGATTAGAATATAAGATTTAGTTTAGTCCCTGATGAGGAGCCGTAGCGAGCTTGTAACGTTAAACAGGATCTTCAATTAGGTAAGGGTGTTGGGGACAGTCAGACTGCACTTTACTAACAAAGAATTTTTTCAGCTAATATTTTATTTTCAGATTAGTCTACGGGTGTGAATGTAAACAAGGACAGTCTGACTGTCATTATCATTGTTAATTTAATTTTTATTTATATTTTTATTTTTTATTATTTTTTTGTATTGATGTATTGATATCGATGTGGATATGTGTTGATATTATTGCGTATTTTTTAGATTGATTTGATTGGACTGTAAGACCAATGAAAAAATATTTATTAATTATAAAAACCAAAAAGATAACTTTTTTTGTTCACAAAACACAAGCGTAATTATATGAGAAATGAAGATAATTGCTTGAACTTTGGCACAAATAACTCTGACAGTACTACCAACTTAAAAATAAAAATATTTATTCGAATTTATAAACCCGGGAAGTTTGAATTGAAAAGTCTTACTCATATTTGTACACAGTAGTATAACCAAGCATCAGTCGAACCCAAGTTGACTAGCACTTGGGTAATAAAATTACATGTTAGTCTCAACTCTCAATCTTTAAGTGATATAATTTATTTATAGTTTCCTTTCATTTATTGTATTAAAAAATAATAAATCCTAATATTTTTATGATTAGATTATTAATATATCCAGAAGCTAGTATAATATATGTGCTCATAATGTACAAATAATTAAAAAATTATGATATTAATAATGACATTAAATTGTTACTTCTATTGTATGTATATATGTTGCTATTACGTGCGCTTCGAGCATCTGTTAACTTTCCTATACAGTCGATATTACTTCAGCATGTAAACAACATAGTAGAATTTATCGTTATATTTCTGCTGAATGTGAGTGTTAATTTACATGATATGTATAGAATAAAAATAGACTCGTTTTTCAAATTGTAATAATTACGTGCCCGGTGCTTGTGGTTTGCTATCTCCAGCTCAGCAGGCCTCGACCCTGAACGCTCAACATGCCACCAAATTATGTTCCAGTGTATAGTTTTAAAAATTTAATCTTTTTCTTTCTCCCGCTTCGAACACCAGAGTTTCAAATAGATTTGCTCCTCTTCAAAATCCTATATCGTGTTGGAACGGAGTTTTCGATAATAAATAGCCTAATAAAAAAATCAGATTTATTCTTTGGCAATTTGTTGTTATCGTGCCAATAACAAATCTTCCTAGTTAAGCCGATTCCCGGGCCGCTGCTATACTGAGATTTTGTAACCACAATGGCTGCACTTATTGTCTCTGAATTTTTTTACTTTCGCGCTCGACGCTCCGCGCTGCTTTGCGAATCTATACGCGAAATTTCGTTCCTCATCGCTTTTTACGTCACTGGAGCGCGTCTTCTTTGCGGCTTTTATACTTTGACGATAGTATTGTAATTTATTATATATATTTAACATGTGCAAATTATTAATAATGTGTGCGCATATTTTAAACGCACAATATTTGCGCGCAATAT
This sequence comes from Sycobia sp. Sy_11, assembly GCA_018907035.1. Classification (NCBI taxonomy): domain Eukaryota; kingdom Metazoa; phylum Arthropoda; class Insecta; order Hymenoptera; family Epichrysomallidae; genus Sycobia; species Sycobia sp. Sy_11. Next base: position 3,343,305 of record JACCIC010000004.1, read on the forward strand.
TTTATAGTAATCTATAATATTGTATGATAATACTCTCGTGTCAAAATATTTATCGTTAATAAGGGTCAAAACCGTGATTGAATTATTTAATATTTTACATAACGGTCTCATAAAGTTTCATGTTAATCTTATATTTAAATTCACCTATAAGAGACTTAAAAGAACGATCTACGCGCATCGTCAAACCGTCCTCACATATCGAACTAGGAATTTATAACTTCCAATACATAATTGTTTTGCTATTTAAGAAAGAACGCTCGATTCTTGGATTTTTCAGACATAGAATTAGTAAAATAAATTTTTTTTAAATTATGTGCCATAAAATATCTTTAAAAAATGATAATTTTATGAAATTTCAACACACAGTTCTTCGGACTTTTTACTTCCAAATTCGATACATTTTTCTTATATTTATAGTATATAGAGAATTTTTGTCAAATTTGTTTGATATTTTTGTAGCTTTCTCAAAATATTTAACGTATCAGAAATAATATTTTTACTATTTTTTTAGAGCTCATAACATCCAGACTTGCATACATTTTATTGAGTTCATAGACATATTATAATATAATTCTCTTTCTACGTTTACATTGAAGCGATGGCAATCACATGCCCATCTCGCAGCTTGAATGTTTGTGTTTCCTACGATATGTGAAGATTTTATAAGCATTCTTTGAATTTTTTAGATCTGTGGATTTTGTCTAAAACTCCATTTGTTGCAAATTTTTCGAAATATTTGATTTATTCTGTTTCAAAAATTTTCTTGCAAAACCTCGTATTTTTTTTTAAACAAGTCTTACACTTGGAAATTAACAAAATGCTGGGATATTTGACAATGAAAAAACAAATAAAAATTTTAGTTTTAAATCAAAATTAGTTAAATTCTATAGGATTATAAAACACAAGTGCGAACGTTATTAAACTTAGCAGAGATGAGATCCAACTAATCATCTGCGCGCTCATACAACGCTGTTTTAATGCCTCGCCCCCCTCAAAGCGGGTCAAATTTTAAGCAGTAAGCCCGAACTCGCAGTCCAAATTCTGTCACAGCCTGACATTAGGAGAATCCAAAGCGATAAACCGAATACATCATCTTTTTGAAATTCCCGACATTTTCCCAAAACCAGAATACGATCTATCTAAATATTCAGATCTGTAGAAATGCTTTCTTAAGGGAAAATGTTCGACTTTCTCGTTAAAGCACGTATACTGCTTTTGGAAGCATAACCTTTTTCTGCTTTGAAAATCTCAAAGGCTTTCTACAGCAAGTATTCGGCAACCACGTGTGAAACCGTATAATAACCAGTTTCTGCAAAACCTTCGATTTTCCCGTCACGATCATGGATCAAGCGTGTACCCTATATACACATTTTCTCGTCTATAACCTGAGTTTGCTCGCGAGATTTTTCATTTTACTTGGTCGACATTTGCGTTCCCTTTTGAATGCGAAATCAGGTTTAATATAGTTTCTATTATTAATTTTCTTACGATGCATTCCCAATCATCGCTCGTTTCTGCTTTACAAATTAAATTATAATATATTATAAGACATTTTGTTTAATTTCTTTCGCTCTGTTGCCGCTATGTCCGAAATGTCATTCTCAATATTAACGACCGGATAATATAAACTACATATACATGTATGTCGCAGATGCGTCGAATTATTATTACGAAACTAAATTTTTCCTCAAAATTTATTGTAAAATATTTAATAAAGATTATTTAACGTATTATTCCCGGTGATAATGTTATATAATGTTACCAAAATTTAATTTAAACTTAACATATAGTAATAAATAATATAAACTTTAAAGTAAATTACATTTATATATAATTGCTCTATATAAAATACACGAATATATTTTAATATTATGTTAAATTTCTAAATAATAATTAGTTATTAAATTATAATTATACAAACTGTATGCAGTTTTACATTTATAGATTATTAAATAAAAAATAAATCCTTGCCTAGCTATCTGTTTGCAACACACTTATTTATGCATTTAAATGCTTTGTTTTTTTTCATCTCTAGCATGTTAGTACTTGTTTCCAGTTGGTATGACACGATCGAATACTTGGTCATTCTTTAGTGTAACTAGTTTTTTTCAGTACTTAAATTAAGAATTAAAGGATAGTGATCAGAGTTCCAAGTAGGCATGTTATTTATGTAACACGAGCACCTGTTTTGACGGGGATGAGCTCTCGCTCAGCTCACTTCGGCACTTTGGGTGTTCAACTCACAACGAAGAAGAACCCCGTCGCTCTATACACACGTTTCTCTTTGCGTATCTCTGCCACTCGAACTATCGGTTCAGGCTCAGCGCGCCTGTGTCGGTGGATCAAAACCCCAAGTCCGGGGCTTAGGTGCAATATATCTCTCCCAACTACAGTTGGCTTAAATACGCAAAACTTCATTGGAAGAGTGTATTATTTTTTAACTTTTCTTTACCTCAGAATTTGGTCGTATTGCGTAGGCAAGTTCTGGATCGTGTCGAAAGCTATGGATATCATTTGAAAAGAAATGTCTTTCGACTCCAAATTTTAGGTTGAAGTTTCTTTATTACAACAATTTAATTAAAAAAAATAATGATAATAATAATAATAATAATAATAATAATAATTCGAGAAAGTTGAGAACGCAGTACGGGAAATCGCCGGTGACGTGATTGTGGCGGGCAATTTTAACGCACGAGCGATCGAGTGGTGAATGCCATTGACCAACAGACGGGGAAGATTACTGGTTGAGATGGCCGCAATGCTGGACCTGGCAGTGCTTAACGAAGGAACGACACCAACGTACAAACGACCCGGGTATGGTATCTCCATACCAGATGTGATATTGGCCTCGGACAGAATTCGGACTAGGGTGAGAGCGTGTCGGGTGATCGAGAGCTATACGGCCAGTGATCACCAATACATGTCTTCGAACTGATAGACGCAGCGAAATAGATGGAAGGGCGAGGTAGAAGACCTCGCGATGGAAGCCCAACCGTCTAGACACGGACGAACTCGACAGTGAAGATCGCGGATCTCATAAGCACCTGTTTGAAGTGAGACGGAAAGTTCAACGAGCCTGAAGTCGAAGTGAAGCGGGACCCTACTCTGCGGAGTACAGTCTCGCGGTGGCGACTGAAATTCGCGATCAATGATAATAAGAAACGTTGTTGGATACGACTCATTGACAAGGTGAGCCTCGGACATCTGGGGAAACTGTTACAAAATTGTGACACGCGCACGGGGGGGGGGGGCGAGGCTCGCCTGTATTACGAGACGCGGAAACAATGGAGCAGGTAGTCCAAGGACACTTTCCGACTCATCCAGACAGAATGGACGTGACAAACGAAACGACAAACGACACAGATATACCTTGGACGTATCATACGAGACTATCTACGGGATTAAGGACTGACATACGAGACATTGGACGGAAAAAAACGGAAATTTAGCGTGGCAGTAGGAGTGGCACAGGGTTCCATTCTGGGTTGCGTCTTCTGAAACGTAGAGTACGGCGGCTTACCAAGACCTGGGCATGCCCTTAGACTTACACCTCCTTGCTTATGCTGACGATGTGGCAGCCGCGATAGTAACGCGTCACTATCACTTGATTTAGTTAAAACTGAATCTGGTCATGAGACGAGTGACTATGGATGACAGACAATGAACTGCAGCTCGCACTGCAAAAGGCTGAGTTATTACTGCTGATTCGCAGACGTATAGAGACGGTGGTTCCGATAACGGTAGGGATGGAAATATTGGTTACAAGGAGTGAAGCCAAGTATCTTGGGGTCACCTTGGATACGAAGATGAGCTTCTGGCGTTACCTACGAAACGTGATAAATAAAGCAGCAGGAAAGACCAAGGCTATAAGTAGACTGATGGCCAACATAAATGGACCTAGACAGAACGTACGTAGACTGCTGATGAGTGTCGCTCACTCGATCTTGCTTTACAGGGCGGAGGTGTGGGCCGATGCAATGAACGTAAGAAAACGCTGTAACGCCATAAAAAACATACAGTGTGGGCGCATTAAGAATCGTGTGTGCGTATCGCATCGTGTCCGAGAGTTTGGTTTTTATTATCGCTAAGGCCATTCCCATCGATATGCTCGCGGTGAAACGGAACCGTATGCACGAGCGAAGCCCGAATGTTGGATGGGAAGACGTTGCGACTCAAAAACGGATAAAGACGATCGAGACCTTGCAGACACGGTGGTCGACGGATGGACGAGGACAATGGACGAAAAGACTAATACCCGAAATCGATCCGTGGAAGGAGAGGTAATACGGGGAGGTGAAGTACAACCTTAACCAGTTTCTATCCGGACACGAATACTTCCGTAAGTACTTTTACAGGATGAAGAGGATTACGTCTCCGGAATGCAAGTACTTATTCGTGTACGACCATTGGATCAAGTGACGACTGGAACTACAGATGAGTATAGACGCGATCACGCCAGAAAACATGACGAGACTTATGGCCAGTTGTTGTAAGTATACTCCCTCGTCGTTTATCGAGGCTTGGAACCGGTGCCGCTAAAACATAAAGTTGCTATGAATCCGTGGTGGCGGAGTTGATGGATTAATGATAATAATAATAATAATAATAATAATAATAATAATAATAATAATAATAACAACATTAAGAACAATAATAATAACAACAATAATAATGAATAATAATAATAATAATTAATAATAATAATTTTTTTATAGAGGAGGAGAAAAATCCTTTATGGATCCCGGGGACCGGTCCCGGGTATGTGGGAGTCAGCAACACAAAGGCATACACACTAAAAAACTACCTCTTTGGTGCATTCCCTCGACTGCTTTCCGCAGTCGGCAGGAGTGCACCGAGGAGACCTTTCCCTGGCTCAATTCCTCACCCCGGAAACCACCGTTATGCATTACTGCGGGGAAGGGCCAGTATGTTCGCCTTTGGGCGCCACCAGATCCCAGCCAAATAGAAGAATCTAGAGAATGTTCGCCTTCTTCCGTCTGAGGATATCCTCGGCGAAATAGGCAGCCCTTCCCCATGCACTCCTGGCTGGAGTGCATCAGGGGGACGATGCCATCCGGGGTGATCCTTCCAACATCATAGCCCAATAACGCCTTCTGTTGCTCTCACTCCCCGCACATAAAAAATGTATGATGGGCATCATCTTTTGCGGATCCATAGTATATACAACCTGGATTCGCGACTTTGTCCATCTTGTGCAAGTACGCGCGGACGCGCAGAAGTACCCGTGGCCAGTCAGCATCTGGATGAGAGTAATTTACCTCCCCGTGCTGCTAACCGATCCACGAGGTCATCAGGCTTAGAAGTCTGGCGGTCCACCTTCCACGCATATCTTGCTCCTATCTCTTCTGCCATCAAGCCAGAGAACGCTCTCTGGCTTGCTTCTTTGCTTCGGCTTGGCGAAGTGTCCTCTTCATTTCATGAATAATAATAATAATAATAATAATAATAATCAATATGAACTCAAGGCAGTCAGCTTAAATCATTATTACTAGGCCAGGTCATATAAATGCTTATATTTAAATTTGGGTTAGTATCCTAAAGGAGGTGTGATTTATATATGCATTTGAAATATGGATTCTATGGGGAAATATTGCAGTTTCATGTACGTGCAGTTAACTATGATATGCGAGTGCCGCAGGACGATTTCATATTCTATTTCAAAAATTGTTTTGTTACACAGACCATTTTTTTGTTTCAATTTCAGTTGGCACCAACTAAATTTTGGCGGTATTTTATTTAAAATATGAAAATATATATTATACTTACGGCTTCTTCGGAGAAATATTGGACTTTGATGTTTGGACGATAGAATACGGTGTTGAGTTTTGTCAAAACGACATCTATGAGGAGTTTTGTGTTCACATGATAAAATATGTCTCGAAACGACATTTATAGGGAGTTTCACATTCGGAAGGTAGAATACGATGTCCCGACAAATTTGGATATTGTATTCTACCGTACGAGCGTCGATCTCCCAGTAGACGATGTCCCGGAACACCTAGATATCATATTCTACCGTCTAAATCTGAAACTCCCCGTAAAAATCCTTTTGAGGAATCTTTTGGCGAAAATGTACTTCCGATCATTTTGCATATTACATACCTATTTTTATGTATTTAACAGTTTTTACTTAAGATTTCAGTAGGAAATGATTGTTTCGCTCATAAATAGTATATACGCTCCAAAAACGTCGATACAACAAAGTTTAATTTTTTTTCGTGATATAAAATGTCGAAATCCAAACATAGAAGTAAATAGTGTAGCTTTCGTGTCATCGCTCTGCGGTTCTCAAACTGGCCTTTGCAGCACACCGCGCCACTTGATCTTGTTAACCTTTAGACTGCCGGCATGGCTTATATATGAGCCACCTGTGACCTTGACAGCTACTCTAGAGATATGAGGTGTTTTTATGTATAAATTTTGCACATCAAAAAAGTCAGTTTATAAGGCAAAAATGCCAGCAGTCTAAAGGTTAATCATTCACACTGTTCAGTGCTTACAAGATACGAGAAGCATATCTACGTGGTACGATGAAGTATCTTCGATATAATCAACCATAATAATTAAATGAATGTCATTCTTTGTGGAAAAGGCTTATTTTTAAAATAAAAATATATATGCAGGGAACATTAATTTTGAAATTAATATAATAAATTATTTAAATATTATTAAAAGAATTATGTAATTAAGTTAATTTAAAATTTAAAATGTAATATTTAAAAAAATATTATTAACACTTAGTAAACTTGGGAAATTTTCTGAAACGTTTTGCAATTATATATGTAACGTGCGTCACTCAGCGGTGATAGATATTATAGATATATAGATATAGCATAGTGAATAAATACGTGCATAATCCAATGTTAAATAATAGCTAGTTTACTTGTATTGTATAATAATATAGTTCGATACTACCAGCGGTCACTAAATAAATAAACGACCAATAAGAACCGATAAAATTATAATTTAAAATGAAATAACGTACTTTTGGTTCGTATAAAAGTGCGTTATTTTTCGATAAAGGTCCTGTTCGTTTTTGGCACTTGCTGAGGAAGGCACCTCTCAAGTCAACAAAGGGAAACAGCACAATTCGACCGACTGAGCCGTCGTCTCCCGGTGCTCTTTTGCTCGTTTAAAAATATAATTTGTTGTGTAGGAAAGGGCGGTCCCTTGCTAACAAGAAATACCGCACCGAGCGACATTCGAGAAGGCCAACGAAAAAAGAAAAATTCTATTTCTGAGTAAAGGCGCTCCTTTGTCAGAAATAGAATTAGAAAATATATTATTGACGAGGTGGTCCTCGGAATAATATATTAAACTCCGTAGGGCATTCCGTTTATTTGTAAAAAAAGTAGAGTCAGATTTTATCTCTGGGAAAAGGCGGTCCTTTGTCAGAGATAAAATTAAATGTGTATTAATGACGAGGCGCTCCTCGAATTAATACATCTAGACTAATGCAGAATAATAGTAACGTGTCAATAAATTGTCAAGATAGGGAAATCCGTATAATTAAAGTGTTATTTGAAAAGGCGCGACGTTTCTCCTAATCTAAATTGTAGCGAGACATGTCGAAGGAAAATAATCTATACCAGAAAAGTAAATAAGGAATTAAAACTAATAGAATCACGTATAATTATAAGTATTTACTTAATATTGTAACAAATTTATAATTAATAAATAAAATCGTATAAGAATTTTTAAATAAGTTCAGGCGCTTCTGAATTATTTAAAAATTAATAATTTTATATTAAAAATATCCCTCGGAATGATATAACATTAAATACGATAAACTACGAGAAAGCGAAAACTCAGGCCACGAAATAGACGACCAAAAGTAAATAAAGAGAGAGCGCGAAACTCGGTCAAGGCTGAATAGCCGATAATAGGATTAGAAATATAAATCGCGACGAAATACGCGGAAATATACAATTATAATATGAAAGAAATTATTAAATAGTAGAATATTATAATATTTTTTGTTCTTTTTTTGTTTGTTATAGGGATTAATTAATTAACAATTATAAAACATAATTGTTTTATTATTACCTATTGTTATTATTATTTTTCTTATTATTGTTATTTTTCTTTAAGTGATTAAATAAATAGAGTCGTGTTTATAGCATCTAACAAAATTTCAAAGAGTTATTCACCTAATCAATCCGCCCGTTCCGACACGATCCTCCATCTTCCTAAGAACCCTAAAAAAATATATCTAATTGTTAAAACTGCAAAAAGAAGATAGGAGGCGGATCGTTACACACACACACACACACACACACACACACACACACACACACACACACACACACACACGTGTGTGTGTGTGTGTGTGTGTGTGTGTGTGTGTGTGTGTGTGTGTGTGTGTGTGTGTGTGTGTGAAAAAAAATTTTATATGGTAGAGGAAAGAAAAAATTTTTTTCTATTACTTTAATTTTTATGCTATTTTAACCTCAACGATACGACTTTTAACCGGATCTTATGGCTAATGTTAGAGATTTGCCATCCACACTTAGTTCAGAAGTAAACTATTTACATGATATTATTATTAAAAAAACTACTTTAGAAAGATTTAATAACCAAAACCTACAAGGTACAAAATATTTTGATAAGACGCCGACCGATCATTTTTAAGAAAATCAGTCTTTCAAACAGCAGTAAAAATTTACATTTTTTATTCTTCTTTTTCAAATTTAGAAATTCATTGTTTGTTTCCTTGAAATTCTGTAATTACCGAAGAAAACAGTAACGTTTTATATAAATATATGGTATTATTATTATTATTTTCAGTTTTATACTGTTGTAAAAAACGTCAAGAAGGCACATCAAATACAGGAAAGTGGAGAATTTCAAGAATTTAATGATGACGTAGAATATATTTTAGATACACTGAGAGAAAATAATCCCAATGCTACGCGTTGTCTTTCCGCTATTCGTCTTGCAAGCAAGTGCATGGCTCCTGCGTTTCGAATGCATGTTCGAGCTCATGGGACAGTAGCTAAATTTTTCAAAGCTCTTCATGATGCAACAACTGATCAGGTATGTAATTCATTATTCAAATTCATAAAGTATTATTTCTATTGTTAACTTTACACAGGCACAATACAAATTCAATCATAGGTACAATTACTTTGATATTTTTATGTATACACAACTAAGCAATTAAGACGAGAATAAGTATAGACAGTCTCTTATCTAGCACATATAGTTCTCTCAAACATTTTTCCAATAATTATAAGTTTGAAAAGAGGCTCGTACGAAGATCGGTGATACGAGAGTTTATTAAAAATGGCAAGAAAAGCTATTTCTTTCCGTTGTGTCAGAAAATTTCGTCCCTTATTGCATGGAATAAGCTTTTCCTCAACGATATTAGGAAAATTCAGTGCAGTAGTCCCATGCCTAGTCTAAGTATATCTTCTAAATCTGGTGATTTCCAAACGGAAATCTTAATAGTAACTCTATTTATAATATCAAGTTGCGCGGTAGCGCCGTGAAGGCCAATTTGGAAACATCCAACATGGCGCGGTCGCTACACTATTTACTTTTATATTAAAATTTCGAATTTTCATCAATGAAAAAAATTATTTATAACATCTCTATCAATAATTTTCCAAAGTATATATAGTATTTACGACCTAAAGAATCGTTTCGCGACGGAACTTTTGGTTAAAAAGCAGTTTTTAATATAAAGCTCCGTGTATGACTATAGTAAATACTTAGAAACATTTCGTTTATATATATATATATATATATATATATATATATATATATATATAAAGTCAGACAAGTAAGTAATGCGAAAAATTAAAAAATCGAGTATATTTAAAAATTAAGGTACATCGCTACGATCCCTTTCAAGGTAGTCCCCTTCTGCATCTATACACTTATTCCAGCGAGTCTTCCAGTTTTCGTAACAATTCTGGAACACTTTGATGAATTTTTTCAAATGGGGGAATAGGAAAAAGTCGCAGGGTGACATATCTGGCGGATAAGGAGGTTGTGGTAACGTTGAGATGCCTTTAGATGCAAAAAAACTCAGAGACACTGAACGTACTGTGACAGAGAGCATTGTCGTGATACAGAACTCAAATCTTCGTAATTTCTAGACGCACTCAGAACACCTTTTTTCGTAATTTTTTGAAAATATTGCTGTAGAATACTTGACTTACGGTTTGTCTAGGTGGTACAAGCTCTTTGTGAACCCCCCCCCCCCTTTGCTGTCGAAGAACATAGTTTTCACTTTGGATTTACCTTTTTTAAAATCGGCATGCCACCAAAGCACCTGATTACGACTCAGGACATCACTAACATACAGTATAAGTACTTTTTCATAAGTTTCTATCGCGGTTTCGACGAGTTTCGCACAAAATTTTATCGCGCATCGTTGCTCTAAATTTCTCAGTTCCATTTTCATAACATGCACTACTCGCGCATTGTTACAAAATTCTAAATAGCTCTTAAAGAAATGATCGTATAAGGGTCGTCAAGGTCTCCATCGATAGAATAGGGATTTCCTATTACGGTTGCGGAGTTACAAGTTTGCAGTGTTACTACAGGCCGAGAAATGAAATCGGTCGCATTACTTAATTATCTGACCTCGTATATATATATATATATATATATATATATATATATATATATATATATATTAGGTTGTCAAATATCTCCCTTCTGCTTTTTTGCTCTTCATTCGATGCTTTATAGAAAGTGAACCAGTGGTCGGATTTACTTCAAATCTGCGCCGTTTTGTTAGGTAATTTGTTTCTATCTAGACGGCAACTTCATAATACCCCTCTCGTAGAAACCCCTCCTTATTTGTGAAGAACTCAGACAGCCACTTTTCACAAGCCTCTTTTGAGTCCATCTTTATGCCACAAAGGGCGTTTGGCATGGACAGGAACATGTGGTAATCAGTTGGTCCTATGTCCGGGCTATATGGTGGATGCGATAAAACCTCCCATCCGAACTCCCGTAGCTTCTGACGAGTCATTAATGAAGTGTGTGGCCTGGCGTTGTCCTGGTGGAAGACTGCACCCTTCCTGTTGGCCAATTGTAGACGCTTCTGGTCGATCGCCTACTTCAAGTGGTCAGTTGTTCACAGTAGATGGTAGAATTAAGCATCTGGCCATATGGGAGCAGATCATAGTGAATGATTCCCTTCCAATCCCACTAAACACATAGAAAAACCTTTCTGGCCGTCAATCCCGGCTTGGCCACTGTTTGGGACGGTCCACCGGCCTTGGACCACAACCGTTCTCGCTTCATATTAGCGTATGTGATCCATTTTTCGTCGCCAGTCACCATCCGCTTCAAAAATGGGTCGAGTTCGTTCTGTTTCAGCAGCAAATCGCAAGCGTTGATTCGGTTCAGAAGGTTTTTTTGCGTCAAATCATGCGGCACCCAAACATCAAGCTTTTTTTGCATCCAGCCTTCTGCAGATGGTTTAAAATGATTTGGTGACTAACTCTAATCTCCTGGGCGATGTCACGAGACGCCACATGCCGATCTAACTCGATAAATTCCATGATTTGATTGAACGCAATATTCAAACTAATCATGCATAGCGTCGTTTTGTACGTTATGTCAAGACCTTTCAAATGATGTATAGTATTGCCAGATACGAGCTCTGTAGCGCCTTGTGCATAGTCGCGAAATTCATAAGACAAAAAGGCGGAAGGGAGATATTTGACAACCTAATATATATATATATATATATAGTAATAGTAAATACATAATAAAAAGTTCAGCCATTTTTAAACTAAGATGCTATGAATCTGTATGAATATAGTCGAAAGGTTATTTAAAAAGTAATATTTTAATCATGAGATTGAGTACGACAGCAAGAAAAGAATTTGATGAATTTGAGCTTGTAAAATGTAAAATGTAAGTCATGAAGTTGGTTAGAGCTGGTATAATAACATATAGTACATGATTTTAACTTTTGGCCATCACTGGGTTATTGAAAATTATTGAATGTTAAATCTTTGAAGAATATCTTTCGGATCATGCGGAATTTCATAATAAATATACTCGTTTCATTCGCCATACAAGATTGCTGTTTTCATTACGATATGATTTACCTTTCGATCTAATTTATTGGCGTAAGATAAAATATCTCTGACTAACATTAATATAGAAACTGGAGCGAATTCTCACTCAAGAGATATTTATTTTTATCTTTACATCCACAAATTACGTGATCAGGTTTGACATTTTCTTCATTTTTATAAATTCTATTTCGTTTGAATATCCCTCACAAATCTAATACATTGGCTTTTTGATTCTCTAAAAAAGATCAGATTTTTATGTACCAGCACATATCATATATTCTTTTATCCGTCAAACTTTAATATCAATTTCTAAAATTATTTTCGATTGTGTACACTTGACTTCTTAACGAACTGTCTTCCTATAATGGATGGGGTCCTTATTTATATTAGATAGGGCATTAGCCGTCACTATGTCGAAATCGTTTATTCCTTGTTTTCCACTTGACGTCACTTTCATTGCTTTTCTGAATTCAATAATCTAATGAACTTTTTTCCAAATACTTTTTTATTTGCACTTCTATCCGTTAGGACACTGAAAATCCCTTAAGATGGCCTAGTTATCCTTGCCTTGTGGGTTACATATTGTAAGCATCAATATTCTAATGTAGATTATCTATATTATTTATATTTCATTAAAAATGGATTTCAAATTCTTAGTGAATAATAAATTTCACATTTTCAACGCTTTTATCTTTACTAAATTGGTCAATTTAGAAATTTTGTATTACGTTTATCAAACTATTGAAATAATACGGTCAGTCATTCTCAAGTTTCATATACTATTTAATTTGTAATCCTAAATTTTTCTGCTCGTTTTTATTGATCGGTCAGCAGTAGGGCTGAGAATTTTGTTGAATCCTTCAAACTGTTTTAGCTGCTCGGTATTAATTATCGATCTCTAAGTACATTCAAACAATATTCACAGGGAGTTTCGTGTTCGGATTGTAGTATTCGATAACTAGGTATACTCAGACAACTTTCACGAGGAGTTGCGTATTATAACGGTACGCGATGTCAACCTCAGAAATTACTGTGACATATGCAAGGTAACGTTTCAACATATATATTACAGTAAAAGTCGTTGAATTATGTCAAGACATCGAATACTAACGTTTGAATACTAAACTCCCCGTGAAAGTTGTCCGAGTACAACTAGACGTGCCATACGTTCATTAATTTTAATACTTTGCAATTACATTTAATAACAAAGTCTCTTTCGTGTCAGATATTTAAGTAATTGTGTTTGTTAGTATTTTTAATTTTAAAGTAACTAAGTATTACGATGTGCCCTGTTGCACGTTTGTCGGCTATAAATTTATCTTTACTAATAGAATCTCCATAATTTTTGCATAACCATATATCCAATACCTAATTTTTCCGTGCGGATGAATTTATCTCTCACCACTAGTTTCTGATAGACCTATTACTGAGACTGGGATTGGATAGCCAATGTTTGCAAAACAAATGACGCCTCTATCGACTCACTATGTGCCTGAAAGGCATTGGCTATCACTCTTACTAAGACCGAAATTCACTCCTGAAAAATATACACTATTGTCCAACTTCGACGCTCGGCTCTTATCTCTCTGAGACCAGGTAGTTTACTAGCCAGTTGCAATTGTGTCTTTGTAGCTACCCGGGTTAGAAGCAATCTCTTCAAATGTGACTATTGTTACTATAACGTGCATTGTTTTATCCTTCGAATAACAAATATATGAACAAATCTTCTGACCTCTTTCCTGGGAGCTTGAAGACTCCACTTGTAGCACAAAATTTTTCAAATTTTATATTATTTCAAATTTATATAGAATAAAATCTCTTACCCCTTAAATTCTCTACATGTCATCATGTTAGATATGTTACTAAGAAACTGACTGCAGTTTCAATTCTGTTTTCTGTTTTTATATATCATGCTTTTTTTCTTTTTATATTAGGTGTACATCTTTACTTCTGCCGTTTTTTCTCCAAATTTTGAGGCTTTATCGTAAAAAATTGGTTATACATTTATAGTTCAAAGTGTTGTCCACCGCTCGTCACTACTTTCTCCCATTTTTCTAGCAGATGTTAGATTCAGATTTCTTTTGAATAAAGTAATGCAATAAAAGTTTTGCGAAATACACATTATTTAGTGAGAAGTAGTCTTTTTCAAACCTAATATAAAATTACTTTGTCTACACTAATGTAAATTATTATATGTTCAAATTTAAGGTTAGATAAAATACTGCATTCTATAGGGGTTACTATTTCAACTTCCATTTACGTAGTACTGCAACTGCCTTCTTTGAAGAAAGATTGACAACTTATCGAAGTTTGAAACTTATTAAAATTTTATATATATATATATATATATATATATATTGGATGTACAAATTAATTTTTAGCGTTTGTCAGAAGATCACATCACCAGTGGACTCCGGATAGAAACATCAGACCTCATGTGTTATATTTGTAGGTTGCGTATCTGTCAAAACTATGTAGCATCATATTTAAGCATTTCTTTTGGTGTCATTTATTTTATTGAGCAAAATCTATAAGGTGTACAACTTTGCTTTCGCCGTTTTTTCCGAAATTCGAGGCTTTATTGTAATAAACTGGTTATATAGTTATAATCTAAAGTATTAAGCATTGCTGATCACTATTTTCTCCTATCTTTCGCGCAGCATATGAATCCCGCGTTGAAAAAACTGATTGTCTTTTAAGGGGGGCAACTCCTTTACAATTTTCAAAACATCGAATTTTTTTTGCATAAAAAATTATTTTATCCCTTCAAGAATATCATGCAAAAGTTTCAAAGTGAAATTCAAAGTCCTATGAGAGTTAGAGTTAATGAGCGTGACTCATTTCAGAGCGCACCGCCCGTGCGTCGCAGGTATACGGAGCGCTAGAGGCAGGTCAACGGCTCTTTCATAATCCCTTTTGTGTAAATCAGTCCTACCTTTAATTGTATTCGAACAGATGTTTCGAGTGAAAAGACCGTTACAGAGCAGGTATATAAAAGTATACCGAATTATATAAAATAAAGGCTGTGTAAGTTACTCAGTCAGTCTCGATCGAACGTTCGGTGATACAGTTGAATTTTCGGAGCCAAAATGTCAAGTTATCCAAAAGGAGAGAAAAGCAGTACTTTCTGAGCATCAAATCTTCGAAAAAAACGTTTTCACGGTAACCAATTTACGGTTGCGAACGAGGAGAGACCAGAAACCAGTGAGAGTGCAAAGAAACTTCTCACTGCAGACATCGAAGATATTCGTACTAATCCGATGCATTCATACCGAATTATTGAATTTAACAAGATCTTCAAGAAAATGCCTTATTTGATGAAGCTGAAGGAATATTGCATGCGCCAGGGATCGCAGATTAATCGGTAAGTCATTAAAATCAGTAGCTTTCATGTTTAAAAACTATAAACGCGTTTTTCTAAAAACTACATTTTTTGAATTGGCGTAAGTTCTCATTTAAAAACTTAACGACAGCAATTTCTCAAACTTTTCACAAAGTTACTTTATAGTATTGTTGTCTATTTATACCTAAGAGTTTAACTGTTTCTTATTAAAAAGTAATTTTTTAAACAAAAATATAACAAAAAAACGCTGAAAAAATGTATTTTTTTTTAGAAAAGATGTCGAATTTACAATTTTGTAATTTTTTATGCATTTGTAGGTAAGCATAGAGCGCAATTACACTGCTAATCGAAAACTGTTTCTTTTTTTTGTTTCAGATCACCCGAAAAATTTGAAAAAATTACGCCGATTACAGGTTGGCTCGTCACGTTGCGAACTACAGCGCCACATAGCACCGCCATTTTGTTGGTTAAAACAATTCACTTAAAGTATATTAATAGTGTGTAAAAATAATATTAACATTTTGGAAATAATAAATGTTTTTGTCTCTTCAAAAAAAATTCTTTAAAAACCCATCATTTTTTCGTTTCTAAAGGATTTGCCCCCCTTAAAGCGATCCACGAATCGATCCAATTTTTTACTACTTCATAAGACCGAAAGTACTAGTCAGCCAGGCCGTGTGCCATTGATCGAAATAAGTGATCGTCTGAGGAAGTAACATCTGGAGAATACGATGGGTGGGGTAGAACTTCATATTTCAACGATTCCCAGTATGTCTTGATCACATTCGCAACATAGGGTCGAGCATTGTCAGGCTGTAAAAGCACTTTTTTATGTCCATCGTTATATTACAGCCGTTTGTCTTTCAATTCTCGGCTCAAACGTTAATTATGTTTGATAACGATCGACTGTGATTGTTTCAGTGGTTTTAACAACTAATAATACACTACACCGAGCTGGTCCAACCAAATACTAAGCATGAGCTTAGAATCGTGAATATTCGGTTTGGCCGTCGATGCGGAAGCATGGCCGGAATATCACCATGATTTTCTGCACTTCGGATTATCGTAATGAACCCATTTTTCGTCCCGTCAGAATGAGATGCCAAAATCCCTTCCGTCTTGGCCTTGACAATAACTGTTCACAAGCAATTGCCGTTCAACATCTCTCGATTTCAAATTGTACGGCACCCAATTGCCTTGTTTCTGAATCGTTCCAATGACTTTCAGGCGTTTAGAAATGGCTTGTTGCGTCAATCCTAATGACCCTGCCAATTCTTATTGCGTTTGACACGAATCTTGATCAAGTAATGTCTCCAATTCTGCATTTTCGAAAACCTTCTCTTTTTCACCTTCATGTTGGTCTTTGACGTGAAAATCACGGTTATTGAAGCGTTGAAACCACTCTCGGAACGTTCTTTCACTAATACTGGCCTCGTCGTAGGTAGTTGAGAGCATTCGATAAGCCTCAGCTGCAGATTACTTCATATTAAAGCAGAAAATTAAAACCTATCGCAAGTGACGTAAATTTTCTTCGTAAGCTGATATGTTACATCGAAAATAACTTTATGAAGCAGACAAAAATCGACGAATATTGCGATGACTTTAGGTTTACAAATACCTAAGATTATTGTCTGACATCTATGAACTACGAGTAGATCAATAAATCTTTAGAAAAAGATAGAAAAATAATTTTTTGGGGTAAATTTTTTTTTACTTTTCAACATAATGTCCTTCTAGTTCAATACACTTTGACAAACGTATCTCCAATTTTTTAAGCCTTCGAAAAAGTATGATTGTTATAGCTCCTCAAAATAAGCATTTGTGTGAGCCATGACCTCCTCATTCGACGTAAACCGTTGTCCGCTGAGCCATTTTATTCAATTTGGAAATAAGAAGTCGCTCGAGGCCAGATTTGGTGAGTACGTCGGATGGTCTATCAATTCAAACTTCAATTCCCGAATTTTAGTCATCGAAACTGCGTACTTGTGTACTCGTGCATTATCCTGGAGAAAGAGGACTTTTCTTTTCTTCAAATGAGAACGATTGTCTTTAATTTTCTCCTGTAGCTGACTTAATAATGACGCATAATACTTTCAAAGAATCGTCTGTCCTTTTTCCAAATATTCAATAAGGATAATACCACGTGCATCCCAAAACCAGTAGCCATAATCTTTCCAGCTGATTTCACCATCTTTACCTTCTTTCGAGCCCGTTCGCCTTTAATAATCCATTGTTTATACTGTTCTTTCATCTCGGGAGTGTAGTAGTGTATCTATGTTTCATCTACAGTGATTAATCTACGCAGAAACTCATCTGGGTTACGACGCATGCGCACCAAAAGTGCCTTAAAAGAGACCGCACGGTTACGTTTGTTCTCAACTGAGAGCAAACGCGGCATCCATCTCGCAGATATTTTTTTCTTAGTCAACTTATCGTGCAAAATTGAAACGACGGTACCTTTTGAAACCCCTGTGGCCTTAACTATTTCGCACAATTTTATTCTTCGGTCACTTAACACCATATCGTGAATTTTCTCGATCTACTCACGTCTACGGGACGTCCTGAACGATGTTCATCTTCTGTTGATGTACGGCCACTTTTAAATTTATTTTCCAATTGTAAACGGCTGCAAAAACAGGGGCAGATGTGCCATGAACTGAATCCAACTCAGCTTTTATTTCTTTTGCTATTAAGCCTTTTAAATAGAAATGTTTAATCACCGCTCTAAACTCACTTTTTTCGATTTTCTTAAGCAAACAAAAGTTATTTACTTCAACTAATGATAAAAACGTAACCACTAGATGAATATGGCTACAATTTTACCAGATACCTAATGAGGAATGATGCTTACTAGAAACAGACCATTTGCGATGCTACGAGTGCTATCTCTTAGATTTTCGAAGGACTTATTGACCTTCTCTCGTATTTATTTCGACTATCACTTACCGCTACAGCCATCTATTGCAAAACGGCGGAAGCAAAGTTGTACACCTAATATATCTTAATTTCATTCGCTAATTTGTTAAAATATTCTATGATCTTTTTGTTAGAGCGTTTACACTGACACAACAATATGGCTTACTTTGGCATTGCTTTAGTTATTCTTAATTCAAGTTGTTTCAGGACTCTTTCTGTTTTTCCATGCTAAGTATGCGACTCGTTAACTAAATTATCCTACAATAGTAAAAATGGGTTTGCAAAGAGTAATAAGAATTTTTTTAACTCATGTTTACTCACCTTGCTAACTTAACTTCTCATGGCACTACAACGAATACTGGTTTAAGAATCATTATTATTGTTAAATGTTTCAACCATTTTTTTTTCGTTTTATATTTTTCTTTGTTGTACATTACAGACTCAGAATTTTTGGGTAAATTTGAAAATATGATTTTATAAATTGTATTGTTTTAAAGAATGGTTAATTTAAAAAATTTATCTAGTTGTATTTTATGAATTTGAATAGAACTTATTAATAATTTAATAAAATTTATGCGTTTCTGTCCGTGTAATACGTATATATGTATCTTTTTAACTCGTAACTTTGAAAGACGAAAGCACAGCTTTTTATACGAGGATTGAAAATGGTTTTGATTGTGCTTACTATAGAAGAACGTATGACGTAGTTGTATAAAAAAATTGTAGGTGTTCTTCGATAAAAATGTCTTCTCTTCTGCATAAGAGCAGAAATTTACTTTGAGTACATACTATAGAGATATAAAGGTAACGTTTTCAAAGCCTAGCGCCTTAAATAATGAAACTTATAAATATAATCTATGACGAATTGTTAGCCTATCATTTTATCATTAATCAAATAAACTTTCACTAAATTTAAAATAGAAGTTGAAATGAAAATTGAATCTGCTCTTCTATCGAGCCCCTTCGTTATAGGACCACACATCTCTCTATGAAATCCTTATAAATATAACCTATGATGAATTGCGAGCCTATCATTTTATCATTAATCAAATAAAGTTTCACTAAATATAAAATAGAAGTTGAAATGAAAATTGAATCTGCTCTTCTATCGAGCCCCTTCGTTATAGGATCACACATCTCCTATGAAATCCGTGTTTTTATGATATACAAGTTCTTATTTTTTTACTTTTTTTTATATTTAAAGGACTCCCTTGTCTGTACAGTATGAAAGAGTAAGATGTTGTTAAGAACTGTGATTTGCTCTTTTGAATCGAGTGTTGTGTCAGTGTATTGTAGAGTATCAATCTGGTAGTCTTAGAATAGCGTGAAGACGCTTGGTGTAGTTCAAGTAGACTGAAGTAGATTCAAGTCGCAATAAAATCAGTGGTCAGTGGAATAGAGTGTTGAATGATTCTATATTTTTATACATAAATTTTATTTCGGTTTTCATTAGTCTTATTAAAACAATTTTTTTTAAATTGTACATTAATATAATTTATTATTATTCTATTATATTCTTAAATAATTTATATGTACTTTTTTAATATAAATTAAATATAAAGATTTTACAAGTAAATTTCATATTCCTAATGAATTGTTTTATATATTTTTAGAGCCTTGCTTTATGTACCGCTACAGTGATGTTTGTTTTGAGTCAAGATCGTCTTGCAATGGATTTAGACAGAGACTGCCTTGAGTTAATGTTAAGCCTTTTAGAATCTGATGCGAGTCACAAAAACGCTTTAGATGATTGTGGATTAAGTCATGCGGAATTGTTAAAAAACAAAGAAAAAGTACGTCAACTTTGTGCAGATATTCAAGCACAGGGCCATGCCAAACATTTGAATTTAGACAATATTACTGTAAGTATCATAATTGGAATATCCTATTTAAATCTCAATAAATTAAATTTTTTTAAACATTCTCTAGTAGGTATAATATATTAATTCTCTGTGTATTGGAACGTTACAATCTAACCATAAAAATTTTTGAAGTCATAATTACAGATTTTTGTAATTTTTTAGAAAAAAATGAAGTGAATGTTCGTTTCTCTTTTTTTTAAATACTTATTTCACTCAAAAAAATATTCTGTAAGTGAGTTTAAATACATTTAAAATAATATAGACATATGTGAAATAAAAATTTTTTTTCGTCAAATAAATAATAAAAATAACTTATTCTTTATACACGGAAGTGGATGTGATTTGGTGTTAAATCAGGCGTGCACAATAATCTGCCATCAATTGGGCACTCAAAATAAATTTCATTTCACAAAGATATATCCAAAAATACATTTAAGGAATATTAATACTGAATAATTTAAAGCCGAATTATTTTTTTATTAGACTGAAATGCTAATACGTTAGTATACCAGGTGTGCTGGTATGAATTCTTTTGTGAATTCAGCGTTCTTTTGTGAAAATAAGAGACTGATTATAATGGGAAAGTGAAAAACATTTTATTAAAAATATTGGTCATTGTTTTCTCCATATTTTGATTACATTTCTATCAATTTGCGGATACCATGCGAATAGAATTATTTGTCTTTTAAAGCAAACCGATCAGACACTCAATTTTTGACTTACTCGTAGGAATCCAAGTTCTGCTCAGTAAATTCATGTCCCATGGATGAAAACAATATGATAGTCAAAAGGAGCAAAGTCTGGTCAATACGGCAGGTGTTGTAGCAGATCCCAAACAAGTGCTTTGATTGTACTCGGAACCGGTTTTGCTTTGTGTACAGGTGCATTGTGATGGATCCAAGTTACCTTGCCGTATCTTATGGCCCATTCTAGCCATTTTTTCGAACAATGCATAATTCAAATTGATCATTTATTGAGGATAGCGATCAGTATTAACTGTTTTACCGGATGTTAATAATTCGTAATGCACCACGTCACTCTGGTCCAACCAAACAGATAGTACGATCGAAAAAATCGATCTGGTTTTACAGTTTAAAGTTGTACTGGATAAACCCATGGTTTTTTTTCCAATTAAGATTCTTCAAATAGATCCATTTTTTATTGCTAGTAACAATTCGATGCAAAATTGATTTTCTTTCGTGTTTTTTAAGCAAAATTTCGCGTTTTTTTCAGTTTCATATGACTCTGTAGTACTTTTTTTCAAATGAAAAAAAAAGTTAATGTTTTCCGCAAATCATCACTTTCTGGTGCAAAATTCGACATGTTTACTTTATGGCACATTCACGACAAATGTTTTCTATTGAAACATTTGTATCTTGACGCTCACTTCATACCGGTACATCTAGCAAATAGCAACGATATTTCGATTTCATTTATATGCAATTTATTCTGTACAAACATTAACTTTTACTTTTGATTTTATTCAACTGTAACTTTTATACAAATATTGTGAAAAAATGTCTATTATTCATGTATATAAATAAAAAATATTTCAGAAAATACTCTCAGTTAAAATATATATTATTCTTGTAGTAAATAATAGCATGCGCAGAGCATTCATGAAAGGGGGGAAATAGATTTTTACCAATCCAATTTATTACCAGCAGGAAGGGGATATGATATAGTACTTTAAAATAGAAACTTTAAATCAAATATTCCTATGTGCAGGTTGGACAGCTAGCTATGGAAACTTTACTTAGTTTAACTTCCAAACGTGCTGGTGAATGGTTTAAAGAAGAATTAAGAGAACTTGGAGGTTTGGAGCATATTATAAAAACCATTACAGAATGTCATCGTCACATAAAGCACTCCGAAATTTCTGAAAATGGATGGGATGAACCGTTGTTGGATATATTACGAAAAGTAGACAGATGTTTACGAGTATTGGAAAATGTAAGTAAAAAAATTAAGCAGTTAACTTATTTCTAAGACTTATTTCATAAAAAAATTTTTCCAAAATATAGGTTACTCACATGAATGAAGAAAATCAAGTGTACTTGTTAAAATATAATGATAGTATTTTAGTAATCACGTTGGCTAGTCTATATAACTTCTGTGGAAATGAAATTTTAAAATACCCAACATTTGATGTTAGTGATAAAAGTTCTAATGGAGCAGTAATCAGAGAATGTTTATTCGCCGTCATCAAAGTTCTAATTAACTTAACGCATCGTTTCAACAGAGAATGTAAGATCAAAAGAAAATAATCAGAACTATAAATTTTTTGCTATATTATCCATATCTAAACATGATCAATAAATTATTTAATAAAATTTATTTTCTATAATGAAAGAAAGTTGCTAAAAATATTGTTTCAGAAACTGAAAAATCATAGTCAATTTCATTTTAGAATATGTACAGGTTGCATTAATAACTCTGCTCACTAAGTCTTTTTCTATCAGAAAGTAGCAAGTGACATGGCTTCGCGCTCACTCTACTATACGAGGGTGGATTGATAAGTTTCCGGCCAGATCAAGAGATCGCGCCACTAGGCCTAACTTGAGATGGCATTCTATAGTACCATCCTTAGATAACTTGTAGCTATAGTTTCAGTCCGATCGCTATGTTAGTTTAGGTTTGAGAGCACGCTGAACAAGACGCCCCTGCATTTTTCGTAAAAATGGAAAAGCTGGAAAATCGTGCTGTCATCAAATACTGTTATTTGAAGGGCTTAACGCCGAAGGAAATTAAAGAAGAGATGGACTCAACACTGGGGACATCCTCCCCATCAGATTCAACCGTTAAGCAGTGGGTTTCCGAGTTTAAAAGGGTCGTGTGAGCACCTCTGATGAGCCTCACTCAGGACACCCCATTGAGGTCACATCTCCAGATATGATCGAAAAATACATCAAATAATGCTGAAAGACCGCAGATTACGAACATGTACAAAATATTTTGTACCAACATTTGTATATGGATAAGCTCTGTGCAAGATGGGTACCGCGTTTGCTAACAGTCGACCAAAAATTGATGCGAAAGAACATTTCTACCGCCAATTTGGTGTTGTATAAGCGTAATCCAAGCTAATGTTTTTTGGGATGCAAGAGGTATTGTATACATTGATTACCTTGAAAAGGGTAAAACTATCATTGGTCAATACTACACAGACTTATTGCAACGTTCATCTGACGAAGAAAAAAATCTTGTTTCATCACGATAACGTACCAGCGCATACGTCAATCGTTGCGATGACTAAAATCAACGATCTGAAGTTGATTATCTATTTCCTAACCTCAAAAAATAGCTTAGCGGTAAGAGATTTGCGGACAATGAAGAAGTAATCGAAGCCGTAAATGGGTATTTTGAGGAGCTTAACGAATCAGTCTATAGAGATGGCATTAATAGACTAGAATACCGCTATGAGAAATGTATCAGCATTGGAGGAGATTATGTTGAGAAATAAAAAAAAAATTCTTAAAAACGTTGTTTTTCTTGGTCAGGCCGGAAACTTATCAATCTACCCTCGTAATAATCAAATTCTTATGCTTAAGTACAGGTGGTAACAAGCTTCATCACACTTTGATCAGACTTTTACTCATTTTGCACGTTTCGTTTGCATTGTTCGACAATTGATAATATATTCATGTTTCCATTAATATGAATAGTATTAATACTTTATTTTGTTCATTATATTATATTTACATGAGTTCTTTCAATAATTTCTCAAATCTATTTTTAAGAAATAAATTTCAACTTCTTAATTTTCAAGTGTGAATTTAAACTCGTATGTTGCAACTCGTTTTGAACTCCTTAAATTCTATCATTGTATTCACAACCGTTCCTCGCGCTTAGTTCTTCTCAGTCCGTTTATTACAAAGTTAGGCGTCACATAAAGCTATTACATATTCCCAAACAAACCTTTATAATAATACTATTTACTTTCTAATAAATCAATACTTCTTTAAATATATGGGATAAATATTTTTTCATTAAATTGTATAATTCGTAAAAGTTTTAGATTAGAACTATATTCAAAATATGTATTTTGATGATGAAAATGAATTAAAACAAGGTTTCGAGATAAAGTACAGAATTTTCAGACTTGCATCTTTTTAAAGTTATGATCGCGTGTCTTCAGTTTATGATATTTTATCGCTTCCACTCAACCTGCCTCAGCACTTGACCATTCAGCTTTTTTTCAATTGCTGAATCGATTTGTTTTAATTTATTTGTGAGCACGTAGCTGCGGTTAAATTCGCTTTAGTTTCTCATTGCTTAGTATACCATCAAGTTCACTTGTGAAACTTTTCGTATTTTTAAGTAAATTAAATTTTTTAAAGTAGACACTGTACTTTGACTTCAGCTCAACCTGTGTAAGCCCTTGGTCACTCAACATATTATCAAGTTTTTTCAAGTGCTCGCTTATCTATCAAAATACAATTCTTGCCCTATCTTTCATTCTTTCCTCCTTTTACTATTCTCTTCACTTTGATCAGACTGTTTCATAAATTACTAAGACATATAAGAAAGGCAAATCAAGGTTTATTAACTATAATTAGTAAAAAAAATTCTTTTGTAGCTTAAACTTCGAATGAGGTTCTAAAATAAATCTAATATAATATAATCGTAACTTTCGATCGTAGATTTAATGAAAACATGACGCATTCGATTCCAACGTATGAATCCCACACGGCCACACAGCAAATCTTTTCACCTATCGTTAATTTAAACGTTGACATTGGATTCCCCGTCTTTGTCTAGTATTTGCATCCACGAATCTTCAATGCCAAGTCGAAAGAGAATCAACTCCCATTCTTCCAACTATTAATGTGACACCACACCGTGAATCTCCTTCGCTGTGTGCATAGCAGTCTGTATCGAATAAGAATCTCGCACGTCTTCGCACTTCCTTATGTGTTAATATAGTTAACAATATGTTTTTGCATTAAAACAATATTAAAAAAAAAAAAAACAGTACAAGAAAATGGGTGCACTGCATCGGTGCCTTCAATAAATGGCTCAACATGTATGTATTTACGTATTTAAATGTCCCAGCGCACAACTAAGCGTTCCGAGGATAAATAAAAAAATAAGTATCTCGAGGTCTGTGCCCGCAAGATACTCTAGTAGTTTAGCACCTCTTGGGTTCGTATTAGTACTCCGCCACACCGTATGGTGTGAGTTTGCATCACATCCAAGGACTATTGGAAGATTGTTGATTCTACAATATTCCACTAGTCTCCGAACATCCCCGGTGGGATTGTCTTTATTGTCATACGGTAGGTAGGCAGATGCAACAACAATTCGCCCCATCCCTACTACCTCCGCCGAGGCTACTGCTAGGTCCCCCGTACAGAGACTGAGCATCGGCACCACATTTACTCCTTTTGCAAGGATACAAGCCTTAAGCCTTAGTGCCTTTAAGTCACTAATACAAGCGGCCCTCGACCCTAGGCCCCTGATCACACCTTTCACTATCCAAAGTTCTTGGATTAGCGATATGCATGTTTGCACCCCCGCCAAACTCCTTAGCATAACGACCGAGGCGTCTTTGCAATGGTGCAGATTAATTTGGAGGAATGAGATACCCGATGGAGCCATTTATTGCTCCATCGTGCTCTCGCCCTCAACATTCTCCACGGGCCCCCGTTCCTCCCGGCGGCTCACCTTAAAGGCCAACCTGCCCAGAAGGTACCAGGGTCTGTGGTCTAGCGCCGCCAACAACCTGACGTGCGATTCCGGCATCGTCAGTACGAGGAGATGTTTATCTCCTCCGTCAGACCTTCCTTCCTTGGCGTCCTTTGTGTTGATGACTCTCCATAGTTTGGTTTTACCCCTGAGGGATGCATTATGCCCCTCAAGCCTTTCCAAGATGGTGGACGGGTTCTCCGGGGGATCCCGTATCCACGTCACAGCCTTGATCCTGGACTGTAGGAGCTCTACACCCCCCCTTTTCAGATTTGCCCCACCCCAGGGTAAGTCCAGAGTAGCCAGTCCAGCGGCCAGTCACTCCTTCGCCTCCGGGTTCTTGGCCACCAATATAATGGCGCCTCCCTTACAGAAAGAGGCATCGAATTTAGGCCATGTATCAGGTGGTGCACTATACATAACCTTCGACACCACCCCTCGAAATTGTGAGAACATTTCTGAGGTGATGGTTGTCTCCGGGTACTCTTCATGTACCACGACACATGTAAGGGGGTTTGACCTTTGGGCAGCCGTGATAATTCCGGCACCCGCTAGCCTTCCTCCCTGGGGGGGGGGCAGAATTCCTTTAGTGTCGCCGCCGCCACTCCCCTCCTTATGCTTTTTAGCAATACCAGATGTCAAGCGCGGAGTCTTGTCAGATCCCTGTCGCCTCTTCATCACTATCTTAATCTGTGTGGTAGGCCCCGGGGTGCCGGTCCCGTTAGCATTTTTCTGCCGGGCCAACTTCTTCCTGGCCGAGCCACATAGCCTCTTTTTCTTGGGGGCAGTACTGCTTCCCTCTACACTGGTTAGTGTTTCAGGGGTCACAACCACTCCAGGCTTGTTGCCTGGAGCTGCGTCCTCCTTGCCCACTTGGCCAGTAACTCCTTCTGAGGTCTTCGGGAGCATTGCATCCTCCCAGGCCTCGCCTTCTATATTTTTCTGTTCAACTTCCGTAAAAGTCCCACGAGTAGCTAGGGAAATAAAAGTCCGCCGACACAGAGCCCCGCATGTGCCGGTAAGGCTATATACTCTGGAAGGTCGCCCAGTGTTCCCGAGGCATCGTTTGCGACCGCTACTACCCCAGCGGCCAAGTCGGTACCCTTCAGCACGATAGCTCCCACCTTGGGTTTGGGAGTTGGATATAATACCCATTGCGCCTCCTTCCGGACGCAATGGGGGGTTGCCCTTCGCCTCTGGAGTATCCGCCTGGCTATTCTTGAGAATCCCGAAGCCCAGCTCCGGCTGCGAGAGAGACCTACGCGGGTTCCTTATTCAAGGATCCCGCAGGAGTGGTTACTCTGGCACCCGAGAGGCCGTTTGCCGCATCAGCACCTTTTCACCATCCAGCCCGCCCTGAGGCAGGGCCGCACCCTCCCAGACCATTGCCGGGTCAGCCGCTAAGATCCCCAGATGAGCCTCCATACCGGCCTACAAGAGGCACGCGACAAGGTGTCAACCCCTGGTGGAGGTAAGCAGTGTTGCTCGCATGTTCGTCGTGAGGCATCGAAAACTACGCGAATCTTTGATGGGCTTATCACAGCGTGATGTGGAAGATACTAAGCCTTTCTGTTGTCACACTCATTATCAGGACTTTTTTTCCATATGTTGTTTTCATAAAGCTCTCATAAAGTCACAGTACGCACGGGCTAACGCGGGATCGCGAGAGAAACGGCAATGAATGTAATTCAGGGAGGACAGGGCTATTCGTCGTGTTTCATCTCCTACGGCAGGTAGATCAGGCTTTAGCGGTAGCCTAACAATATATCTATCGTCCGGAGCTCTTGTATGGGTATCGATGAATTGTTTCTCGCAAAACTGTTCTTCGGATGTTAAACGAATGTCTGTCTGCGGTAACTCTTCGAGCGTCCAAAATTTTTCTAATGATTCTTGAAGAGCATTGCGGGGCACACTATGCAATGCACGCATAGGCGTTTCAGATGTCTGCGCCGCCCGCGGTGCCGCAACATTTTCTATAGGACCGGAGAGAATCCAGCCCAATGCTGTATCTTGCGCCACTAATTCCGAGTTTGCAAAGTGCCGTAATCCGGGACGGAGCAGCTGTCCGTATACCTCGGCACCTAAGATCACATCTACAGTATCCGGCACATAAAATTGCGAGTCAGCTAAAACTATATCTCCAAACTGACGTAGATCAAAATCTAGTAATTTACGTGTCGGTAATTGCGATGTAAGTCGCAGCAAAACAAGGGCGTCTAGATTTATACTATACATCGGAGCTATTATTGATTTTATGGTTAAATTAGTTTTTGCGCGGGCGGATCCGGCAGCCTTGCCTCCTACTACAGATAATGGGATTTGTACTCGTTACTTGGGAAGCCCGAGTAACTGCAATATCGCTTCACTCACAAAACAGCCTTCCGATCCTTGATCCAATAGTGCTCGCGCCCGAGCATGGATCCCATGGGGACCCACTATATTTACCTGCACAGTAGCGAGCAACACAGATCGTTTAGGAATCGAAACATTCGCTGTATGGACGCTCAGAGCTGCCGAGTGCCTTGCATATGGAGTTTTTATAAGAAACGCGGGGCACTTACCAAGGGAGTGCAATCAGGGACACAACGGGCATTTATGCGTGTCGTTTTTCAATGCTTGCCGCGGGCTCGCATGAAAAATCTTTCGTGCACCCAAAAGCGGTTTATTACTAAAGAAATACGTCCGCTTCTCCGATTTATGTTCACTATTGTGATTAGCCATACTCAGCGCATACGGACGATTTTCCAAAAATTTAGATAACTCTAAGAACGTCGGGAAGTAAGATAAATACGCTGAAGGTACGCTGTCAGATGTTACACTAGCCTCCGGCATTCGATCCTTAGCACTTAGCTCGGATTCTCAAAGCTTGCGCGATTCCGAATCCAATCGCGAGCTTATTAAATGCACCAACCAAATGTTCCAATGCTCGACTGGCATTTTCAAATTGGTTAGTGCATGCACTATGCGTTGCGATTCGTCGGCAAATTTTCTCAATTCCGTAGCCGATTCGCGTTTTAGCTGAGGCATATTTAGTAACGGGTTTATATGATTAGAAACGATTATACGCGGATTGTAGAAACGCGCTTTCAGTGCCTGCCACGTTCAATTATAATTTGCACTAGTAGTGGCGACGTCTGTTACCAAATCGGCCGCAGAACCAGTAAGACACGACTTGAGATAATGCAGTTTAGTCGTATCATATACGCGTGATGCATTGTGTACCAGAAAAGTAAACAAATCGCTGAAGCTCTCCCAGTCTTCGTACTTGCCAGAAAAGCTTGGCAAGTCTATCTTAGGTAGTTTAGCTGGACGTACAATCGAATCTTGTATATTTTCCTGAGATCTAACGGACATTCCTCTCTCAAACTCGGCGGATAACGTTAAAAGATAATCTAACGCGTCCTCGTAAGCTGTCTGCAAATTGGCGAAAACGTTACTTCTTATATAATCATCGGTCTCGGCTATGTCACCAGAAATTATCTCGGCAGGCGTGATCCGTGCTTCCGACCAAATTTCACGCAATGCTTCTACTCGTGATGTAACAATAGTAAAATTTAATGTGTCACGTGATTTGTCCTTCATTCGAGCATTCATCAACTTAATTTCAGATAAACGCGGATTTTGCATAATTATAACCTTTTTAAGAGCGGCAGGGCGCATCTTGATTCTCAAATAATAAGTATATGTTGAATCTACAGAGATTTAATGCACTCACAATAATAGATCTAACGCGTTTAAATACTTATGAATAATTGTACACTAAACTCGAAAAAGTATATTAACTATCTAAATATACTAATATAATAAATTTATGCGTGTAATACGGACGATTTACAGTATATACGTAATAATTGTTTAAAAAATTCTCGACGCAGTATA
The DNA here is from genome assembly GCA_018907035.1 of Sycobia sp. Sy_11. Lineage (NCBI taxonomy): Eukaryota > Metazoa > Arthropoda > Insecta > Hymenoptera > Epichrysomallidae > Sycobia > Sycobia sp. Sy_11. The sequence goes on from JACCIC010000004.1 coordinate 3,373,061, forward strand.
ACAATGACTCTTTGCAGTAAGTGACCAATTGCCAAGTGACCTTTTGCATTAAATTTTTTTAAGATCGTATGCGTTTAACCTTCACCTCAACACACATTCCTCACCCGAGGCACCAAAAAATGTCGCATAAATGTTACGCAATGAATACAAATATGAATAATACTAATACTAACAATAATGATGACAATAATAATAATAATAATAATAATAATAATAATAATAATAATAATCAAAATGCAAATGCGTATAGTTATAAGAATGTGTGTTAAGGGAAAGAGTGAAATAAATACAATCGTTAATTATACTATATTAAGTTCTATATTAAGTTTAATTGTAAATATCAAAAAGGCATAAAAAACCTCCACTCAGTAAGTGGAGGAAAAAGCCGTAAAATTAACCTACAATATTTGTGTCTTTATATTAAACAAAAATAATGCAATAGATTAGAAAATATTTGAACTTACAGACAGAATAATGTATACGCGAAAGCAAAAGGTCACTTATAACTATAATAAACTTCGAGAGCTCTCTTACCAAGTAAATTCTGGCGCGTTAGAGGTGAGGCTAAAGTGAAAGGGATCTTCTGCCAATCCTCCTACGCTACATGGTGACTCCTAACGTCTTAGGAAAGGGGACAGCCCTTGACAAGCACGGTAGCAAACGGGCCGAAAAGCCGCTCGAGAAGTCCCTCAGAGATCCGCACAGGGGTGGATCTCAACAAGGCCTGATTGTCAAGTTCACTGATTCACACTAGCATACAGCGCGCCTAACTGTCACAGTTTTACAAGTTTCTTGCGTCGCAAAATATGCACAATACACGTGTATGGATATACACTCGTCGATATTGGCACTTTTGTATAGGTTTTGATGCGCATGACAATCACTAAGCAGCACACAGTTCGTAGGCGAAGACTACCTAAGCGACCTAGCGTAATGTAACACGCGCGAATTCTGCTAACGAACGGCAACTTATGATGAAAATAAAGTACGCAGAAACTAAGACGAGTTAGCACGGGAAGTCGCTGTGAACGGTTTGAATGTCGAGGACAGAATGCCCTTTTCTCGAGGGGAAATCTGTGTTCTTCCTCAGAATTCAGAAAAAGCGAGGAAGAGAGAGAGAGAGAGAGAGAGAGAGAGAGAGAGAGAGAGAGAGAGAGACATTGTAATACGTAAAATAAATAAGATAAAGCTGTGAGAAGAAAATGAAAATCAAATTTATTTTCCGACCTGGCTAAATTAGGGACCGAAATTATATATATATATATATATATATATATATATATATATATATATAAGTTCAAGAGGCGTCATAAATACTGCCGCACAGCCGTCTCGCAGATGCTTCGGTCCCTAGCGCTTCGAGTGGTTGTGAAAGCAGAGGCCTGTCCAGTTTCGGAAATGCGCACCATGGTACGTGTTAAATGCGCCAAGAAAGAGATTATATACATATACATACATATACATACACATATGCAAACATCATATTTATACATATATACATACATATATACACACACGCCTATATATATATATATATATATATATATATATATATATATATATATATATGTATCTACACATACATACACCTACACATACACATTCTTTGGTTTAAATCACTGAACCATAAACAGGGGGATTACCTTAACTGTTACGATCTTTGCTAGACCTGTGTGCAATCTGTTTTTATTAATTACGTGCCTTAAGTATATTATTTGTGTCCACACAAATTCGGATATTTCTGGATTTTTTTCAATTTTGCAGCTAGTAATTTATTGAAGACTGTTTTCAGGACTTTTATATATTGTACGTCTTCTTCTATTGCACTTCTATATATTCTATACTTTGTTTGCAATAATTATATTAATCGTTCAATAATGAGCTGAAATGAATAATCAAATTTAAATTTCAGTTCTAGCTACTTATACACAACGGTCTATTCGGCTGTTCTTAGTACGTTCGGCCATTGTTTCAATTCTAATAGCGGTCTGTCTGTCAACGGATTGACAGAAACCAATTTGTCTTGTCTTTGCGGTAAGAGCTATTCCTAGCTATCGACAGTTAGGCCTCTGCACTTTCTTTACCGCATGCGAGATTCAACCCCATTCGCGCATCCTCTTCTCACCGTTTTTATCGCTGTTTTCGCAAATGACACACGGTCTCTCCGTTCTCTGTTCGCTTATTCCTTAAAGTTTTCTAACCAACGCATGAAGGTGTGGCAGTGTATGATTCAAGTGCGATATAATTAGTTTCGTGCGCTTGCACGGGATTTTACCCGATAATTTCTATTTTCATCTTTTTTTCGAATCCTATTTCGTGCACTCTAAATTCTAAATTATAATTTATACAGCTAGATCCTAATAGAAATGCGTCATATTGAATGTCTTTGTATCGATTATTATCGTGCGAGTGCTAAAAAATAGCCATGCCTATTGTCTATTTCTTAGCCTGTGTTGAAACGCTTTTTTCGATAGATTTTTAGCATCTTATGGAAGAATCATAAAAAAATATAGTAAGGCAATAATTGAAATTAAACTTTTAATTTAAATAGTTTAAAAAATGATTACAAAATGGCTAATGAACTGCAAAATCAAAAAATCGATTGTTGAATCCACTTGTTATCATCTACAAATTAAGTATTTTTTCGACATTATAAATGGCTTTTGATTTATAGTATCCATGAAAATTAGCAAAGAAATGCTTATAAGCAATAAAATACCCTTTAAAGTATTAAAAATATTAAAATAATTTAAATATCAATTTCTTAATACTTTAGAGGATATTTTATTAATTACAATTTAAGAAGATTTTATTGAAATAGATCAATTTACTCTCCTTAGATATATATATATATATATATATATATATATATATATATATATATATATATTTATAAAAAATATGGAATTATAACCAGTATTTTTAACACTCATTCCATTCATTTTTAATTTATTTTCACTGATTTTAGATTATCAAGAAAACACAATGAATTTACATAACAATATTATTTTCAAATTAATTTTTTAACGTTTATTTATTTTTAATAATATATATAGATATAATTTTACAATTTCATAATTTTTATCTCGCTGAACAAAACGCTGAAAAAAATTTTCTGACTCATCGAGGTCTCGAATCGCTGATACTCCGATTAGCAATCTAACGCCTCAGTCACTACGCTACGCATAGTTACATATAGCTAAAATTGCTTCTAATGCATTGATAATAATAATTGTTAATCGTTGCAATATTTATTTGTTTGCGCTCAACTTTACAGATGCTAAGAGTTGCGAGGGACTTGATTTTGTAAAGGCTGTAAAACCTCTTCCTCACTTACTCTTTCATTATCAGTTATTCTCACAGTTGAATTACTATTACTTAAATGAATTTTATTTATATTAAGATCACTAAACTTATCGACACTGCTTCTATTAGTATTACATAAAGTTTTACTAAAATCACATTCACTGTTATTCTAAATATAATGAAATGTGACAGTCTTTGGAAGGCAAGTATTATTATTAGAAGTATTATTTTCTACCCTGCTTTTTAAGTCCTGTTTAAAAATTTTTTTCACAAAACAGTGCTTTTTTCAGCATTTGTATTACTCATGATTTTTTAGAAAGTTCTATATATAACTACTATTTTTTAGACATTTAACATATTTTTTTAAGTGATTTCTATCATCGATTGTCTTGAAAACGTCCACCATTTCTTCCACAAAACATCCTGGAACTAATTGTAAAGACGTCATCTACATATCATTTATAGACGATTGGTTCCAAATTCAATTTAACTTTCTAATTTTCCATTATTAAATTAGCTATGATCGATAATAAAGGTAATCCCATTAGAATAACCATATCTTTGTTTATAGAAAATCTTTTGAAAAGAAAAAATTGTGTTAAAACTAAATCTATTACTTTAATAAATTCATCTTTCGTTAATTTTATCTGTAAATTAATTTTTATCTACTTTTTTTATATTACTTCTTTAAAAAATTTAATGGTATTTTCGTAAACAATGAGACTACATATAATGAAATTATCTTATAATCATTTAAAATAATAATATCTTGAACTATGTCATAAAAATTCCAACTGTTTTGAAATTAAGAGTAAGTTTTTCCAATTATTTTGACTAAAACATCTCATAAACATTTAGGAATTTTGTACGTTGAAAAATTAATTGCTGATATTATTAGGAGTGTGAATAAGTCTTTCCCGTTTTTTGTAAGAGATGGCGCCACCAATACTGTGCGAGTATTCAATGGTTACATATGTCATAATCAAAGCTTATTCATATGTCAACAATTCCATACTAACACATTAGTTAAAATTTTTTCGCATCATAAATTTTTGATATCGTGAAAATGTCGAAATTTGAGCCGAGTCGACGTCATTTGCGGGAAGTTTCACTTTATTGGTTCAATTTGAAGAAATCTGCTGCCGAGACGCATCGATTGCTTCAGGAGGCTTATGGAGAAGGTTGTGTCGATGATTCAAGTGTTCGCGGATGGTTTCGACGCTTCAAAAGCGGTGATTTCGACGTGGAAGACAAGGAGCGTTCCGGGCGGCCGCAAATCTTTGAAGATCGAGAATTGGCGACTTTGCTTGATGAAGATTCTTGTCAAACGCAAGAAGAACTTGCTGAAGCATTGGGAGTTGACCGAACAACCATTTCCAAGCGTTTGAAAGCCATGGGAATGATCCAAAAGCAAGGAAATTGGGTGCCGTACGAACTGAAGCTGAGAGACGTCGAACGGCGTTTTTGCACTTGCGAACAGCTGCTTCAGCGACACAAAAGAAAGGGTTTTCTGCATCGTATCGTGACTGGCGATGAAAAGTGGATACGTTACGATAATCCGAAGCGAAGAAAATCATGGGGACTACCCGGCCATGCATCATCATCGACGGCCAAGCCAAATATTCATGGCGCCAAGCTCATGCTCTGTATATGGTGGGACCAGCTAGGTGTGGTTTACTATGAGCTTCTGAAACCGAATGAAAGGATCACAGGCGAGGTCTATCGACGACAATTGATGCGTTTGAGCCGCGCACTGCGAGAAAACGGCCACAATACTCCGACAGGCACAACAAAGTTATTTTGCAACATGACAATGCTCGCCCACATGTTGCACCGCCGGTGAAAACATACTTAGAAACGCTCAAATGGGAAGTCCTACCCCACCCGCCGTATAGTCCAGACGTTGCTCCGTCTGATTACCATCTCTTCAGATCGATGACGCATGGTCTGGCTGACCAGCACTTCCATTCCTACGAGGAAGCCAAAAAATGGGTGGATGACTGGATAGAGGCCAAACCGGTCGAATTTTTTCGCAACGGGATTCGTATGTTGCCAGAAAGATGGGAAAAAGTTGTAGCTAGCGATGGCCAATACTTTCAATAATTCATTTGTAACCATTTTTTCACAATAAAGGCTCAAAATTTGAAAAAAAAAAAAAAACGGGAAAGACTTATTCACATACCTGATATTATTCTATATGCTAACTGCTCTTTATAAATTTTGAGAACCCCATAACATTTAGCTCCTATGCCATTTCGTATTTTAAAAAGTTAAACAGACTGCCATTAATACAACTTTAATTTCTAATATTTTGATAATTCTTTCAATTTATTTTTAAGTCTATTGATATGAGGATTTCCAATTTTCCTATAAGTTGTATGATCCTGTAACATCATTATAATTTTATTTTAGTATTATTTTTTATTTCAGATTTCAGATAGGTCAAAAAAGATAGTTCACTTTATGAAAATTGTATTTTATAGACCCCACCATTAACGCAATTGTACAACTTCAAAACAATAACAAACATACTATTGCAAAGAATAGAAATATTACTCATTAATAATAATACCATCATATTTTCAATTGTTTTTCTGTTTCAATATTTTTATTTACTGATAATTATTTTAATTATAACTATTTAAAAGTATTCTATGTTATATTATTTTCCCGCACTCGGGGCGCAAAATACGATTTTCTGCAGCTGTCTAGAGGGAGCAAAATACTACTTTTCCTTCCTAGGGAGGAAAAGTGTTTATGGCCGATTCCCGACCAATCAGAAAGTAGAATTTTACTTTTCCTCCCTTGAGAGGAAAAGCGAATGAACGGAACCGTGTAGTCCGGTAGGATTCTCAGTTTTCCGTGCCTCCATAACATCTGGCATTTACGATGTTTAGACTTATAGTATATATGCCACTCGACTGCAGGCTCAACCTTATATGCGCCAGTCGACCGCGGGTTCGACCTTTTTGTTGCACTTTGAGTTAGGTATTCAAGATTTTAAAATGAAATAAGATTTATATTATATGTGAACTTTATTATAAAAATTCTTATAGTTTTTTAAGTATTAACAATTATCTATATATATTTTTAATTAGTTTTAATTTTAAATTCTATTTATTATGCTTTTAAATTTTTTTAAATTTTATTTTAAGATGGATTATTAATAAATTTTTAATCTTCAATTGATTATTCTTATTTCTTTTTAGTAAAGGAGGCTCTACTCCTAACCCCCGGTGGGGGCTTCGCCTCCTGCACCCCCACCTCCCGATCCTACATCTCTTCTTAACATACATTATCAATTTCACAAATAAGAGAAAATCATTTAATTTTATGTTTGCAGAATTGCAGGAATAACCTTAAGAGAAAACCGAAAATATTATATTTTTTCAAATCCAACGAATTACATTTTATGTTAGGGTAACTTACTTCGGTGCGAGTTTTATCTGGACTTTTAGATATTATACCTGATGGCTTTATATAAGCATGACTAACACGAGGGGGGGGTTGACATTGTTTAAGTCTGTGAGTTTGTCATTCAATTTTTTGTGCATTTCTTTGAAGAAAAAGTGCCCTCGTATGGGAAAATAGTATGTGACACAATGTTCAATGAACAATATCGTTTCATAAATAAGGTTTACTCTAGAATGTTACCGTATTATTTAACTTTAAATTATGTAGGGAATTTTTCTGTTTGTCTCTTTTATAAATGAATTTAAACTTAAAATTAAAGTAGTTTACGAAATTAATTTTTATGTGAGGAATTTATAAAAAATAATTTTTATTTCAAAATAATAAATATTCATTGCATTAATTTATTTTAGTAAAATAGTATTTATAAAATAAACTATTAAATAATTTATTTATATTACAATATACTGCGTATTTTAATTATTAATTAAGGAAAATTATAAAATTTGAAGCTTAATTAATAATAAAATAATAAGTATAATGACATACATTATTTTTTATTGTAATTTATTATATAAGTGTAAATTAAGTTTTTTATAAATATATTAATATTAAATTAATATTTTAATTTTAGCTGCTGGAGGAAAAACTGTAGGATGCCAAATTGGAGTTATTGATAATAGCTTACATCTTATATTACAAGTGCCGCAATCTCTTCCTGAAGAAAAAAGATTTGACATTATGATGTTAGCATTAATTCTTCTTATTAATTTAATAGAGCAATGTGAAGATAATAAAAAATTACTAGTTAGCTCCAAAACATTCTCACTCAATGAAGGTACAGAAAATTTAAAACGAATTTTGTTATTGAAATTCTATTATACATATATTACAATATTTTTCTTTATAACTTTATTCCTTAATCAAATTCACGAATTTGTTGTAATATTACTTTCAGGTCAACAATGTCAATTGGATGCATTAATTAATCTTTTCTATAAACAAGAAGAACTTGCTCGTGCAGAAGAGCAAAAGACCGATGCTATTTTGGATGGTAAAAAAGATTCAGAGCAATCAGAAACTGTTTCTACCACATCTAAGTCTCAAGAAGAATTTATAGAAGAAACTGTTGCTAAACGTAATATTTATTGTTTATTCAATCTTACTTTATCCTAGTCGTGCAGTCGATTAATAATTCTTTCTTTACAGTTTTGCAAAAAGCAGGAAGACATATGGAACATACACTTATTGGCGCATATGTCGTACTTTTATTAGGCTATTTGATAATGGATAACAAAGTAAGTATGAATAGTTATGTATAATATTATCCATCAGGCTGTAATAACCCGATGTAGTAGAAATAATATTTTATAAAGAAGCTTGTTCTAACTGAATAAATGTACCTACACTCTTTATTATTCTAAGTTATTCTGCTTTTTACCAATTATGTCAATAGGACTCAAAAAGCAAATGGAAGTGCAAGGGGTAAAAATATCTATTAAAATAAAACTAAAAAAATTATATTTTTTATTAAACGACAATCTGTATTATCGTCAAAAGCCATGTTAATAATTTTATTTATGTTTTTATTCCAACTTCTTAAGAAATAACAATTTTTCTGAAATTTCCTTTTCTACATGAGGTCAAAAAATGATATTAAAGAAAATGAAACCTATACTAAATTATAGCAAAATACTAATAGGAAAGAGAATAGAATTAAAAATTATACTTATGTGTCGATTGTTCTGAATTAAATTAATAAATATTGTTATTGGTCTAAGTCTATTTTTAATATAATTTATTGTAGTAATAAGTTTTATTTCAGATTCTAAGGGAATCAATATAAACAAGGACAGTCTGACTGTCATTATTTTAAATAATATATTATATTATAAATACTGTAAGACCGATAAAAATATTTATTAATTTAAAGAGAATAGAAATCTATTCTATTCTTACGTTATTACAATATTCTTTAAGTAGAGCATCAATTTTCATAAAAAACATCGAGATGTTCTTATAGAAAAAGTAATTTTCAAAAAACTATGTATCTATATTGAAGTTTATAGAAAACTAGGAAAAAATTTTAACAAAAAGCTTTAAAAAATTAAAATCAGATTAAGATAATGACAAAAAAAGAATAAAAGAATTTGTTTTTAAAAATATATATAGGTCATTAAAATGAATATACAGGTCATAAAATATTAATAGAATAAATATTATATTATTTAGTATTTCATATTGTTTAGTTAATTTATTAAGTATAATTATATAAAATTATCAATAACAATTTTAATACATAATAATATTATTTTAGGATTATGAATGTTTGGTTAGAAACAGATTACCAGATGGAACATTTGTAACCATGGTCGCTGTTCTTCAAAAATTTTTTAATTTTATGAATTTGACAGCATCGGTAAGTACTATTTCAGATTTATTTATACACAATAAATTATAAAAAAATTATTGAAGAATAATGAATAATAATTATTAATATTGAAGAATAGAAAATAAATAGCAACGTTACAGTTTACATATATTTTTTAATAATAAATTATGTTGCAAATTATACTAGATAGTTAAAAAAGCAAGCACTTTTGAATAATTTGGAAAAGAATCATTTTATCAAATAATTATAAGCTTTTTGACTATTAAAAAAAAACAATGGATGCTCGTTTCCTCTCATTTCTTTCAGAGTCCACTAGTCTCCGTCTGCATTTTTTAATTCCAATCTCTCGACCGAAAATTCAAATCTTGCGTGTTTGATCGGCTATTAAACATTGGTTAATTACTCGAAAACTTACAAAGATTTATGTCATTTCTTTTAATTTTTGTATTTAGATTTTTATAATCTATGCAGATATGGTAATGTGTTTAGTCAATTCTGTAAAATCCGGTACATAATTTCTATGATTTCTCATTAAAAACTAATCGAGATGGGTATTAATAAAAAATTCATATACAATTTGTTGAAGAGCCAATAATTATATGTTTATTTTTCTAAAAAGTTATCATTAGTGAATTAGTTTTTGATAGTTAAAGCCTATCTGTTTCATAGACAAGACTTACTTATCAAAAACTATAATGTCTGCTAAAAATAGAGATTTAAAGATATAACAGTGCCACATGGAATTTGAATATCTATTTACTAAGAAAGAATTAACTCTATGAAAAAAATTGTACACTAAAATGAAAACTAGGATTTAAAATACTAAAAAATTTATTATAATTACAATTTTTTAAAGTTATGATATAATTTTTTTTTATAAATAGCTAAGTAAGCTTATAAAATACAAAAGTAATCAATAATACTATGTGAATTATGGTATTATTTTTAATGTGTAAAATACATTTAAGAATGGACCTAGCATTATACTTTTGAAAACTAAGAACTTTAAAAGTCAAGATAAGAAAAGGCACAAAAAAATATAAAAAAACTAAATCTAAAATAAAAATATTAAAAAAATTTAATATGATTAATAATCTATATTATTTTATATAACTTATCCTATTTCTATTATTCATTATTCTGTCTTTCTGTGTATCGTGTTTATAGTATATCTGCATTATTAAAGATTAAATATATTATGTATTTTTATATGCATACGCATATTATTACATTATTATATAAATTATTAAACTAACTCCGGGTTCTTGCAAACAGAATTTTCGGGAAAGCATTATATTTACCATACGCAACTCCTTAAATGTAACTACAATGTGAGCGTGCGTAGTTGACGCTCTTATCGGTCAGTTGTATCAGCGACCAGTACGTGGCGACTTCCATTTTGTCGAATTTGAACTCAAAGTCAGAAGCTTAAGCTAATACCAAGTCAGTTCATTGGAATGGTCATATTCAGATTTGGGATTAGTCTCCTAAAGAATTTATGATTTTAGTCAGATAACTCCAGTACCTTGGTATTGTTCGAACATTTTATTTTTTCTTATGTAGGAAAATCTCTCACTCTCTCTCTCTCTCTCTCTCTCTCTCTCTCTCTCTCTCTCTCTCTCTCTCTCTCTCTGGGATCTGACATAGAGGCTACCCTAAATTGTCTGAATACCCATTTGCTTGAAGGCCTAACCCGCTTTGTCCCATTAGTAACCCCATTATCCCATAAAATATCTGTATATGATTGGTGCTCTAAATATACCAAACAGCAAATTCAGAAGCGTAAAAAAATTGAATTGTACTTCTGTCGACTGCCCATATACAAATTAATAAATATTTTTTTATTGGTCTTACAGTCCAATCAATTCCATCCAAAAATAAAATAAAATAAAAATAAAAAATAAAAATAATAATAAAAAATAAAAAATAAGAAATAAAAATAAAAAATAATAAAAATAAAATAAAAAATAAAAATTAAAAATAAAAATTAAATTAAAAATTAAATTAAAATTATAATGACAGTCAGACTGTCCTTGTTTACATTCACCCCCGTAGACTAATCTGAAAATAAAATATTAGCTGAAAAAATTCTTTGTTAGTAAAGTGCAGTCTGACTGTCCCCAACACCCTTACCTAATTGAAGACTTGTCCAACGTTTCGAGCTCGCTTTCAGAAGCGTAATCTTCTTTATCGCAAATATAGACGCTCTAGACTGTAAACTGACTCGAAAAGTATAGGAGGTCAAAACATATGACTTGGCAACTAATTGAACCCTCAAGATAACATCACTAACATCAGCGACTATCCAAAATAAAAGACTCTAGACAATTCTGGAAAGAATTGAGAACCTTAGGTCTGTCACAGAGTCATAACACTCCTGCTCTCAAAATACCGATTGATAACATCAATCAATACTTCGCTGCCATATCGACAGATTCAAGCCTTTCTCCACTATATTCCTGTCATAAACATCATCCTTCTACTAACTCTCACACTATCCCATCATTTAATTTTACTACTATATCCAAAAATGATATACACAATGCCGTCCAACACTTCAAATCACAAGCCAAAGGTATAAATGGATTCCCTAAAAATTTCATATCAGCAACACTCCCAGTGATACACTCTTGCATTGCAATTATTTTCAATGAATCCATACGACAAGCTTACTTCCCACCAACATGGCGTAAATCCATAATACTCCCTATACCAAAAATTAAGTTCCCAAAGTCCCGAGTGATTATCGTCCAATTTCAATATTAAATTTCATATCCAAAATCTTTCAAAACAGCATATATACCCAGTTGACGAAGTTCCTGTCACAAAACAACACACTAAATGAAATGCAAACAGGATTTCGACCTGGCTTTAGTACCGAGACTGCCTTTTAATCGCTTTTGTAATATCTGAGAGAGGGCATGAATAAGAAATTCGTCACGATTATGCTACAGGTCGATTTCTCTAAAGCTTTCGACAAAGTCTCTCATCCTATTCTACTGTACTGAACAAAATGTCTGCTATTGGTTGTACTCAAGAGGTTACAATGTGTAATTCACATCTCTCTGGTAGAGAACAAAGGGTGGCCGTATCGAATAATGAGAAGTCCAAATGTATAGGTACCAATCTCGATGTTCCACAGGGCTCTATCCTCGGACCGGCGCTTTTCTCAATTTACATTAACAGCATTTGCTCTCATATACCATACCCTTTACACTACATTCTATATGCAGATGACTTGCAGATTTTCATTCAATGTACACTTGAAGAAAGCAGAACAGCAATTCAAAAATTAAATACACAGGCAGTCGCTGTCTCCAATTGGTCCAATCGCAATCGGCTTAAGCACTCCTCCAAAACAAAAGCAATAGCCTTTGGATCTCCATATTTCAATAAACTATTCAAAAACTCGCAAAACGAAAATATCTTTCTTAATGACATCATTATCTCATTTCAAGTGTCAGTTGTAAGCCTTGGTGTTGCATCAGACAGTAAACTTGTATGAAAAAAGTATATACTTAATATTTCAAACAAAATTAATCCCGTTCTCTGTCGACTTTATTTCTTTAGAAAAGCTACAACTTTCTCCCTAAGAAAACATCTTATTCAAGCTCTGATCTTCCCTCTAGTAGACTACTGTTCTCTCATTCTCACTGACATTACCGATGAGCTCGATCTGAAAGTGGAAAGATTGTTAATCAAGGGAATTCGCTACATCTATGACATTAAAAAGAGTGATCATGTATCTAGTTATAGAAATAATCTGCGCTGACTCAGAGTTTCTACTCGAAGAACATTCAGAGCTGTATTTCTTCTATGCAAACTACTTCAAACGAGACGGCCCACATACTTACTCACTACTTTTCTGAATATACATACCCTCGACCTCTTAGAGGATATTCAGCCCCTTTAGTAATCCCACCTCACTCCAAGCACGTTCAGTCTCAATTCTTTCATCAACTCTGCCTATTTATGGAATTCTCTCCCTCTGTCTGTCCGAAATCTTCCTACCTTGTCCTCTTTTAAACTGGCCCTATTTAACTACCTATATTATGAGCAAATCTCCACGTAGTATCTTTCATCTCTAAATACTAATCTACCATCCTCTAGAATTAGCCAACTCTTTTTTTTTTCATCCTAGCTATCTGACTCCTTTCCATCACTAACCCATACTTATTGTATTATGAATTTGTTTATTTTTATTATATAACACTATTGTAATTTATATATCGTCCATGTAAAATAAGCTAAGTTTATTTTTACAAAATTTATATCAAATTTACTTACTCTGTACAACATGCTGTACATATAATAAAACCAAATTCTCTCTCTCTCTCTCTCTCTCTCTCTCTCTCTCTCTCTCTCTCTCTCTCTCTCTCTCTCTCTCTCTCTCTCTTTCTCTCTCTGTGCGTGTCTTATTCATATGAGATGGTTATTATCAAACATGATTTTATAAGATGCTCCAAATATATAAAAAAAAAATCAAATCACTTTTGGAAAAAGTTTAATCTACAATTAGAAGGTTTTTTTTTAAATCTATTGAATTTGTAAACTTAGATCAAATGTTAGTAATGACCATTAAGATTATTTCAATGTTAAGTTAATTTCCTTTATCGTGAACCGAGATTTTGTTACAATTTGATATAATATACATTGTAAAATAAAATATAATACATTAAACATTATATTATTTTAAATAAGAATTAAAAAACAAAACAACTAGCCGCTTTAGAGGCACGTCACTAGTAGCGAGCACCAGCTTGGTAGACCACAACTGATCATCTCGAAATCAGGATGTGTAGACGGTCGAGTTCGAAGAGTCGTTAGACTTACATATATATGTATATATATATATATATATATATATATATATATATATATATATATATATGAAATTTTTCTAATTTTTTTTAATAAATTCAGAAAACCATGATTATTATGGCCTTTTTATAGATTCGGAAATAAATATCCAATTTTTGTTTAAAGCCATTACGATATTTTCAATCAGAGTACTAAGAGCATTAAAAAACATAAGTATATAATTATGCAGAAAAATAGGACGAGAAAATTATCTCAGAACTAACTGAATACAGGCGACACCACTGAGGATTTTTCAAAGGAACCCCAAAGTAGAATTATTGATTTTTTTTCTACAGAAATATTATTATAGATAAATTTATCTAAATAAAATGTAGACTTTTATATATATATATATTATTTTTTACATAAATGTTTTTAAGGTAGTACGTCCCGCTCAAACGTGCTCAAGGAATTTTTATGACATATTATGGTATATGTATTAGGGGTAAAGGAGGGCTTCAGCAAAATTTTTAGTTGTCTTCTACTGGCTTACTACCACATAGCACGGCATATACATACACGATAAATATACAAGGTTTCGATGAAAAATTGTAAATAAAAACAATGTCGCGTTTCGACCACGAGCGAGCTTGATCGTGTCAAGGATGATCAAGTGTCAAGGATTCACGGTTTATTATTTATTTATTATTTATTTATTTATTTTATAACAGCTATTTAGAGGATACAGTATTTGTCGCTGTTATGAAAACTCTTTTCAAAATCATAGATCTATTGGACAGAAAAATTTCAGTACACCTCCAGTCCTATATCACAATATACTTTCATCGATATATTTTCTTATTTTTTCATCTGAAATATTATTTTTAACTTTTAGTTTTTGACAATCGCCCGCGTGTTTCAAATTTTTAGTTGTAATGTTGAATAAGATAAATGTTTTTCATAGTACTGCCAATTCTATTTTTTAAAAAAGGTAATTATATTGTAGTTTAGATTACTAACAGTATATTTATATCAAAAATTCCGAAAATCGACAGAACATTCATTGAAAAAAAATGCAATGCCCGATTACTGTGTGTATGCGCGTGCTCGTAGTCATAATAGTATATCAGGGATCACTGTAATACAATTGTATAAGAATGTATTTTAATTTCAAATGCTTTAAATATAGTTATATTTTTTATACTAGATTTGCCTTTTCAACCTTACTTTAAAACTTATTTAAAGTTAAACTTTATGATGGATTTTTTGTGTAACTGCTGTTTTTACTCATAAAGTCTATGTGACCGAAATTTTATCAAAAAAGGTTCCTTCTGCAAACAATGCTACCTGATGACTGTAAACATCATTCGGCGTTGTATTGTCAGACTATCCTTATTTAAAACCATATTATTAGTGATCGAGAATGTGAAAGTTACAAATGCAATTTTATTATAAAGTAATATAATGATATTGGTAATCAATTACCTCTAAATTAATTCATTATACAATTAATGGTATAATATTACTTTTTATTACTTATTCATAACTCTTTTTTTTAAAGCCAGTTCTGATAAATTGTCAATGATTTAACGCAATTTAGTCGAGATCTACTCCAGCAAGTGGTCAATTTTTCAATCAATAATATATACTACTATGTACAAATATGAGTAAGACTTGATTTATAACTTATGAAATCTTTAATTATTTTTCTAAATCTAATTGATCCCCCTCAAAATAACCCCCCACCCCTCACCAGATACAATGCAACTATGCCAACGTTTTTTCGACTTTTCAAAGCATTTTTTATACTCGTATTCCGGAATGGCCATCAGTTCCTTCTTCGATTCGGCTTTTATTTCTTCAATCAAATTAAAACCGTGTCTTCGAAGTGGTCTATTGAGTCTAATGAACAGCCAGAAGTCACACGGTGCAAAATCAGGCGAGTACAGTGGTTGCGGAACGATATTGGTTGAATTTTTGGCGAAATGTTCACGTAAAATCAATGCAGTGTGAGCTGGTGCATTATTGTGATGCAAAAACCAAGAGTTGTCTTTCCATAAATCAGGCCTTTGGAGACGAATAGCTTCACATAAAGGGCGCATAACACTCAAATAAAATTCTTTGTTAACCGTGGGCCGGTTGGAGGTAATTTATAATGCACCACACCACGATAACCGAAGAAAACAGTGAGCATAACCTTGATTTTTGAGCGACTTTGGCGTGATTTTTTCGGTCTCCGCTTTCCTTTGACACAATATTCGCTCAATTGATCGGTTGTTTCTGGATCTTAAGCGTACACCCAATCTCGAGTTCCATCATGAACTCATGCGTTCCATCTTGTCCTGATAGTCCTAAAGCATCGTTTCACAGACTTCCATGCGACGCTGTTTTTCAAAAAAAATGAGTTTTTTGGTACCAATCAAGATTTCACTCTTTTCAGGCACAAAATGTCTTTCAAAATGATATTGACTGGCCCATTTGAAAGTCCAACAATATCAACAAGCGCTCTAGTAGTCAATTAACGATTTTACGTAACCAATTCTTTGATTTTGTCGATCTGTAGCCCATCAGTAGATGTTCTTGGTCGTCTTTGATGCGGTTCGTCTTCAATACGTTTTCAACCTTCTTTGAATAATTGTGTCAATCAAAAACACTTACACTTGACATTGACTTCTCACCAAAGGCCGTCTGCAACATTCTGAACGTTTCGGCGGCCGATATTTCATTTCGCGCACAAAATTAAATGCTACTTCTTTGTTGAATAATTTCAGACATTATAAAAACCGAAGAGACAATTTTTCTTTGTTGATAAAACACAAGGGTTACTATATAAGACATGAAGATAATTGCGTTAAATTTGGCACAGATAACTCACTACCAATTTAAAAATAAAAACATTTGTCCAAATTGGTAAACCCGGGAAGTTTGAATTGAAAAGTATTACTCATATTTGTACACAGGAGTAAGATTTATCCTATTAGTTTCGTCCACGAACACTAACTCTGCGCGAGCACTATCCGCAGCAATTTTACCAACTTCAGACACCACAAATTATATTGTCAGTACCGAGCTGTACTACAAAATTATACTGACATTTTTTAATATATATATATATATATATATATATATATATATATATATATATATATATATATATTAAAAAATGTCAGTATGATACTGACAATATAATTTGATTGAAAAATTGACCACTTGCTTAAGTAGATCTCGACTAAATTGTGTTAAGTCATCGAAAATTTATCAGAACTGGCTAATATGATATATCTAATTAACAATTCTAATGTTTATCTAAATCTCGTTCGTCTGCAATTTATCTTTACTGATAGTTCAATGTCGATGGTTGAGTTGACGATTTCCAATTTCTTTGAATAACACTGCGCATGCCATATAGTAGACGTGCCGGTATTTCCAAATAAGGATTGTGAACGAATAAGATTGATATAAAATAAAAAAATAAACTCGATTAGAAGTTTGCAAGACAATACATTTATTATATACATATATACTGATATACATATATACTTACAATCAAGAATAATATATTTTATTATTACGATGCTATAATTGAAATTTTGGTAATTTTTTGAAATGGTAAAAATGGAAATATAAGATATTAATGTTCGAATATTTTTAAAAATATTATTTGTTATCATTTCTATATTTAATTATACCTTGTGTTACAATTAAAATAGTATAATTTTTTTTGTCTTAGTGCAGAATTAGAAACACTTAGTATCAACCAATAATTATAACTATATATTGAAGAAAAATTAATCAAAAGATTTTTAAACTTTGAAAAAAATGTTTTTCGAATTTTATGGGAGAGTTATACCCTGGTAGAAATGTATTCTAGTTTTAAGGTATAAGCAAAGAATTTTCAAATGAAGATACCTAGTAACAAGGTATATTTGTTCATGAGTAAATAGGAAAACATTTAACGTTTTGACAGTCATTTCGACCAATTTAAAGTTACATTTTTTAAGCTATTTTTTAGGTATTTCATACCCAATAGTTAGTATCGCATAAATGTACTTTAGGTTATGTAAAAAATCTACCTTAAAACAAACTTGAAACTAGATATAAGATATAGCCCTGATAAAAAAATAATATCGTTATTATGCTTTCTTATATAAATTCATTGACTTTAATCATTATTTTAATTAATTAATTATAAATGTTTATCGAGCTTATTTCGAAAATTTTCAAGTAACTTATAAGTACACTCGTTCTATATACCTTGTACATCTAATACATATAAAATGGATTGTCAATAGTTTACACATTCGTATACAATTATGTTATACTTATGTAAACTCATAATCGGGCTTTTATATATATATATATATATATATATATATATATATATATATATATATATATATATATAGCCAAGATACTGTTTTACCACTTGCGTCAAAGAATCCCATCAGTGGATTATTAAGGATGTGTTTCAGAAATAGGGTTTTTGCATGATTTTTTTAATCATGATCAATGAATAGCTTATAAAGTAATTGGAGGTATTTAAAAATATTTAATTATATTTTAATTATAAAAAAAGTAACAAAAGTCCTAACTTTTTAAAAATTATGAAAATATGATGGAAATACTCGAATGTACCCGAAGGATATGCATTCCATTCTTAATATACCATTATTAAATTTCAACAATTGCTTTCTTTTATCTCCTATTGTTTTTAAAATATCTTTTATCCATTAAAAAGCATCAAACGAGTATAAACAAATACATCCCGAAATACCAAGAAATACACTCATTAAGTTAGTGACAGTATTGAATGAATCATTTATATTCATATGGAAAGAAAGAAAATATTCTTATAAAAAATTTTATAAGGAAAATTAGAGTAAAACTGATTTAATTCAAACTTACAAATAATGTTTTCTTATCACAGTAACAATAATTTACTAGACAAATTTTTTTATTCCTACCAAACAATACATAAAAGCCAGACAAGGAGTAAGACATGAAAAATTGTATCTTTTTTCTATATTAAGTGTTTCTTGCCATCAAAATCCGATATATTTCATATGTTAACCAATACAAAGCGTTTGCTTAGATAATGTCTAACTTATTCGAGTTTTAAAATTATTTTTCAAACGTAATCATTATTAAAAATAAAAAATTCTCTAAAAACTAGTGAAAATTCCAGAATAATTTTATTTAATTTTTAAAACAATAAAAAGTATAATATTTTTTTATGCATAAACCTATTTCAGAGACGGGTGGAAAGAATTGCCGAGAAATATACCATATGTGCATGCTAAGTATTTCGAATTCCATTGGAAATTTGTCGAATTGTTACTGTTGTGCACAGCCAATAATGAGTGCTTACTTCACGATAGTAATTAATTAACAGTTTTATATCTTACATTTCATTATAATTATGCATTCTTTTATCTTTCAATATACCGTATTAAATCAGTATAGACAAAAGAATAAGTTTGTTTTATCTATGTTCTGTAAGTGTTAACGCTATTCAAGCATTAATTGGTAGTGACTTTACATATCCGTTAATTACTATCACTACTAACTTATTATAAAAAAATCTTTATAAAAACAAGCGATTTCCTCTCTATCTACATCATCAGCATAATTGCGAGATTAGCATTTTGGTTTCCTCTTCCTCTCGAAATCCAATATTGCTGAAATTTCTGAAATTGCTGCTGCTATAATTTGTTTATTACAGTCTGGGCACACAGAAAGGGTTTCGTAGCAGATTCAAGATCCTGTCGCTAATTTGATGTTACTTTATGAATTTCAGTGCGCTGAATCGATTTTTCGAGGTTATCAAGCGGTTATTTTTTGAGAAAATTAAATAAATTGTATTATATAATCCAGTCATATTAATAAATAATTATATTTTACTGATTTTTTTCTCTTGCTTTTATTTCGTAACATCCATGTTTCAAGAAAAAATGACAACGAGACCTCATTATATCCACATTTCGCACGATCGAGTATTTCAAAGCTTATTTCTGTTGAAGTAATGAAGATAATAAAACTTTTCCATACATCAAATTGTTCATTATGAATCAAAGAATCATTTTATTTAGTTTTTATTTTCTTTAATTCTTAATCCTTGACTTAAATATAGATGCCCGAATAAAAAACAATCTTGACATTCACATAAACAATAAAACAATTTTGCCTTTACATAAATTGTTAACAAAACCGTTCTTTTCCAAATTAGAAAAGAGCTTTAATTACTTATGAAAACCTGTATATAAGCATGGTATAAAACTTAATTGTAGTTATTTGTAAATAATTTTTTTTTCTTTTCAGAATGAAATTAGTAGCTGCGGGAATGCTGCCACAGAGAAAGTTATTAAGTTCCTAAAATTATCTGATGCAAGACTTTCAGATGAAAAAATTGATTTAAAATTGACTTCAGAAGATCGAAAAAATACAATAGATAATAATTCATCTTAAGAGAAAAGATTGCATATTAATAAACATTATTTTTGGAACCAAAGTAAATCATATTAATATTTGTCATATAACATGTTTTTATCTATGCAACTTAGGCGTAGCAGCATAAAATATATTATTTTGTGAGCATAACTTAATATAGTACAATACCAATTGTTTTTCAAGAATTACTTATTTGTTAGGTTACGAGTTTTAAATTAGAATAATGTGTGAAATTATATTTATAAGGTTTAAAGTATTTTGTCTACGGTTTCTTTAATTATAAATATCAAACTTTTTAATGTTCATTTTGCTGATACGCACATGTACAAGCATTTCCGTGCATACTCACTCGAGCGCGCAGAGAAAAAAATAAGATGTAGATTTAGAGAGAGAGAGAAAGAGAGAGAGAGAGAGAGAGAGAGAGAGAGAGAGAGAGAGAGAGAGAGAGAGAGAGAGAGAGAGAGAGAGAACCAATTGTTTAAATATTGCTTAAATAGATCAATGATCAATCATTTTTAGAAAAGTAGTTTATAAATTTATTTTAAGTATTTTAAAATACTTTCACACGTGAATAATTATAAATAGTATATAAAATAAGCACAAAAATTTTGTTACAATAAAATAAATCATTTATGTATATAAAAAAGATAATTTAAGAATAAATATTGAATTCTACACTAAAACTAACTACTATACATGTTGCAATAATTATTTTCAATCTTAAATCCAATTTTTCAAATACTAGATTAAGATATACAATATTATTTATCATAGAAATAAGAAACAATAATTTTAAAATAATTTATCATCAATTATATCTTATCATATGATATCATCATATCATAGCATATCATATTATATCATCTATCATATCATATCATATAATATCATACCAATTTAGAAAAACAAAATATGTTTTTGTTTGTACATGATAATCAAAAACACTACTGAACCGATTGTTCTGAAATTCGAAATATATATTCTGTATCATCTTCCGAAGGGCATATTTTAGAAACCACGATAGAAATTTATGAAAAAGTGCTTAAGGTGTATGCTAGTGATGCGCTGAGTCATAGTCAGGTGCTTCGATGGCATGACGATTTTAAGAAAGGCCATTAGAGCGTCAAAGACGAGGCGCGAAGCGGAAGGCCAATCAAGTGCAAACCCAAGCGAATTTCGAAGTCCAACAAGAAGTGTTCCAGAATTGTAAAGAAAACTGGAAAACTCGCTATAATAAATGTACAGAAGTGGGAGGGGACTATTTTAATGGGGATCGCAGCGATCTACCTTAATTTTTAAATAATCTCGATTTTTGAATTTTATCGCATTACTTAATTCATCACTCATCACCAAAACTAAGTTATTTTGATGCAAAACAGTATGTTCTATTTCAAATAGATGTGAAGACAATAAATAAAGATAATACAAAGGGGGTGTATATAGTAATATATGTTACGTGTTCAGATGCTTATTAGTTCGTGGCGCTGGCTCAACGTGCCTGGTTCCTGGTTGATCAATATGCCACCAAATTTTTTTTCGCAAGTACCAAAACATGTCTGTTTTAAATTTCTTATATTATAAGATTACTAGGTTCGCTGATCTATTATATCAATTTTAAATTTAAACCTGTGTACAATACGTTAGCTTTGGTTTAACAGGCCTTGATCCTTGGCTGTTCAACATGCCATTAAGTTTTATCACAGTGCATGATAATTTAAGAATTAATTTAAGGAAAACTCTATTTCGATTTCTCACTCGACGTGCAAGAAAAGATGATTTAATTTATAAAATAATAAGAATAATTTATTTAATTAATAATTAAAATAAATTACAATATAAAAATAATACATAAAATATAAGAACTAAAATGCATCAAGAGGATGAAAACGCCGCTGCTTGTTTGTCGTCTTAACAGCGTATCGCTTACTCGCAGTTTCGCTGCGAACATGAAAAATACAATTTTGAAATTTATTTATTTAAATTAAAATTTACTATAATTTAAAAATTTTTATCAAAAGAAGAACCCATGCAAAGGATTTTCAGCATCTGTGTCCTTATTATTAGAATTCGCGAATAAATTTACGTGCGCGCCGAGTGTACCCGAATTTATTGCTCGCTATCACGCCGACAACAGATCCTGCTCGATAAACCGATTTCGAGGCTGTCAGTACGCGCATTTATTATAGAGTTGACCGAATTGTTTATGTGAAGATTATAGCGTAAAGAAATTACTTATGACTTGAAACGAAATAACATCATTCGAACTTGGAATTCGCCGTTTGTCAGCTCGATCCTTCTGCTATGAAAGAAAACTAGAGAACTGCAAATATGTATATATTATCACGTACTGAATACGAAAAAATATTTAGACTCCTCATACCAGCTACAGAGGATTATGTAAACAGTTTTGAATGCGCAACACAATTTATGACATTGGATTTCTTTTCCGAATATTATCAAGTACTCGTCGCAGAAAATTCAATAAAAAAAACGGCTTTTGTAATTTCCGATAGTCAGATTTAATTTCAAAAACTACCTTTCGGCTTTGCTAGCTTACCTTCCACTTTCGATCCTTAATTACACGAGTAATCGATCGATTTACCGTAATAATAAACAACGTTATAATTTTATATTATATTAATGAGATCATAACAATGAAAAATATAGACGCATCACTAAAAGGATTCGTGGAGCTGTTCCATTGCTTTCGCAAAATGGGGCTCCCTCTTAAATTGAGAAAATGCAATTTTGTTATGAAACTAGTAGAATTTCTCGGGTATAAAGTAGCTGCTGACGGTGTGAAACCGGGAGAATTGAAAACAAAAGTTATAAAGAAGTTCAAAAACCCAACTAATGTACATCAGGTTAGATAATTGATAAACCTGGCAGGCTATTTTAGAAAATTTATTACAAGTTTTACTACTTTTACAAAAGCATTGTCAATGCTCACCTGGAAATATCAGCAATTCATATGGGCGGCGAGCAAGAACAAGCAATCATAAAATTAAAATCATTATTTTCCTACAAAGATAAACAAATCATTCGCTACAATCGATAGTGTTATTTCAAAGGACTAAGGACGCTATCACTCCTATGAACTAGAGATGTTAGTCGTTGTGAGTAGCCTAAATAGATTTCGTGTGTATTTGATTGGAAATGAAATCCTACATAATACGCGTGCGTATTAATCCTTAGAGAACCGGTATGACGCACATATGCGTCAGAAAAGAAACCATTGTAAAACACCTATTTTTACCGAATGATAATTAAAAATGATCGATAGGTGTTAATAATAATTAGCAAGAAATAATAATAATTATTTTAAATAATTAATTATTATTATATATAAATACATTGTTATATTATCAAAATGTAAAATAAACTAAATATTTTACCTTAAAAATAAATAAGTGGTTTCATGCATTTGGCCATCAGATGGCAGTTTTCTCTCATAAGATAATATAACTGTCAAGCCTATACATAGATAAATAAAGCCTATGTATATATATATATATATATATATATATATATATATATATATATATTTAACTCAAAATTTTTAATCTGAGACAATTATTTTGCTTGTCAAATTGTTCAAGGAAATCTCGATGTTATAACATTATCTCCTCCGAAAACATTATTCACTGACGAGCTTGTTTATGAACTAAATACTAGAATTTCATTTATTATTTTAATCATTTTATGTATCTAAATCATTCATATCTTCGATATGAGCAGTGGAGAATCTGAGCCAAACTCGGAACTAGAATCTGAGTCTAGTGATAAAATCGCTGATTTTGATGATAATGACATCGAGTATGTTTCAGGTATAGAGACATTTTACAACACAAATTTTTTTTCATCTGTCAAAAAATTTACTTCCAAATTTGGCATTGAAGCTATTGAAATAAATGGAAACGAACCCATTGATTATTTTGAATTAATTTTTGATGACGCCTTTCTTCAATATATTTGCAATAAAACAAACCGCTACCAAAATCCAGAATCACATCATGAAAAAATGGCTAAATGGGAAGATTGGACGAAGGAAGAGCTATTGACATTTTTGGCTCTATCTATTCTGATGGGTCATGTTGAAAAAAGCAGCCTCAAAGATTATTGGAGTACTGTCCCGCCTTATGAACTCCTAAATTTTCACACATAATGTCTCGCAATCGATACTAGCAAATTTTACGTTTTCTACTTTTTTTAAAACAATGAAATTGAGTCTGATCACCCACTTAGAAAAATAAAAACCATTCTTTTTTTTTATTTATTTAAGCTTACCTAGGCCCTTATTTGGCCCATGAAGCTATACATAGTTTAAAATATATAAGTATGTTCGTTTTAAATTAATAGTTTACATAGTTGTCGTTAAGGATATAAGTATTTAAATTTTTTATCAGTTTGTATAGAAGAATTTATATACAGATTTTGCATAGTTCGAGGTATTCATAAATGCTTTTGAGTACTTTTAAGTTTAGTAAAGCTAGAAAACTTTGAATGTTGTAAGGAGTATATTGTTTATATTTATTAAGTTTTGAGATTAGGCTTAATCGTTGTGTATCGTAAATTGGACATTGCCACATTATATGATTCAAGTCTTTTTCTTATCATAAATAGCGAAAAATTCCTTTCCTTTTCTAAGTCCCTGAGCTTTGTTTTCAGATTCAGTAGTGTTTGTTACTGTGTCTATGTAAATTTTTTTATAGTCAGTAAACGGAATATAAAGGTCTTGGCATATTTCAATTGAGGAATCGGAATTCATTGTTCTGTATGTTGCCATGTAGGGCTTCACTATGCAGGATAAAGGTATCCACATGAATTCGACTTTAAATTTTTTTTTTTTTTTTTTAAATTTGAAGATATTATAAATAGTCTTTATTAGGTATGGATTTGAGTTCGCGTTTAGTGGATTATTTAAGGAGAGTAAAACTTTCCTGTTGTTAAAGGTGTTAATATAGTTACTGTTAGGGTTTTGTATAATAAAATTTGTTTTGTTTCGTACAGAAAGAAATATTGAGGGGATATATTGTACAAAGGTTTTATTATTTTTACTGTTTTAGTAAATTTAGATACATTGCAAGCATATAAACACTTTATTTCATTAGAATTTCATGTAATAAACGTATGGAGGACCGAGGAATTTTTATACTTTAAAAACTGGTCAAAAGCTGTTTTGGGGTTATTTGTATTTTGTAAAATTATTTAATTATTATTAGTAAAAACTATTCTTGCTAACTTGAAAATAACATTTTTGAATATTTATTCTCCAGGGGAAAAGTTATGAATCGATGAAATTCTTGTTCTATGGAAAGGACGCTTAGCCTTCAAACAGTATCTACCATTAAAACGTCACATATTAGGTATTAAAATATATGTACTAGTTAATTGTGAGGCAGGAGTGATCTTAGACTTTATCATCTATACGGGGGCTAATACTGACTGATTATTTAAAATGAGGTGTTTCAGAAAATGCTGTTGCCCATATGATGAAACCTTATTATAATAAAGGTCACGTAGTTTACAAGAATAATTGGTATTGCTCTCCAATATTGGCAGAATTTTTACACAAAAAAGGGACAGGTTTTGTGTGGTACAGTCAGAAAAAAAAACAGAAAGGGATTTCCTTCCTTGGATTTGCAATTGTAGAAAAGAGCAGTTCAACTTGCGCACAATTTGATTTGGATGGCCTTGAAGCTGCAAAATAAAAAAGGTGTACATTATATCATCTGTGCACAAATCGGGATTTACAAATACCGGAAAGAGAGCTTACAAGACTGGTCAGTATAAAGTGAAACCAACTTGCATATTTGATTATAACAAGAATATGGGAAGCGGAGATCAAATCGATAAAACGTTATCTTTGATCAAAACGCTCAGAAGGACAATGAAATAAATGGTCAAAAAAAGATATTTTTCGATTTTTGAATATAACTCTTGCAAATTCCCAGGTTTTGTACAATCGGAACAATCCCGAAAATAAATTATCATTTCCAGATATTAGACTAACGATTATTTTGAAGATCCTTAATTTAGAAGAAGAAAAACGTGTAAGCTCTCAAAAATCTGCAATGCGTCTTAGAGGAACACATTTGCATGTAGCATGGAAAAAAGAAAAAGATGTACTTTATGTCATATGCAAGAAAAGAGAGCAGACTGTAAATATCATAAAAATGCAACACCTGTTCTGTAACATTATGTATAATTCCATGCTTTTATGAGTATCACACTAAAAGTGACCTACCGTGAATAGAATAATCAGTAAGCTTCCATTGGACTAATTCTTGCTTCATACCGATGAGGAAAGAAGAAAAATACTAGCAGACACATACACGCGTGCGCGTGCACACACACACACACACACACACACACACGCACAAACACAAAGGGGATCAGATATTCGCTACGTTCATGTCGTTAATCCTGAGTAGTACTGAGAGCATTGTGCAGTCTTTGAAATAAGGATTTATCATAGTTTGTTCATCAAAAAGTTCGAAGTTTTGAATTTTCGATGAATGCAGAACGCTCTAACGGGAATACGCTTAAGTTCAGTAGAGGGAATCAAAAATTGACTCGATACGTGCTTGGGCTCGAAAGGCGAGAACTTTTTCGGTCCGGAATTCATAAATTGCCAGAAAGATGGGAAAAAGTTTATAGCTTTCGGTGGACGATACTTTGAATGTAGGATATATAACCAGATTTCATAATAAAACCTTACATTTTGGAAGAAAACGCTGGAAACTTACCTGTATACCCCATAGTACAATGCTATGATTCGATATCATTAGTCTGAATTTATAAAATACTTACGCAATCCAATTTTGAAGCTAGAAAATAACGAAGTATACTGAAGTGGAAGGGAGAAAGTTGAGAAAACACCGCGTACTTGAAAGGATTCAGATGCAGTCTCAATTTTTACTTGGCAAATAATCCATTCCTTTGAAGCTCCTCTTTCGGTAGATTTGGATATATTATTAGGAGTGTGAATAAGTCTTTCCCGTTTTTTGTAAGAGATGGCGCCACCAATACTCTGCGAGTATTCAATGGTTACATATGTCATAATCAAAGCTTATTCATATGTCAACAATTCCATACTAACACATTAGTTAAAATTTTTTCGCATCATAAATTTTTGATATCGTGAAAATGTCGAAATTTGAGCCGAGTCGACGTCATTTGCGGGAAGTTTCACTTTATTGGTTCAATTTGAAGAAATCTGCTGCCGAGACGCATCGATTGCATCAGGAGGCTTATGGAGAAGGTTGTGTCGATGATTCAAGTGTTCGCGGATGGTTTCGACGCTTCAAAAGCGGTGATTTCGACGTGGAAGACAAGGAGCGTTCCGGGCGGCCGCAAATCTTTGAAGATCGAGAATTGGCGACTTTGCTTGATGAAGATTCTTGTCAAACGCAAGAAGAACTTGCTGAAGCATTGGGAGTTGACCGAACAACCATTTCCAAGCGTTTGAAAGCCATGGGAATGATCCAAAAGCAAGGAAATTGGGTGCCGTACGAACTGAAGCTGAGAGACGTCGAACGGCGTTTTTTCACTTGCGAACAGCTGCTTCAACGACATAAAAGAAAGGGTTTTCTGCATCGTATCGTGACTGGCGATGAAAAGTGGATACGTTACGATAATCCGAAGCGAAGAAAATCATGGGGACTACCCGGCCATGCATCATCATCGACGGCCAAGCCAAATATTCATGGCGCCAAGCTCATGCTCTGTATATGGTGGGACCAGCTAGGTGTGGTTTACTATGAGCTTCTGAAACCGAATGAAAGGATCACAGGCGAGGTCTATCGACGAAAGTTGATGCGTTTGAGCCGCACACTGCGAGAAAAACGGCCACAATACTCCGATAGGCACGACAAAGTTATTTTGCAACATGACAATGCTCGCCCACATGTTGCACCGCCGGTGAAAACATACTTAGAAACGCTCAAATGGGAAGTCCTACCCCACCCGCCGTATAGTCCAGACGTTGCTCCGTCTGATTACCATCTCTTCAGATCGATGACGCATGGCCTGGCTGACCAGCACTTCCATTCCTACGAGGAAGCCAAAAAATGGGTGGATGACTGGATAGAGGCCAAACCGGTCGAATTTTTTCGCAACGGGATTCGTATGTTGCCAGAAAGATGGGAAAAAGTTGTAGCTAGCGATGGCCAATACTTTCAATAATTCATTTGTAACCATTTTTTCACAATAAAGGCTCAAAATTTGAAAAAAAACGGGAAAGACTTATTCACATACCTGATATTTGAAATTAGTATTAAGAAATATTTTGATTTATGCAATCTAAAAATTGTATAAAACAAGAATATTGTAACATATTTTTGTTGTCTCTCTATATGAACCCAGTTCAGGCTATTACGAAAGGCACTGATATGGTCGTTTCTTTTAACGTGGCATATATGTTTTACACAAAAGTTACTCATCCTTTACAGACAAATAAGCTCTTCATTCATTGCGTTCAAAAACACAATCGCGCAGTGGCGCCCAATAACCTATGGATTGTCTCGTTGGTTTCAACCCCCATAAAACACAAATTGTAGAGAAACTTATTACCTTTTTGGTAATTAATTCAATTTGTAGTTTCCACGTAAATTTTCTATCAAGCACAATAGCGAAAGTCTCAACTACGCTGCGCATTGAATCTGAAAACCTATCTGGAAGTTAATGTCATGCAAAAGCATAGAGGCAATTTGATTAACATTCTTTGAATTACCAAAAGCAAATGCCTTGATTTTACCTGTATTGCGAGTCAGTCCAAAACGCTTTGGATCAGTAATCACTTATTTCACATGAGACAATCCACTAAGGTCACTCAAAATCTCATTATTCGGCACATAGGAATAAATTCGAAGATCATCCGTAGATCATATATTCAATACATCGAATTTTAAGCCCAATTAGTATTATTTGTAAATCAATCACATATAGACCAAATAATAGCTTCTCCAAGACTGAGTCCTGTAGAACTCCCAGATGGGTTACCACATAATTAGTTGTATCATAGTTTTGTAATATAACCATCTGAAAATATCCTTCCAAATAATATGATTTGATCCACAAAATAGCAGCCTTGGAAAATCCTCAGAGGAGAATATCAAATAGGAATTTCTTATCAAAAACTATATACAATACTATGACGCAGCAAATAAATGTACGTAAAGTCGTCTGGATAATATGACGTGTATGGAATTCAGTCTGAAGGAAGTCAAGTATTAGGAGGCAGATTTAGTTTCCAACCTTGACATTTAGATTGCGATATAAGTCGTACGAAAAGTCAGTTGCATCGGATCTAAAACTTATTTTTCAGTTTGGACATATTCCAATAAAATTCAGTTAACAGACAACATTATTTGTGCAAACATTATAATTTTTTGCACAGTGAAAAATTCATTATGATAAATCGTTTTTTCGACATGTGCTTTTGCACTATTTTGATTTCAAAAAATTGTAACAAAAACTTATCAATTACTTCAAAAATGTTATGGCGAACAAGCTCTATCGCCTACAATATGTAAAGAGTAGTTTCAGCGGTTTAGAAGTGGAGATGCCGATGTTAATGATAAAGAACGTTCTGGACAACCAAAAAAGTTTGAAGATAGTGAATTTCAAGCATTATTGGACGAAAACTCAACTCAAACGCAGAAAGAACTCGATAATAAGTTAGGAGTTCGTCACAGAGCAGTTAGCAAACGTTTACATGCGATGGGAAAAATCAATAAAGAAGAAAAATGGATGCCACAGATTAGACCGGAAGTGCCATTATGAATCGATACAGTATCACACTGTCTTTGTTTGCCTGGAAAAAAGAAGAGTTTTCTTTGGCATATTGTGACTGGTGATAAAAAGTGAATCTACTATGATAATTCTAATCGTAAAAAGTCATCGGTGGATCCAGGCCAACCGTCCACATCGACACCAAAACAGAACATCCACGACCAAAAGGTATTGCTGTGCATTTGGAGGGACCAACAGGGTGTGCTGTACTACGAGCTGCTAAGACCGTATGAAACCGTCACTACCGAGGTATACAAACGCTAACTGAATGATTTGCAACAGAAATTGATCGAACATAGATCAGCAATCGCGAGCAATACGTGCAAAGTCATTTTTTTGCATGACAACGCTCGGCCACATGTTGCGAAAGTCGTCAAAAACACCTCGTTGGAGCTCGAATGGGATGTGTTGCCGCACCCAGTGTACTCGCCAGACATAGCGTCTTCTGATTACCACCTATTTACATCGATGCAACACGACCTCGTTTTCAGCACTTTCGACATGATCAACAAGTGCGAGAATTTGTGGAAGATTAGATCGCCTTGAAATCGTCAGTATTCTTTCGCCATGGTATCGCCATATTGCCAGAATGGTGGGAAAAATTAATAGAAAATGACGAAAAAGATTTTGATGAAGCTAACGTTTATCCATTTTGCATTATAAATGCCCTTTTTCCATTAAAAAGGTCAGAAACTAAGTACGCCTCCTAATATTTTATTTTTATGTAAATATTGCGTTATTTGTCTGTAAGTGAATTTTTCAAAAGTTATAAACAAAAAGCAAAGCAAAGATTGCATTGCCTAATGGAGTCAATGAGCATAAATGGCTTATATCAAGATAACTGTCAGTGGAAAAACTCGTAGTAAACACTTTCAATTCTTCCTGCAGTGTTCTTATCAATTATAACTTGAAAAGTTTTATGGACATTTAAATTGAAGCATCTGTAAACTAATTACATGCTCGACATTACTTGCAAACTTGGACATCTGCTGCATGGCTATTTGGTTATTAATATCTACTGAGGCAATAATAGTGCTATGCGATTATTTTCCTACTATAGGAACTAGCAAAGATGCAACAATCTGTTTTTCTCGACTAGTAGCATGTTTACATGACATCGATAGTTTTTCCCTGACATTTCAAATGATACTGTTGCTTATAAAACGGAGAAATAATAAACTGCTTCATACGTAGTGTACCACATATGACGCACTTATCAGTATATCTTGTAATTAAAATTTTTTTTTTAAATTTATTTTATTTATTTAATATAAATGTTATTTATAAATGTTTGTAGATATATTTTTTCGATGCCTGCCTACCGCCTTAAATACTCACATCACCTAATTGTCACGTCCGGGTATTTACCCATCTGTTCATGCGGAATATTTAATATATATATATATATATATATATATATATATATATATACATTAAAATTTGGCTGTCGAGCTTGGAGTTGCCTTCAATAGTTCGGAAGCCTTGGTAGTATATAATATTGTCTACGGGGAAATCTTAGAATTTCGTATCCTGGCGATAGCAGATGATATGCAGGTTCGTGTTCTGATAGTAGAATACGATGTTCAGATGCCCGAAACAACTTGCGCAAGAAGTTTCGTATTTGGTCAGTTGAGTCCGCTGACCAGATGTGACTGGACGACGTCTCCAGGCAGATTCGTGTTTTGATAGTAGAAGACGATGTTTAGATATGTTTGAATGACTTGTACGTAAAGTTTGATTCTCGGAGAGTAAAATACACTGTCCAGATATATCAGGACGACTTTTAGGAGAGTTTTGTATTTAATTTATAAAATACAATGTCCATGTACGTCGGGATGACTTTTAGGAGGAGTTTCTTATTCCCGAACATGAAATTCGGTAGAAATGGTTTCGAGACACCTGGACATCATGTTCTATTGTGTAAATACGGACCTCCCATAGAAACCATTCTAAGTTACCTAGACATCGTACTCTCCTGTCCGAACAGGAAACTCCCACTAGAAATCGTGGAGAAATACCTATACATCGTATTGTACCGTTCGAATATGAAACTACGATATTTCCCCTAAAGGCCGTACATAATATGTATACATATCTTTATTCCGTGTATATTCGAATTTTTCATTAAATACTGCGAATATTTCGATACTGATGACAACTGAAATTAAAGCAAAAAATAGTCTGTGAAGTAAGACCTTTTTGAAATGTATGCTGAAATAGCATTTTTTATACGGAAGCTATGATCACTACAATTATATATTCGAATCGAAATTTTTTTTCAACTGTTTAATAAATCGGTTAAATTATTGTCTCTGGCGAGATGGAGATGCTAGTTACTTATAAATTTCTTTGTGTGTGACAAAATAATAAGTAACATCTCAGAATTTTCTAATAAAATTTAGAACAGTAATATACAAAAAATTGCTTTTTCCAAAATTTGAGGCTTTTTTCTTAAAAAGTTACTTTCTTTTGCCATCAATCGGAACAAATGATAATCGAAAGGAACAATGTCTGACGAGTACGGAGGGTGGCGTAAGATTTCCCATTTTGAGGTTCCCAAGTATGTCTTGATGGATTTTGCGATATGTTGCCGAGCATTGTCCTGATGCAGGGTAACTTTTTTATGTATCTCTTGGTACTGTGGTCGATTCTCCTTTAATGCACGCCTCAAATTATTAATCCTCTATGATAGTGTCACTCGGTTTCAAAAAAATTATAATACACCACACCGAATTGAAACCATCAAATACAGAGCATATCCTTAACACCATAAATATTCGGTCTGGGCGTCGATGTGAAGATATGCCTGGGCGATCATTTTCTGCGCATGATTTTTTATTATAAGTAATTAATAAAAATTTGTAGTTTAACCATTATCCCAGTGATTTATAATTTTTTAATAAATGAATTAATAAACAGTTAATCGATGAATAATAAATCAATACTTACTGATAACTTCTTAATAAATGAATTAATAAAAATTTAGTCGTTTCATAATACGCCAATAATTATTTAGAATTTTTTAATAAATAATTATATAAATTTACTAATGAAAATTTTTTCTGACCTTTTTTGTGAATGTGAAAGAGAATTTTTATAGTAACAAAGTCATATAATTGATAGTTAGGTTAATTTTTACAAAAATTTACCTCTGCCTACCGTTTTTGCTAATTTTGTTGCACATCTGTACACGTGAAAATTCTATAGTAGACGTTGCTATTTAGTGTACATTTCATAAAGCTGTCTTCACCAATATGCATCAGATCGCGCGGGTGTGGTCTGGTATATGATTCGCACTAAATATAAAGAAACTTATGCGTACATAAAGTTACGTTTGCGATGGTAATAAAAGTTCCTTGACGTATAGATGTGCTCAGTAAATACCGTAATATTTATACGACACGAGACCCCTCCTGATACACGTATATACTACTTTATCGTTCACAAGATAGAAAGTAACAGTATATGGTTCTGTGATACACTTAAGAGAATAGCTGAGAGAGGCGAGGAAAAGGAGTGTTAGTAGAAGAAAAAGAAAGAAAAAGTGCTCTTGTATGGGAAAAGATTATGTGACTTATTGCGCCTTTTTACCCCCAGTCTTAAAACTTTTGGGATATACTATGTATATATATGACACATAATGTATACAATTTTTTCAAAGAACTTTTTATTCAAAATAGTCTCCATTAGAAGTAATACACAAGTTGGTACGATCTTCCAATGTCTTCATGCTTCTTAAAAACTCTTATTTTGGAATACCTTTTAATTTCGTTATCATAGCTTCTTGTATCTCGTCTATCGATGAAAAACCGTTTTCTTTCAAGTTCGTTTTTAATTTTCGAAACAGGAAGTAGTCAGTGAGCGTCAAAGCAGGCGAGTATGGTGAATATCTGAGTACAGGAATCATTTTTTTGGCCAAAAATTGAGTTACCGCGATATATGCTGGTGCATTATTCTGCAAGAGGAAAGAAACGTGGGCACCCCTTCTTATTTTTGAAATCATTCGTTATAATACATTGAACCTTGCATTTTGGTATCCCAGTAAGTTCTTCAATCAATCTGCAACTACAGTTACGCTTATCTTTTCACGCAGCCATGATTTTATCGATTTTTTGTCATTCTTCGTGGCGCATGGCCGCGAGCTCCTTTCGTCGTATTCAACCGACACTCTATTTGCCGCAAAGAGATTATACCACCGAAAAATAGTAGCACGAAACATAACACATTCACCATAAGCCACCTTAAACATTTCCTTTGTTCTCGTGTTACTTTGACCAATTTCAAAGCAAAATTGAATTGCAACACGTTGATCGATATTTTTATTCATCTTAAACAATGACAGCGACCACTTTGATACTCTTACGAAAACTATTACTGAACATCTATATATAATCCAATGAACTTAAACTTTGTATAGAGGTAAGGGAATGTTGTAGTAACTAGTGCCCAAAGTTTCATAAAGATTGCGTAAATAGTACGGATTTTATCCCGTAGTCTTGTAACTTTTAGAACATACTGTGTATATCACATAGTATATATCATGAAGTACTATTATTTTCTTTCCTTTTTGTATTCATTAAGCGAATGTAAATTTCGGCTAGTTAATATTATTTATTGACTAGTTACGGTGATAGCGTCAAAATTTGCGTAAGTGGTATAAATATACTCACGTATGTAAGCGTCGATGAGCGCGGAGATTGTATGCACAAAAGCTGAATCCAAAGAACGAGAGGGTGCAATGTACAGAAATCGTTTACTTTCTAATGTTAGTGCTTCATCTAGCGGTTTAAAGTCGAAATCATCAAACTGGTTCGAATCACATTTACTTGTGTTGCCATACGTTTATAAATAAACGCGTCTCTGCTATAAGAAAATACGATATAGCTAATTCAATTTACAATTAAGATTCGTAAATCTTTTAATTAATTGTTTATTAATTTTTCCATATATTTGTTTTTTCCATTCCATTTCCATTTTCATTCCATTCCATTTTCCATATATTTTTGTTAAATATTGTATTATATTTTTGTGAAATTTATTTTATAAAAATAAATTTTCCGCAATACTTCTTTGAGTGTCAGTTAAATTCCTGGCATTAAAAATTATTGCTTATTATTAACAATTATTTAAATTTCTTAAATTAGTTTTGATGATTATTGCCATCTAATTAACTGAGGGTTGACTAATTAAATTTATAACTGCAGAGAGGGAAATATCGAGGTTTGTATTATTTAAATAATAATAATATTAACATAAATAAAATATATTGTATTTTTCCCGTTAAAGTGGGAGATACCTTGACGATGGTGAATAATTCATCCTGCTACGAACCTTCCATTGTAGCGAGTACACATTTACCATAGGCAAGTAACCAGTACCGGATCTAGGTGCTTAGCGATCCTGAACCCCGTAACTATATATATATATATATATATATATATATATATAAAAGCAAAGCTTTTTTAGCTCAATTTTATCAGTCTAACTGAGGAAAAAGCATGTGAATCGAGTTTTTTCAATTGGTTGACATCGTTTATCTACAAGCCACCCAGCGTCAGACTGACATGCCGCGTGCTCATTAGTACGCACCACGTATCTACAGTTGCAAGAAAGCCTTCAGTGACGAAACCCACTTCAGCGTCGACAGATCGTCTCTAATACAGTTTCTGCAATAAATTCTTCTCACTGCATAAATTCATCTCCAGTGAGCACAGTAGTAGCGGAAGGTATACTTCAGCGAAATATGTAGGAAAGCGGCTCTATTCTAAAATCTATGAGTGAGTATCAGCGTATATCTTACATCACTGTAAGTCATACTACATTGATTGAGGAGGATCTACTTATATAACAACGAAAAATGTGCAGTAGAGCGGCGTTTACTTGCAATTTTTCCCTGTGTGAAAAATGACCGTACATTCCCCTGAAAAAATGCCATCGCGGACGGTAGCAGTATACAAAAGGTGCTCGATCTTTGAAGGAGTATGTACCAGTGATTCGAAGAAAATTCGAAAACATAGAAAGCTGGAATGATCGCAAATTTATCATAGTTAGGGACAAAAATTGGTGAACCGCTGAGATAAACACGTTTCCAACAACGAACACTTAGGGAGTTCTAGAAAGTATCTTTCATTGCCAACATAGTACAGTTTAGCACGCAACCACGAGATTTTGGATTCTCGTATTTTAAACTGTCTGATTGTGGGTGGTTCTAGTCGTTTGAAAGACTGGTGTAAATAGTTGACATAAATGACGATGAGAAAAATGTAGAAACTCTAATCACTGACATAGGTCCCGAAGTACTCAATTTCTTGTTTAGTTGCTTTCAAACCTTATTGCTCGGAGCACTAAAGCCCGAAATTATGACACGATACTCGCTGTCTCATGAAAATGGAAATTATGCTGCGAAATGACAACTACTGATCGTAAACCTAGCGAGATATTAATTGATGTGATCTAGATAGTAGCTAATCATATCCAGAACCGCTAATCGCTATTAAATTTAAATGGAGTGTTCAAAGTGAATTCGACCGGATATATAAAAAATTAAAGTACTAAAATGTGAAATCCGAACGAAAAACTTCGCATCTTAAACGCCTAAAATCGAGTTTTCGGAGATTAACACGTGCTCTCCAATTCATTTACAACACGACTACCAATACAGAGCATAAGCTCAATCATACGACAAACACTGCAAATACTATGATGAATTACCGTAAGTCGTAGGAAAACTAGAAACGAATATGGTGTTTGGCGTCAACCGCGATACGCCCTGGAATTTCGTTGTGTCAAAGGGGACAACTCCGATCATTGGCAACGATTTTTTATAGAAGTATCACCTAGTTCTCGAGTTAAGACTTCGCATGTTTACGTATAAAACAACCAGCACATCGGTAAAATATATCACTAAGTTTACCCCAGATTTTACCGTACACGTAATCGATCCTTACCGTGTATATTTTTAAATGTGTAAATTTCCCAGAGTCATAATACTAGAGTAGGATTATAAACAAACAAACCACGATGATTTTCATTGTATTCAAACGATGAACCGCCCTGTCAGCCAATGCGTGAGCATGCTTTCGCCGGAAAATCATCGCCTGACAGAAGCTTAGTTTGATGAGATGTTAACACAAGACATATGCGATCATGAAACAGTCCAATTTTGTGAGTACCCAAGAATGACAGTGAATGGTGTATATGCTGAGATTATGTTCAATTCAATGGTGTTGCAGTTATGGAACGTTAGCTTTGCCGATGTCCAGAATTTTTCTAACTTTTTAGCAATCGATATTTTCTAAATTAAATCTCTACATGGCTTACTACCAAATCTCCCACGCAGACGAGGACAAAGAAAAAATGGCGGTCATAATTCCTTTTGCGTTATTTGAATACAATGTTATGACCTTCGAGGGACGCAGAGCACAAACTTTCAGCGTTACATTAGTAGTGCACTTGGTAGTCTGAAGTACGCTTTAGTTTTTTAGATGGTAGCCCTTTGTTAATTCCTAATCATGTCGAAAAAGAGAGACAGTCGACCGATTAAATGGAACTCGACCATAGAGAAAGCTTTCGTCAAATGCAAGTAATTTGTACTGGACGTAACAGATATTTCGTTTAACCATGAACATGTTGAAATACATCGCAAAATGTTAACAATCGGTACAAGCGGCAACCTGTAAATGATAGCATAACACATGTCGATACAATAACAGCGACGGCGAATAGAGTGAAAAGTCGGATAAATACAAAACTCCGGAGTGACGCGAGAAAAGCCGTAGCATGAAATATACATCCAACATCTTTGGCAACTGCTGTGAGAAAACGGCTACAAATAATCATATCAAACGTGTTGTTTTGCAGACCAAGCGGCTGATAGACATGCTGTTATGGTGAATTTCCGAGCGATTTCAGGCCATATTATATTAGAATTCAAAGCGTATAAACATGAATTCATAGAAAAAACGAGCGCAAAGCTTGTTCCTAAGCATCAGTGTACGTTCGACCATGTTCACAGAAGGATTCGATACCCACTATGTACATTCGTGTCTCATTATAGACAGATTGTATTGCGTCTTTATATGTATAATGTACCTATACCTAAGCATAAAGGTACAATTCTTCAATTCTTGCGTGAACAGTGTTTTAATAATGTATTCAAATTTCCTTGCAATCAGTATTTTTGCCAGTTTGCCAGCGGCGCTTCGCGCGCGCCCTTTTGGCAGCGCGACTGTATTACGCGCGCACGCGGTTTTAAACGCAGGGACCATCGATCGGAACGGTTACAAATTCCCCCTCCCAAAACCGACGTGAGCGCATAGGGATAAGTACAAACTAAGTCTGGGAACGTTGGGGGGGAGATGATACATGATAGGGAAGAAAAACAAAGTGATACATATTTATGACATATTACATAGGGATGGATACTCGGTCGCTCGTGAAAGTGTGGCGCTTTCGATACTATCATACTAATGGACAAAATAACATTTTTTCTTAACCTACTCGAGACACCCGCTGGTGCTCACAGGAGTCGTAGCGGCTTGCGGTGACTTGATATAATCCTAAGAAATGAAAATAATATAATAATATAATATAATAGAATATAATATCATATAGTAGAGTATAATATATATAATTAATACTAGATATAATATAAGATAAGAAATACAAAAAATAGGGAAGGAAAATCGTGGATGGGTTATGTCGCTGAACCGTGTTTCGTAGTGATGAGCCGTGGCTTCTTGGTTTTTTTCGGTGGTCTTTAGTAGGTGTTGCTGAAACAGTGGGATCTGTGGTATTTCAATGTTTCTTTTTACGTGGATGCAGCGTTGGTGGAGCGGGCAAGTAATTGACCTTTTTCAGGAGCCATAGCATGCTCACTTCAATCGGAACTTTGCCGTTAATGTCCACGCCCGCCGACGCTGTGCCCTTTTTGATTCGATATGTTGATTAGTTATGGTCACGACATAGTCGTCGAATGATTGGCTGTGATGAAAAGAAAAACAAAGTTATCCAATGTCCCGTGTTCTAAGCATCGTTTGTTTCTCTTTCACGTGAATCCCATGGCTTGATTCTATATACGTTGCGATTACAACGTTCCCGTTGAGTGGTATTCTTCGTCACTCTATCTGCTTCTCATATGGATGGTCGGGACGTGTTTTCGTTTTCGCGGTAGAGGTAGATTCAAGGGGATTTCGGTAGGGGGAAAATTTTTCGGCTAAACCGCTTCTTCGGGGCCATTTGCGCTGATTCGCTACATCAACCTATTTGTTCATGTAGAATGGCAGCACTATCATTATTGGCTGCTGGCCATTACCGAAGGCGCCAACGACCTGTTGCATGACTTGTGCCATTATATTTGGGTTCGCTGGCTGCTCGCTTCCCTGCTGCGCTGTAAGTCCCGTATCCGTCTTTTCAGACGCCTGCCGTGTCGTCTTCGCCTCAGTATCCGCAGGAACTTCCTCCTCCCAAGACGATACGTTAGGCGTATTACGTCTTGGGCAATATTCGCACGACAGCACGTCGTGTGCATCTTTGCCGCACCGGTAGCAGAAGCGTCTGCTGCGTGGTTGCGGGCAGTCTGAGTAGCGGTGACCCGTTCGCCGCAGTTCCAGCATGACTTTGCTGGGGTTGACTCCATTTTACCTAGGACAGCGCCATTTCCATTCGTTGATATACGCCAGTCATGGATTGCGTAGCTGGTAAGGACTTCTTGCTACCCAATCCTGGCAGTGGCGTTGTCGGTAGTGAGGGGTGGGGTTTTGCGGGAGGGGTGAAGTTTGGAGGTGGCGCTACTGCCAAGTCCATTAGGACCGGAATCGGTTTGGCTGCCATTGGCTTGGTGTATGGCTCATGCAGACTCGCTCCTGGCGTGGTTTCCGCATCTAATTTAAATGGGTTGTATCTAGGGCGGTTATCAGTTGACTTACAGGCGGGGGTATCTAGTGGGCGCGAGAGGGACTGGGGAGGTTCATTATCGACGCAGGCTTTGTCGTCACCGGAGGTCTTGTACTTCGATCGTACAATTATTTTCTCCTTGTCCTTTGCGTCGTGAGCAGCTGAGGTTTCTGGGCGGGATGTTTTGCGGCCTGATTTTTGTATTGCGACCGAGCGCATGAACGCACAGCGGTCGCCTCGGTACAACCTGACCTCGCCATCCTCTGGCGTGCTCACGTAGACTATCTTTTCAGCCGGCCTCCGGGCGGGCTCTCTTATTGGGACTGACCTCCGGTGGAATCGTGGTCCTGGTCGGAATGGTGGCGGGCTGATCGAGCGTATTTGCTCATAGATGCATTTTAGTGCGTTCTTTTGCATTCGCACTTTGCGCTTAGACGCCTCTAGCGGTCCCGTCTTGTGGGACGACGCTCCATCGGAGACGTACCCGTCGTTAACCTCCAACAGCTCATACCTTTGTGCGAAGGGATTGTATATCAGCTGTTCTTCTTCGCGTCTCAGCTCTTCAGTTGTTGTCATCGTTGTTGTTGCGATAGTTTTACGTCTTTTCGGAAGATCGCAGACAGTGTTAGTTTCTGTGTTTGCCAAAGTTTTACGTCGTTGCGGATGGTCGCAGATGTTGTAACTATCTGCGTTAATCGTAGTTTTACGTCGTTGCAGACGGGGGCCTGTACTAGCGGTAGGTGAAGGGAAATTTTCCTGCTGTTCGATATCTGTTAAGTTGGGCACGCTCGTGTCCAACAGGGATAGCGCGAACGATGTTTCGCTGGCCAGTATTATAGTCTTCGGCGGTACCTCGCTTTCGTCGATCTCTTGGGTCGAGTCGGGAATGAACTGGAATAAGTCCCCTTGTAGCTCGTTCAGGGCTTTTGCTAACTCTTTCCCATCTAGCGTATGGGTCGTTTCCTTGGGGATACGCGGACGTGCTTGCACAGCTTGTGCGTTCGCGATTGTTGGGGTCTGATCCCGAGCTTAAATTAGGGAACTGGTCTTCGGGGGCATAGTTCTCCCCGGGTCTGGTAAGTCTGGGCATATCCTGCCGCCGGAGTCCTCGGCCTCTGCCGATGCCTCTCAGCATTGTTCTTCTTAGTGGTGCTGGACTCTGTGGAGAAAGTTATATTCGTATTAGGAGGATAGTACCTCTTTAAGTCGGATATGTGTATCGTTGTCTTTTTTCTGTTGTTCATGTCCTCTACCTCAAATATTACGGAGGAGGTTTTCCTGGTTATTCGACAAGGGGCTGCGAACTTTGGCGCTAACTTCGCAGAGAATTTTTCGGGGCCCGATGAAAGTACATGGTTGCGCCTACATACTTATTCGTTTATGTCGAACGATTCCTGTCTTCGCTTCCGATTGTAATATTTGGCTTGTTTTTCGCCGGCTGCACTCAAGTTTTTCCTGACCATTACATGGATGGCCTGCAGTCTTTTGACTAGGTTTAGCCACTCAGAGGGTGTTAGTGTCTGCAATTGCGGTGTTACTCCCTGAGTTTCTTTGTACGTCGGCATCTCTCTTGACTGTCGCCCAAAGTTTAGAAACGCTGGTGACGCTTGGGTATCCCCGGCCAGTAGTAATGTTGATTGACTTTGTGCGCAGTCTTCTCGACACCGAAGTGTCCTGATGTTGGAGTATTGTGACACTCATACAAGACTCGCTCTCTATCTTTGTACGGTATCGTTAGCTTCCAGTCATCGGGACTTTCGCCCATGATGTTGTGGGCTCATTCGGGCGGTGTTTGTAGAGCTTGTCTCCTCTGACTGTCCAGTCTGGATGTTTATCTGGATCTCTTTGTATGTTGTTAATTTTCTCATTGTACCATCTATCTCTCTCAATAGAGGTTATCGGAGCGGTAGAGGATTGGGATTGTTGGGGGGGGGGGTCTAGAGAGAGCGTCTGGTACATGATGTAAGGCTCCTTTTCTGTGTATAATCTCCATGTTGTATGCTTGAAGTGCTGTCGCCCATCTTGTTAGGCGGCCCGTCGGGTTCTTGAGGGTGTGTAGCCACTTGAGACTACTATGGTCTGTTATGACCGTAAACCTTTCGCCTAGCAAGTATCCTCTAAATTTCTCTACTGCCCACAAGACAGCTAAGCACTCTTTTTCCGTCACCATGTAATTCGACTCTGCTTGGTTCAGAGTTCGACTCGCGTATGTTATGGGGTGTTCTTCGCCGCTGCTCCCTTGGCTGAGCACAGCCCCCAGTGAGTAGCTGCTTGCGTCTGTTTGGAGTATGTACGCTTTGTTTTTCGTAGGGCGAGCAAGCACGGGTACTTGTGTTAGCAGTATTTTTAATTTGTCAAATGACTCTTGTTGGGCCGGACCCCAATGCCATTTAACATTTTTCTTCAACAGCTTAGTGAGTGGTAATTTTATCTCAGCTAGCGCTTTGATAAAGCGGGCATACCACGCGACCATTTCTAGGAAAGCCCGCAGCTGTTTTGAGTTGGTAGACCTCGGATATTAGCCGACCGGGCAAACTTTATCCGGATCAGTGCGTAGGCCGTTTTCGTTTACTATGTAGCCCAGGTATTTAATCTCCGAACAGCAGAACTCGGATTTGTCCTTATTAATTTGTAACCGGACCTCGTTGAGGCGGGTGAGCACCGCGATTGTTTCCGAGTGTGCTGCTCGAACGTCTTAGTGGCGACTATTATGTTGTCCATGTAGATGAAAACGGTCGGCTGCCATTCCAGCCCGAAAATAAGGTCTACCTCTTTGAAAGCTGGCTGGGGCGTTAGTCAGCCCGTATCGTAATCGAGTATATTGGAAGAGTCCCTTCTGTGGGACTGCGAAAGCGGTGATTTCCTTGCTGCCTGTGTCTAAGGGGATCTGATGGTACGCTTGGTTCAGATCTATCTTGGATAGATACTGAGCGTCCCTTAGGTTGTCTAATAAGACGTCCATATGGGGCAGCGGATATGCGTCTTTCCGTGTTACGTGGTTCACCGCTCTGTAGTCGATACAGAAGCGAATTTTTCCGTGTTTCTTAGGCACAATCACAGGACAACTGCTCCATGCGCTCATTGATGGTTCAATAATGCCCTCTGCCAGCAGCCGATCTATTTTGTTGTGCGCCTGTTTTAGCAACTTGTCTGGGATTCGACGTACCCGTTGTTTGATGGGACGGTGCCCTTGTACGCCGATATGATGCGGCTGCATCCGCGCTAGATGCAAGATTTTGCTCGGTGCGGGTATTAGATCGTACAACACGCGATGGAGCTCCTGTCTTTCTGCCGCATTCAGACGAGCTACATCATTCACGGCTGCTATAGCGGTGATCGTTTCCATAGGTGCATTACCCGGCATCACGAAGTGTCGTGTTATTTTCCTGTTCGTATGTCACGTGGCGTTAGCAAAGTTAATGGTGACCTTCATTAGGGTTAGGATGTCGATCCCTAATATGAGGTCGTACTTCAGTCTTTTTTATACTTTGAATCGGGCCTTAAAGCGTTGGCCATCGATTTGAAGTATCAAGTCAATTTCTCCATCGTTTGGGCAAAGTTTTCCGTCCGGCATCTGCATATACGAGGTTATTGGTAGGATCGCTGTCTCTACCAATTTGCCTGGCTCGGGCCCTACATAGAACTTCCGAGCGCCT
Source organism: Sycobia sp. Sy_11 (assembly GCA_018907035.1). Classification (NCBI taxonomy): domain Eukaryota; kingdom Metazoa; phylum Arthropoda; class Insecta; order Hymenoptera; family Epichrysomallidae; genus Sycobia; species Sycobia sp. Sy_11. The sequence goes on from JACCIC010000004.1 coordinate 3,416,762, forward strand.
GGATCTATCAGTGCCGGAAAGATCTTTCCCATAATTTCAATACTTCGAAAGACCCTGTTTTCCTCTTCATGGATTTGTGCCGTAGGGTACGTACTCGTTACGTCCCTGGCTTCGGGGCGTTGAGTTAGGTTGTCATTTTCCTTTGTGCGTGAACCCGTGTCACAGGGGGTGTCAAGGCTGGCTCCGTATACTTGCTCCCCTATGCGTTTCCCGACCTATTATTCGGGCCACATCGAGTACGGTTGAGTGTGATGACGTCCTTTTCTCCGCTATTGTAACAGTACAATTGCCGTCTGTCTGGGCATCTATCTGCCCAATGTCCCGTTTTCTTACATGTCCAGCAGGGTCTATTGTCCTCACGTCTGCTCGACATGCTATCACTTCTACCGTACGATGAACGTGAGTCACGATCAGGGGATCGTGTTTCTCGGGAATACGCCGTGCGCTCGTTACTGTATTTTGGTCGGTCCGGTGATCGCCGATCTGGGTGATACGAGGGTCGTTCTTTGTAGTCTTCGCGGCTTGGTCGTTCGCGCCTGTATTCTGGTGTTTGTGACCGATCTCGTCGGCTCCTGTCATAGTTATGTCGATCGGAGTGGTGATCGCGTGAGGGGCTTCGGTAGGGGCGTTCGGTGCTGTAGCTATTTCGGTGTGGTGAAGGGGATCTGTATCTGGTGTATGATGGAGGTGTGCGGTTACGGTAGGGTGGTGATCGTTGTCTGGCTGCTGAGGTGCGTTGCCGACTCGCGTTTCGTCCTTGTAACTCTAGAGATGGTGTACGTGTGCTACGAGCTGCCGGGCTGTAGTTCCGTGGTCCTTGTGTACTTCGTAGGTCTTTGGTATCTGACTTAGTCAGTATTGACGCTGACGGTTCGACCAGCGTCACGTGCTTCTGCGTATCAGGTGCTTTTTCACCGGCTAGTGCGGCTAACCTCGAACGTCGGCTACATCTCTCTGATGGTGCGCATGCTGCCGTGCTTACCGTACAGTCTTCTGCTGCAGGTGGTTCTTTGTACCGTCCACTTAATTCCTTCTTTAATTCAAGGCGCTGTCCTAGCAGTTGCAGGTCGTCGATTGATTTAAAATCTTTACGATCGATTTTATTTAAGTAGTCGGGGTTTAGGTTTCTGTATATTCTGTCCAGTTGGGACTCGAGGGTTAGCGCCGGTGACAATCCTTGCAAATATGAGCTGATTGGCTCTTTTGAGCCTTGCGTTCGGTCTCTCAGTTCCTCTTCTAGCCGGAGGGTGTAATCTATCGGCCTGAATTGGCGACGTAGTGCCGACTTGAAATCATTGAGCGATCTCCAGGTTTTATTAATTGGCCGCGCCCATATCCGCGCTGTACCGCTCAGGAAGCCCGGTATCAATTTTAGTATCTCCGACCATGGGATGTCAAGACTACCCATTGTCTCCTCCAGTCGATCTATGAATTCCTCAACGTCCTCTTTAGGACCTCCTGAGAACTGTACTCGCCATTGGCGGAGTAGCTGACCTGTCCGGGTCTCCTTGAGGTATGTATTCTCTAGAGGCCGCCTGGTGGTGTTTAGCAGGTTGCCGTTGACTGGCATGGCAGCGCCTGGCATGGCAGCCGCAGCTCGAAACGAATTAATCGGTTCCTGAGCGTTGCCGGGTCACTATCGCCTCGTATGTTTAGTCGATTGGCTTCCTGCACTAGTTGCCCATACGGTATTTCCTCAAAGAAGCTGGTGAGTCGTTCTGTTTCTTCCATTACTCTGGAGTTGGAGCTCTTTACTTCGGTGGTCAGTTTAGGATCCATGGTTTAATATTATTGATCACTATAAATAGTGTACAAATGTCCAGGTTCGGTGATTTACACGTCTAATTCCAATTATTTGTTTAATCCATTAAAAAAATAAAAAGATACTGCTTTACTATTTATTTATCAATTTTAGTTGTAATTGCCATTTATTATATTATGGTGGCTGAATAGGTGTGAGTAATTACTATATTTGTTACTTAAACATTAATTCTAATTGCAGATTGTTTAAATTCCATTCGTTAATTAAGGACTGTATTTTAATTATTAAAATGAGTTATTAGTTATTAATTATTAAAATTAGTTATTAGTGATTAATCATTAAAATTACTTATTGAAAGTATTTATTAAAATGTAGTTAAATACAAAGAAAATCAACATTCAGGAAGACCAACACACCAACAGTGAGAGAAAATTATATTAATATATTATACAATAATATATTAATTTATATTAATATATTATACAATAATATATTAATTTATATTAATATATTATTGTTAGTTTGGTGATGTCACATATAGTTTATGTGATTTGTTTGCAAGCTTATATACGCATCTATGAAGTGCTTATATTATTGTGTATAATTAGTGCATAATTAGCAACATTTTATTAGCAACAGCCCATCTATTTTTAAATTATTTAGTTGAAAGCAATATCTGTGCGTTTATTAAGGTATAAATTATTATTAGGTAAATATTCACAGAAGTCCAATTGGTCAATATTGTTATTTTTGTTATTCAAGGTTTGATTGTAATTGTAATTTTAATTTTGGCATCTTTTCTTTTTTTTTGTACAAAAAAGTCTTGATTTGTTTTTTTTTTATATATTATTACTGGAGTTTTCTTCCTTATGATAGAAAGTTTGTTCAACTACTTTCATACAACAACTAACAACTTCCCATAATATATTAATTTTTCCAAGAAAAAACTTAATGCTTTCTAATAATTTTCAGAAAGATTTTATTTATATAAACAATTACAAATTATTTATTTATACTTTTGCTTTGTTATTTAATTGCATGAGTAATCCTGTTTCTCATACATCTGTCTTATGTTTCAGCCACTCACTTTGGAGGTTATCTCCGGTGGTGGTATCCTTATATCTGGATGTGTTAGTACTGCTACAGCAGTATAGTGGTAAATTGCAAATAAAGCAGTATAATTGTAATAGTCGTTTGTCTTCTCGAGTTGCTATTATAATAACACAACTTACTTATTTATTGTATGGTCTAGTATTCATGAATATATTTCTATTGATATTTATCTCTACCTTATTAATTATATCTATTTTATTTATATTTATCTTTTGTATTTATATCTTGCATTTATATCTATTTTAGCTACATTTATTTTTTGCATTTTCACTGGTTTTATCTATTTTCATACCTTATATTTACATCTGTTGTCGTTACCATTTATGTTTTATACTTGTATATATTTCACTTATATTTATGTGGTATTAAAGTTTATTAATTTAGTTATATTCACTTTATTCTTCTTATTATTATAAACATATTGTTATTGTATACGTTATTTGTATACGCATGTTTATTCTGTTATAATGTTATTCTAAGGTTTATAGTATTTTGGTTATATTTATATTGTACATGTATCAGCTATGTATTCTGTTAGAATGTTATTCTAAGATTTATACGTATTTTGGTTATGTCTATATTTTTTTTTATGTTCATGAGCTATATGTCACTTGTGTTGGAATGATATAACATTGAGCGATGATCATCTGTCTTCTTCTAATACTGGGGAAATATAATATGATTGTCGATAACTGATGTGATAGAGTTGTATTTATTCTATTACAACATTCTATACAAGTCTTCAGTATTACTCCTTTCTCCTCATCATATGTTGTTATTATTATTATTATATGTCATCAGCATCTGTGTAATGCTGATACTGGATCTTGTTTAAAAATGTACGCTATTTTTCTTTTCTTAACAAAAAGGAAGATTCTATTCTGCTACAGCTGTCAACTGCCACAGTGCAGGATATGGGAATACAGTGACGAACAATACCACTATGAATATATATGTTAATAGTAGTGTAAGGGGCCAGGGTGATTTTAATATAGGGGACATGAACATCGGAAGGGGCAACGTTACACACTATAATATAATAATATATATATTAATAGATATGGTTATATAAATATATATTAGTAATATATGTAAATAAGTATATAATATAATTGAACGATTAATACAGAGAAAGGAAAGAATATATATATGTATGTAGAATAGTTATATGTCAGATATGTATGTATGTTGCATATAGTTTAAAGAATATAAAATGAATATAAGATATATACGTAATGGATAAAATTGTAAAAGTATATACTATATATGGCTAAGTAAATATATGATATATATGAAATTTATATAATCCAATACTGAATAGAAAAGGTGAATAGAAAAGAGTATAAGGTCTAAATATGTGCTGTATATATAAATATAAAAGAATGAATATCAGATATATAAATAACAAGATGAGGAAGAAAGTGCAAAGATATGCATGTATACTGAATATATGTTCAATGTATATGTTACATATACATTTGAATAAATATATAATCTACGTGAGACATATATGTGCTCAGATAGCGAATAAAGCAAATATATATATGCACATGTGTGATGAACATATATTAAATGCGTATATAATATATATGTAAATGAGTATATAAGCAAAATTTATGTGTATATAATCAGGTAAAAGAAAATCATATATATATGCACGTATACCAACTGGGTGTTAAATATATACATATGTTATACATATGTGATCAAATATTAGATGTGTAAGACAAATGTAGTCATGTTCAACATAAAAGCGAGCCCATATACACATTTACATTGGATTTCTTAACAAGCATGTAATAATATTACGGGTTATTATATGATTTAGCATATAATAAGGTGTAACATTAAAGTCACAGAACTTCAAATTTAGATTTTAGGAGAATGATAAACAATTAGTAGAATTAATAGTAAATAACACTAAGCCTGTGTTATTATATTTGTGCAAAAGCTATTCTGAGACGTAATTAACCTCTAGCATTAGCAGTAAGTAATGACTTACTTAATAACAAGAAGCAATTATCTGTTGTGTTTATCGTCCTGATCTTAGGTATATTAATATTAATATTAGTTACATGCTATGTTATGATCACTAACTGACTCCTGTTGTCGCATTTTCCGTATGGGGGTTCACGTTAACCGGGAGGGAAGGGAAGAAAGAAAAATAACATGAAGAAGAGAAAAAAAAAATGTCTGTGAAATATAATGTATATTTCACAGTTCAGTGGTACTGTAGCAGCCGCTTGCTGCTACGGCGCATATCAGTACGCGCGATTCAAAATGGCCGTCTGACTACGTAGTCATCTTTCCCCCGGGGATTTTTCGATAGGGTTTTACTTTTTTACGCCGAATTCGACGCGCGTGCACTTTTCACACACACATGTGTGTGACGCGGACCTTACGCTATGGGCGCCATTTGTAACGGCGCTTTCTCGCCGTCCACTTACCTTGAGGCGGTGCAGATACGTGCGGATACTCCGCGCCTACCTGTAACGAAATGGGCAAATCGGTAGGGAATAACAAAACACGACAAACGATCTAAAAGAATCACCACTCGTTATTTAATTCTTTATGTACACACACGCACACGTTCTCACGTACGCGATACACTAAGACTTCGTACGCACACGCACTCGTCACACACACACACTCGCACACGTAACTAACTGCGCAGATTCCGCGACACTTCCGATGGTGACAATGACACTCTAGCACGATACACGCGGGACGGGGACACGCGACAGGGACATATACGGACGAATACACGTTAAAACGCTAAGTTAAGCGGCGCGGCAAACTTAATTCCTAGCCCACTAGGCGGTCAAGTACTTGCCTTCGTCAGGTACTGCGGGGCGATCTTGATCGTCCTCCGGAACGGGCTGCTGGACGTGGTGGCCGTCGCTCTCTCTCTCTCTCTCTCTCTCTCTCGCTCTCTCTCTCTCTCTCTCTCTCTCTCTCTCTCTCCCGCTTGACACCAGTCAGGCAGGCAGTAGCGGCGGCGGTGCGGGGCCCGCTCTCTCGCGATGCTCGGCTCCCGTCGTGCAGGCAGTTGGAGATGCTGCTGCTGCTGATGGGTCGTCGGCCAGTTGGTGGTGGAGGTGGAGGAGAGCAGAGGCTCTCGGGCGGCAAATCGCACACGACTCCTGTCGTGCAGGCGGCCGCGGCTGTGGCGGCGTCAGTGGTGTCATGGCGGTCGGGGAGCTACGCGCTCTCCCGATGCGAACACTTGCTGCATCGAGAATTGCCGGAGCTTGAAACACAGTGTTTGCGAGGTCCTCTGTCCTTTTCAAGTCGTCCTCTAGCTGATGCTTTAAAGCACAGACACGAGCCACTCACAGTCCGGGGCTGACAATCCTCGAAGCTTATAACGGAGCTTGAGGCGACGTACGAACGGGTGACAAATGCGTCAGTCTTTCATCGTGTCTCGACAGAGAAGAAGGCCCACGCTTCTTTCTCGTTCGAGCGTCGCGTTGCGCGGCGCTTCGCGCGCGCCCTTTTGGCAGAGCGACTGTATTACTCGCGCTTACGTACGCACGCGGTTTTAAACGCAGGGACCGTCGATCGGGACGGTTACAATATATATATATATATATATATATATATATATATATATATATTGTGATGCGGTCGGAAATTTTTAATTTCGACTTCGTTTATTTTACCAAAATTTTCGCGCACACAAAATTAATAATACTTCACTACTTACCTAAGTGATATGGGAGTCTCGCCGGCCTGAAAGAAAAAAGGAAAAAGTATTTGGGAAAGGGCAAGGGTGAGAAAAGCACGCGCGAAATCAAATTTTACTACAACATTTTATTTATATTAATTATAACGTTTTCTTTTTCTCCTGATACTTCGCCCGCACGCTCACTCACTATGCTTCCTCTCACCCGGTCCACGTATCCGGTACGTCTAGGCCGCACCCCGCGTCCCGGCGCGCTCGCAAAAAAAGAAAGTTTTAAGATCCAATTTAATATGCACAAAAGAGGAAACAAAAGAAAGTCAAACCATACAGGGAAAAAAGGAAGGGGGGAAGGAGGCAGAATCTACTCGCCGCACACATACGGTATCCCGCCGAATCGTCCGTAGATTCGGCGCCGGGTGATCGATACTCACTCGATCGAGTTCTGGGCAGATGTCGATGAAGAGGCCCCGGGAGGTGGTCGGCGTTCGTCGAGCGGCCGTCGCCCACTTATTGGTCTGTGACTCCTCGGCGAGTCACGCGGCTCTTCTCCGTTGCCGCAACCTCCCTCGGTACGTCGCTCCTCTTTTCTTCTTCCTCCTTGATTACCTCTTTTCCTACTTACTCTCCCTGCTGTCTCCCTCTCTCTCTCCAGGTCACACTTCCACATGTTTCACCCACTCTTCGGCTACCTCAAACGGAGTCTCTCTCTCTCTCCTAACTTTACCTTCTTCTTTCTCTACCCTTTTCTTCACTCTACTACTTCTCCTCTCGGACGCCCACACACGAACTGCGCCTCTCTCTTCCGACTGCTTACCACGGACTGCTTTCTTTACTCTTTACTTCAACTCTCCTACTTCTCCTCTCGGACTTCCACAACCGACTGCGTCTTTCTCTTCCGACTTGCTCACCGCGGACTACTCTGCATCTTTCTCAGCCGGAGATGAAGGATGGGATAAGGGGGGGGAAGGTACGGCGGCGGCCGGCGACGGCCGACCGCGATCGGGACGTACCGGATACGGCCCTCGCATGTACGAATGTTGAAATAATAAATGATGATTAAATTCAATTTAGATTATACTATCGAATGGAATTGGCTTAAATTATAATAATAGTTTAGACTTGAGCAAATAGTAAATAATGTGGAACGTAACTTAGAAATAAGTATTTTTTTTTTTTAAATCATGTCTTGAAAATAATACCAGACTTTATGTATCAAAATAACAATCAACAAAAGACAATCAGTATTATGCATCAAAAAATAAAAATATCAAGTCAACAAAATATTAAAGAAAATTGTAATAAATACTGATTTACTTTTAAAAAAATACAAGTAAATATTAAGTATAGAATCGATATATTGATTATACATATTAAATATATTGGTCCAAAATCAGCTGCTATGTGCTAGTTTACAGTTTTATCATTCATTTTTCACATTATTTAAATGCTTTTTTTTTATACTTTTGAAAATGCGTTTACACAAGCACCTTTAAGATGATGTTTGCATAAACATTTCATTTATTATTTCCAACAAACTTGTTTCTCTTCTTTATTAAATATTAAGAAGTGTACTGTTGTTGACTGTTCTGAATTAAGTTACTAAACATTTTTATTAATCTTACAGTCTTTGTACTATAATATATTAACTAAAATAACGACAGTCAAACTGTCCCTGTTTAAAATCACCCCCTAATTCTGAATAACGCATTTCAAAACCTTGTTCGAGGCTCTCTTACTTTGTTCTGCAAATTTGTTTTTTCCTTGTACCAATACTTATCAATTACAATAGAGAGTTAAATTCAAGCTGAAAAATAAATTAAAATACACGCGCAACTTTGTCACAGATTGGATCAAAGTTAATGTCTCATTAACAGTAGCACCCTTTGTAAATTTCTTTAGTTATTTCATTAGTTAAAATCAAACTATATCTTAAATTTTGTGAATACCATAATATAGATATAAGTATAAAGGGAAATATAATATGTCAAGTTTGTGAGGCCGACTCTCACCATTCATCATTATCCCTATTTATGTTTGTCCTTTTATGATTGGTATATTGTTCTCTTGATCTTCATCGTTCCTTATTATCCTTATCCTCCTTAATTTATGATTAATTCTCTTGATTCTCGTGATCTTATCATCTCATTTAGTAATCACTATCCATTATAATTAATTCTCATTTATCTCTTGATCTTATCATCATTCCTTTACTTTATAATTATTCGTTATTATCTGTTATTATTTATAATTTAATGTTCTTTAATCTTCACTAATTTATCATTAATTTTATTACTATTCTCTATTATTTATTGTATCTCCACTTAACTCTCTTATTCATTATTTGATCTTTACTTTCACTTTGTCCTGTGTTAACTATCAGGTATGTGAATAAGTCTTTCCCGTTTTTTTCAAATTTTGAGCCTTTATTGTGAAAAAATGGTTACAAATGAATTATTGAAAGTATTGGCCATCGCTAGCTACAACTTTTTCCCATCTTTCTGGCAACATACGAATCCCGTTGCGAAAAAATTCGACCGGTTTGGCCTCTATCCAGTCATCCACCCATTTTTTGGCTTCCTCGTAGGAATGGAAGTGCTGGTCAGCCAGGCCATGCGTCATCGATCTGAAGAGATGGTAATCAGACGGAGCAACGTCTGGACTATACGGCGGGTGGGGTAGGACTTCCCATTTGAGCGTTTCTAAGTATGTTTTCACCGGCGGTGCAACATGTGGGCGAGCATTGTCATGTTGCAAAATAACTTTGTCGTGCCTGTCGGAGTATTGTGGCCGTTTTTCTCGCAGTGCGCGGCTCAAACGCATCAATTGTCGTCGATAGACCTCGCCTGTGATCCTTTCATTCGGTTTCAGAAGCTCATAGTAAACCACACCTAGCTGGTCCCACCATATACAGAGCATGAGCTTGGCGCCATGAATATTTGGCTTGGCCGTCGATGATGATGCATGGCCGGGTAGTCCCCATGATTTTCTTCGCTTCAGATTATCGTAAAGTATCCACTTTTCATCGCCAGTCACGATACGATGCAGAAAACCCTTTCTTTTATGTCGTTGAAGCAGCTGTTCGCAAGTGAAAAAACGCCGTTCGACGTCTCTCAGCTTCAGTTCGTACGGCACCCAATTTCCTTGCTTTTGGATCATTCCCATGGCTTTCAAACGCTTGGAAATGGTTGTTCGGTCAACTCCCAATGCTTCAGCAAGTTCTTCTTGCGTTTGACAAGAATCTTCATCAAGCAAAGTCGCCAATTCTCGATCTTCAAAGATTTGCGGCCGCCCGGAACGCTCCTTGTCTTCCACGTCGAAATCACCGCTTTTGAAGCGTCGAAACCATCCGCGAACACTTGAATCATCGACACAATCTTCTCCATAAGCCTCCTGAAGCAATCGATGCGTCTCGGCAGCAGATTTCTTCAAATTGAACCAATAAAGTGAAACTTCCCGCAAATGACGTCGACTCGGCTCAAATTTCGACATTTTCACGATATCAAAAATTTATGATGTGAAAAAATTTTAACTAATGTGTTAGTATGGAATTGTTGACATATGAATAAGCTTTGATTATGACATATGTAACCATTGAATACTCGCACAGTATTGGTGGCGCCATCTCTTACAAAAAACGGGAAAGACTTATTCACACTCCTAATATTATTATTTATTATGTCATTGTCTATTATTATTTCACTTACCTCGGCATTTCATTAACTTATTAAATTTGTCATTGCTCCTTTTTAATTCATAATTATTTCCTTTTTTCCAAATTTGTTTCTTTTTCCTTAATTTATCACCATTTGTCATTATCAATTCATAGTTTGTTTTATCATTTGTGTTGGTCGTTACCTTTCATCCATATTTTTACCTTCATCATTTTGTCCTTTCCTATTTATTAATTTAATCAATATAATAAGTAATCTTATAAACTTGAATCAAGTAGTTACTAAAATAAAGCTTATTTTTCTAAACAGCAGAACACAAATATTGGGAATTAAATGAGTATTTTCTTATTTTGAGAAAATATATCCTTAAACCAATAAATTCAAATTTAATATCAGGGAAATAAATTCTTCGATTAATTAATTATGTCCTAGATTATAGTCAAGATTTTCTAGAGAATGAGTGGCTGAGATTATAAATTAAATAAATATTTTCTTATATTAGGAAAATATATCCTTGAATCAATAACTGCAGATTTTGAATCAAAAAGTTTAGTTCTTTGATTCAAGCCTACAAAGCAAATAAATATACACTTGGATTCGGAATTTCAATACTTCATTCAAGAAATTTAATTTAAAATGAAGAATCTTATTCCTATCTGTAAAACAATATTTACTTGAAATACGTTTTTATTTTCTAGAAACATGGAAATTCAAGTATGTTAAATTATTAAAAGTAGTGCATACTTTCTTGATTCAAAACATTATTTTCTTGATTTTAAAAATCAAAATTTTAAACTAAGCAAATAATTTCTTAACTTTTACAATGCATACGTTAATTTACTTTTATTACATTTATTTCATCACTTTTAATTTTAAATTAACATTATATTATATGATGAAAGTTGTTAATTAGGTCGAGTCTCGGTTGAGAGGGAAGGATATTTCGAAATAAATCTATATTATATGGAATTCTTTTTGTGGCCCTGAAAAGGGCCGTTTTGTCCTTCCCTTCCGGTGGCTACCGAGGGTGATACCAGGGAGGGTTCGATATGGAGAGACGAACGGGGGTGGACGGAGTGTACGCACCGCTCGTCTCCGACTTGCGTTCCGATTTCGATGTGGGACAGCCTGTCCCACTAAGGCGATGCGCGAGATCGCCGGGGGTCCTTCTCCTTCAAACGCCGCTGGATCGAAGAGAGGTTCCAGTCGGGGAGTTTGAAGGTGGTTGGGACGGATTTCTTTGGCTCCTCATCCTCCGAGGTGGCCGCCGAAAGTACCAGGGCCGGCAACCCCAAGTCAATTTCTCAGATGTTCTCCGTGGTGGCCTCAGAAAATATCTTGCGGTTTCGATGGCGTCGCGAGTTTCGTTTGGTGCGCTGCCGCTCGTACGGCCTCCTAGATCTGCGGCGAGACCGTCCGTTCAAAGCTGTTGGGCAAGTGTCAGCAGGCTTCATTCTTCTATGCTGGTCGGGGGAAAAATGAATCTATTCCCCTCATGACCGGCTCTTTTAAAGCCTGAGCGGCCGCGACCCCGATCCCCGAAACTGGATTCGACCGCCGGCCCGTAGGGAGGGGGGATGAATGAAGGGCTCCGAGCAGGGACCCCGGAGAGTGCCCCGGAGGAACTCGTCCTCCGAAAATCCGTAGGCGCGTCTCTCGACGCGCCGGTGGGTCTCCGAAGGCCTTGGTCACCACTCTTATTCGTAGCTACTGGGTATCCAAACTCGTAACTCCTTTTGGAGAGGTGCCCTACCCGGAGTCCACGCCTCGGCCACCGTCCGTCTGACCGCGATTTCCGGATCGGACCTAGACGTTGCCCGTGGGCGTTGCTGCTCCTTCTCTATCTCTCTCTCCCCGCCGCTATTGGTGCAGCGGCGTACGGTGGCGCTGGCTTTCTCTCTCGGTCGATCTGCGGTTCGGAAATGCGCCGCTCTCCCTTCGGTGTCGAGCCTTAGGAGGTTTGGTGGGAAAATAATAAAGCGATGGATATTTGGTGTTAAGACAAATATTTATTTCTTCCGGGAGGGCCGGATCTCTCTCTTTCTCTCTCTCTCCCGCTCCTTTCGGTCTCGTTCTTTCCGAAAGCCCTTTCTTTTATTTCTGCACTTGCGACTCCTGTGGCGCCGTGAGGCTCCGTTGGTGATCGCAAGCGCTGATTGGCTCGGAATCGCCGCGGCGAAGAAAGGGGGTTTCGGAGATTTTACGCATTCAGCGTAAACGCGCACAAGAATCTGGGGGCCTATGCGTCGGCATATAACAAAGTCTTATAATTAATTTATTTCGCTTAAAAACTTGGTCCTAACCGGGATTCTATTAGCAGACCGTTAGATTCGCAAGCTAATGCCTTAATCATTTCGCTATCGCAGAACGCAGTGTAAAATTGTAAAAATCTTATATATCAATTTTAGATCTGTTATAGGTACAAAATATGGAATTAATATATAGATTCCGATTAATAGAGTAAGCATTTATATATAATATATAGTTACATTATAACAATTTATATATCGTTTTGGTTTTAATACATGATTTCTAACATCTAGATAAGATTTTAGTCAATGTAACTTTTTTAGGTATAAGAAGCTGAAAAATAATTATTGTTTGTATTATTTTATATCATTGAAAAAATATCTACTAATATCAAGTGTGAACCGATCACGAGCAATGCAATAATAAGACTAAAATAAAAGATTGCGGGTGAAAAGATCAGTAACATATAGCTTGCTTAAAAACTTTGAAATATTTCCTAGAAATAAATCATTATTTTAAAACTTCTTGATAGTACAAATATATATTAAACAAATCTACATAATCATAGATAAAATTTTCTTAAATGTACTTTTCTAAGATATATGAAACTGAAAAATAACTATTTTTTGTATTATTCTATATCACTGAAAAAATTGTTTGCTAATATCAAATAAATATTTATGTGCCTTGTATCGGATAAAGAATTATTTCTTAAATTAAACTTAAAACAAATATTATCTTAGATTGTGAAATAAGTTACTTAAAATAGGAAAACTATAATCTAAAAAATTCCTTCATCAAGAACTTATTCGCTTGAATTAAAACGACATAAGCTACATATTTTACATCATCCGTTCAACTAAACCGAAGGAGTTATGGATTTCTCGAAATTAGCTAAAAAGTAAAAAATTACTTACCTAGTTTTCCCCATATTTTTTATTACTGCTGAATTTCACGCAAAAATTATTAATTATTAGAGTAGTACTAAATTTATGAACAGATAACGTACATAAGGACCCCTCAAAATATAGAAATTCTTCATCGATTAAAAATTGATTAAAATCATAATTACACAATTTATAAAAATAATAGAATGAAAATCGAAAAAATTTTCGGTAAACTTATATTTAAAAATGTATTTGAAAAGCGACTCGTGTAATATTCATAAATAGAATATAAATCAAGAAAGGGGCTTCTTTTCAATAATATTATTATAAAATCAAATTATAGAGATAAAATTCATAATTTTTTATCTATCTTGTTCTGGACACTAGTAATTCTTCTCGATGCGGTCTCCGTAAAAGGTGGCAAAAACAACAACTTTTTTAATTTTTTAAAAAATATTTATACTTTTTACTTTTCAATCTAAACAATATGATGTATAGAAATTCAAACTGTCTGTATAAATTATGAAATAATGTTTACAATTATCCCGAAAAAAGAAGAATATGGTCGGATTTTGGAATCTCGAGTACAAGCGGGATAGAATTTCAATACTTAAAAGTTTAAGAGCTCATAAAATTATTTTACAAGAACTTGTATCTGAAAATATACCGCGACGACTGTATTAAATAATTCAGCACGATAATTCAGCCAGTTAATAAACTCACATAATTTCTTGCAGGAACCGATCGAATGGCAATACTCCCATATTAATAACAAAATTATGTTTGCAAAGCCTTGTCGACAGGAATAAATATAATAGAAATTTATACCCAGGATTAAAGCATATTGTTGGAATTAGCGTTATGCGCAGCGCCCTCGTGGCACGATGCCTAATGAGTATATACATGTGTGTGTATGGACGCACCGCTCGGCCGCCCTTTGCAGCCTCGCGACGTAGTCAGTTCGTTGTATAGCCTTAAGCTTGCTAGACGTGTTTTGCTAGATCTGTTCATAACTCTTTGTATTCGCTAGACCAGTTAATACTACATTAAAGACTTGATTATTAGAAGCTTATAACTCTGCTTTATTTATTCTTCCTAAATCCATCAGGTTATTGGGCTACAGCACGCTTCAACTGCGCGAAGCCTTTGTGTTTAAACAAATTCGTAAGTTTTACGAAATTTAGATTTGCATAAAATCCACGTGGTTGCAGACAAAGCAACAAAGCTTTACTAAACTTTCAAAATCAGTAGAAGTGAAAAGTGTAAAATGTGTGCGCGCTAAGGCCTTTTTATCGTAGTATTAGAAGTGATTAAATAATAAAACTGTATTAGATTTAAAATTAGAAGTGTAATATTCTAGAAGGAAGATATAATATATAATTAAGATGAGTCAATTATCGTACATTGTTTCAGAGAGAAAAGGTATGAAAAATACTTAAAATTGTAAGTAAATTAAATTAAATAAAATGTAACACCTAAGAACAGAGGAATATAAATTCAGAGATTTAAACAAAGATTATATATATAGATGTTAAAATTAATTATTGAATGCTGTAAATTAAACATTATAAATTATGAACGTTTAAGATTCTCAGTTTACAAAAAAAAATTCTTAAATGATTATTTGTTACCTAAAAAAACGGTTAAAAAGTGATGAGTTAATTGCAAAAATTAGAAAAGTCAAAATTAGATGCTTGTAGAAATTAACAAAAACTAGAAGTAAAAATGCACAAAAATTAGAAGTAAAATGTATGAAAATTATTAGGAGTGTGAATAAGTCTTTCCCGTTTTTTGTAAGAGATGGCGCCACCAATACTGTGCGAGTATTCAATGGTTACATATGTCATAATCAAAGCTTATTCATATGTCAACAATTCCATACTAACACATTAGTTAAAATTTTTTCGCATCATAAATTTTTGATATCGTGAAAATGTCGAAATTTGAGCCGAGTCGACGTCATTTGCGGGAAGTTTCACTTTATTGGTTCAATTTGAAGAAATCTGCTGCCGAGACGCATCGATTGCTTCAGGAGGCTTATGGAGAAGGTTGTGTCGATGATTCAAGTGTTCGCGGATGGTTTCGACGCTTCAAAAGCGGTGATTTCGACGTGGAAGACAAGGAGTATTCCGGGCGGCCGCAGATCTTTGAAGATCGAGAATTGGCGACTTTGCTTGATGAAGATTCTTGTCAAACGCAAGAAGAACTTGCTGAAACATTGGGAGTTGACCGAACAACCATTTCCAAGCGTTTGAAAGCCATGGGAATGATCCAAAAGCAAGGAAATTGGGTGCCGTACGAACTGAAGCTGAGAGACGTCGAACGGCGTTTTTTCACTTGCGAACAGCTGCTTCAGCGACACAAAAGAAAGGGTTTTCTGCATCGTATCGTGACTGGCGATGAAAAGTGGATACGTTACGATAATCCGAAGCCAAGAAAATCATGGGAACTACCCGGCCATGCATCATCATCGACGGCCAAGCCAAATATTCATGGCGCCAAGCTCATGCTCTGTATATGGTGGGACCAGCTAGGTGTGGTTTACTATGAGCTTCTGAAACCGAATGAAAGGATCACAGGCGAGGTCTATCGACGACAATTTATCCGTTTGAGCCGCGCACTGCGAGAAAAACGGCCACAATACTCCGACAGGCACGACAAAGTTATTTTGCAACATGACAATGCTCGCCCACATGTTGCACCACCGGTGAAAACATACTTAGAAAAGCTCAAATGGGAAGTCCTACCCCACCCGCCGTATAGTCCAAACGTTGCTCCGTCTGATTACCATCTCTTCAGATCGATGACGCATGGCCTGGCTGACCAGCACTTCCATTCCTACGAGGAAGCCAAAAAAATGGGTGGATGACTGGATAGAGGCCAAACCGGTCGAATTTTTTCGCAACGGGATCCGTATGTTGCCAGAAAGACGGGAAAAAGTTGTAGCTAGCGATCGCCAATACTTTCAATAATTCATTTGTAACCATTTTTTCACAAGAAAGGCTCAAAATTTGAAAAAAAAACGGGAAAGACTTATTCACATACCTGATAGAAGTAAAAATGCATGAAAATTAGAAGTAAAATGCATGAAAATTAGAAATAAAAATGCATGAAAATTAGAAGTAAAATGCATGAAAATTAGAAGTAAAAATGCAAAAATTAGAAGTAAAAATGCTTAAAACTAAATATAAAAATGTAAAATCAAAACGATAAAGATTTAGACGTTAAAGTAATACTTAGAAATCTATGAGAAAAAGAATCTTAAAACTTCCAGAAAGCATTCAAAGAAAACCGAAAATTCGAAATATGAAGTTCTGGGAAGAAAAGAAAGTAACCGTTAAAAAGGGGGGCGGTAAATTCAAGGAAATCGAAAACCGCGCAGAAAAAGTCCCGCGCGAAAACACGTGGGCAGCAATCGTTGAAAACAAAGACGCGCGTGCGTATGCAGCAGCACACTGCATGTTAGAGAGAGAGAGAGAGAGAGAGAGAGAGAGAGAGAGAGAAGTGTTAGTATACTGCATGCACGCGAAAGGTAGAGAGAGAGAGAGATATAGTAAAGCTATACTACAACTTAGAAAGAAAGCTAGATATGTATTAAAATGTAGATGAATAATAAATTAAAGTTATGTAGATTGTTGTATTGAATTTATACATTTAAATTGTTGAATGTTATTAAAAATTATATTTGCATATAATAAAAATTTAGAAAATAAAAAGTTATAAATTAGACGGATAAAAATATGATAATTGTTAATGTGCTTGAAATTATTTAGCAACATTTGGAATTTTATAAAAATAAAATAAAACAATTGTTGTAAACAATTTATATATGAACAATTGGTTAATTGTTAATTAAATCTAGAAGTATTAGAATACACAAGAATAGTGTGTAAATGTATGTGTGTCTGTGTGTGTGTGTGCACATCGATTGCACGCATACACACAAACGTACAATAAGCTAGAGTGTACATATACTACGAGAACAAGCAAAAGGGTGAGCGTGTGCACATACGTCTGTGCGCATACAACCCATGCTGGAATACAGATCACAGAGAAGTATTGGTGCACTTACACGCACCGTCGGTAGCGTGTCCGTGAGTGCCGCAGAAAGAGCGCGCCGAGTGAGAGAGAGGTCCGACCGGTGTGAGAGAGAGCGCGCGGCCGAGGAGTGGGGCCGACTGTGCGAGAGAGAGGTCCGACCGTGGGAGAGAGAGCGCGCGGCGGAGGAGTGGGGCGCGACTGTGCGAGAGAGAGGTCCGATACGTGCGAGAGAGAGAACCGCGCCGCAGCCGTAGTCGTGTGTTAAAGTATCCATCCGCACCGTGCCGAGTCCGCCGAGAAATGAACTGCGCAAGCGCGACGCGCCGAGAGGGGCGTGAGCCAATGAGAGCGCGCGACGGAAAGTAAAAGATCTCCGCTTAGAGTAGATGTAGAAGCAAGAGAGAGAAAAATCCGCGCGCGCGACAAACTGTAGAATAGATAGCCGAGATGCGTTGAGTCTAGAGTCGTGTTAATTCGCTATATAATAACTCAAATGACGTTCAGATTGTATCTAAAAATCACTAAATTAATAGTAATAACTTATGATATAATAGAGAATTTTTAAAGGGAATTTAGCGCGACTGGATTAAAAGCAACGTGAATTTAGAAATATTAAATCATGTGAAAATTGAAGATAGCGCGCGCGACTTTCGCGCCGTCTCTGACTCAACGTGGGCGTATTGGCTGCGCTGTATGTGGCATTATAACGGACTTCTACCTCGTTATAATTGCGATGCGATCTCCAGCTGCGGGTGAAAACCATTAGCCTGCATTGCAGCTGTCGAGTGCGAGATGTGTATAGGTGTGAGAGTGTAATTGCGGGACGCGTAATTTAGAAATGAGAGTAGAGTGTAACAGCAGTTTTGGTATCCTTGGTAGAAGAGGATACCATGTAAAAACTAAGATGTGATTACGCAATTACACGTGGTCCTCATTGCCTGTGGGTGCTAATACTTTCTTAGTGTTTGCAGGCAACTGAGTCGAATAGCCAATAAGAGAATCGCGTGTGGACACTGCTGGGAAAATAAGTACGGGCCCATACAGAGGATATAACGACACCACACGGATTGATGTGCGCACATTAAACAAATAAATAAATTTGTTGCTTAGATATCTAGATGAGGGGGTAGTTAGATGTATGCTCCGAGTCGTGACGGGGATTAATACTTTCTTCGCTCTTGTACACTCGTTTCGAGCCTGAGATCACATTGTTGCTAGCATCCAATGTTTGTATCTGTTGATTGAATATTTCAAATTAGATCAGAGGAATTCCGAAATCAGAGCCCCAGCTAGAGCCATCCACCACCACCTATGCGATGCTATTAGGTGTATGCGATGTGATTAGATGCATGAGATATGATTAGAAAGTTTGAGATATTATTAGATAGTACGCGACGCGATATTTGACAGTAATTGCTAAGTTAGTTAATATTCATTTATTAATTAAATATTTCTTTAAAACAGGTCTTGATGAGAGAACTCATCCTACTATTGCTGACGCATTTAAAAGAATTTGGGGTGTTTGGGGTGTTTGGGAAATGTTTGTATCTCACGCCTCGAGGTAAACAGGTGTATGTTTCACTGGTCAGTCCAGAGGCTTCAAGCGTGTATATATATTTTTCTGACGAGAAAATCCTGCAAGTCGGGAATATGTTGACCGAAAATGAAAAGGAGGTTTTGGTAAAAGAATGGCCGAGAGGCGTAAAGACTCTGAGACTGGACATACCAGAGTCATGCGGTAGAGAACCGATTACACGCGACGAATTACGTCGTGCTCTGGAAGACCTAGAAAGGAAAACGGACGCTAGAATGACGGAAGCTAGACTAGATGCAGCTAGAGAGCGGAGCGAGTTCTTCCGCCAGCAGCGAGAAGCGAATAAAGAGCTTTTTGAAGGGATTGCTTCTCATTTAAATGAGACCCTGCGGGTTCATACACTGAATATACAGGCGATAAAAGAAAAAGATTCGAAACTGCAAATTAAAAACGTTGAGGTAATAACTGACATGAGAAACAGTGTGATGAAATAAGAAACAACGTAGCTAGAGCGATGAAAAGAACGGACGAGTTAGGAAAACAGCTTGAGAGGAATGCTGAACTTGAAAATTGGGATGAACTCCCGTTCAATCCTTTTAAGATATATGAGCATGATAAAGAGAAAGAGCTCCCAAGTGGAGATGATAATAAATATAATTCAGAGGTGAGTATGCCATATAATGATTGTAAAATTGATAATTTTGAAATTGATAATTTGGATATTCATAATGTTTTGAATAATAATCTCTGTAATAATTTTAATGATGCATATATAAACGATGATTTAAATAAAATTGATCAGGAAGTTATAAACTCGATTAAACGAGATGTTGTAAAAGAAAAGGAGAAAGAGAAAATAGAAAGAGCAACCGTGACCGATGTTAATAAAGTTAATGTAGAGAATTTTACTGAAATCATAGAGAAAACTGTAGAATCAATGATAGAAACTCGATTGAAAGATAAACTTAAAGATGAAAAATTAGAAGCATTAACGGAAAAGCTAGACGGAGTTTTCGGTAAAGATAATAGTGTAGCGCGTAAATATAAACTAACTGTAGAAATGAGGTTTGATATATTTAACGACTATTTGCGTACAGAGTTAAAAACGAAACGGTTAAACTATGCGCTAGCTGTAGAATCTATAGAATTAAATAATTACACCGAAAAGAAAATAGATGAAGATAAGCATCGTGTGAGAGAAATTATTATAAATCATATCGATTTGAACTATTATCAGAAAATTCTAGATGTAACATCACCGCGTAAAATATTAGAAAAACTAGAGGATTATAAACGGCTGGAAAGTAGAGTAACTAGAGTATCTGCTAGAAAAGAATTGTACAGGTTAAAATATACGCCGGGAAAAGAGAAGGCCGCGGACTTTTGGATAAAGTTTGAGGATAAGATTAGGGATTTTGAGAACGCGCCGCGTTCTAGTAAATTAACCGATGATGAAAAACGCGATATATTTTATAACGCGATTTCCCTTCCAGAAACGGTCCTTGCCGACTGTTTATATGTTGGAACAGTAGGAGTAGAAATGCAGCTAGAGAAGTTAAAGCATTTAATATTACAGGTAGAGGCAGCTAGACCGGTGAAAGATTTGCCTGTAAGCTCGTTGAGCGCTTTCAACAAACGATCCCCTCCGCACTTTGTACGGAGGAGACTATTTGAGAGACATGATACTGAACCTAATGTGAGACGCGTTGAATGGTCAGGTGATAAGAACTATAATGCCAAAGCGAGACGTGTGAATGCCAAAGCTAGAAGCTGTTTCTTCTGTGGTTTAACAGGACATATTAGTGCAAAATGCCCCACGCCAGGGCGCATATTCTGTTACAGATGCCGAAAGACGGGTTCGCACGTGGCTAGAAACTGCCATGAAAAACGTAGTGCGTCCGAGAGAGAGAATGAATCAGAAAAAGAGCAGAGCTCTGGTAAAAGGGCTCACTTTCAAAAGAAAGCAAGGTTTAACTCGCCGAAAAGGGGGATTCTAAAGAATCCTTTTAGTCTCAATACTGAGCGTGAGTCAGACGCAAAACAAGGTAAGAAACCATTTGAATCATATTTCAATTATTTTGATAGAGAAGATTTGAGAAAGCTTAGAAGAAATAATGTTATAAAATTTATAGCGGATTCAGGTGCAACAGAGCATCTGTGCGACAGTAAAGTTAATTTTGAAAGTTTAGATTCGAATTTTAGAACTAGAGTTAAATGCGCCAATAAAAATGCCAATTTGAAAGTAAATGGTCAGGGCCGTATTGCAGCGATAACGCGAGATGGCAAGAATATTACCTTAAGTAATGTTTTGTACGCGAAGAATTTGTTGAAAAATTTGTTATCACTTAGAAGGTTCGTAGAACAGGGACTAGAGGTTCGGTGAAATAATGAAAGGATAGATATATTAGATCCGAGATCTAAGAAGCGAATTTTATGGGGAAAATATGAGTGGCCCTTCTGGCTATTTGAAATAGAAACGAGATTAGAACTGCCAGAAGCAAACGAAATAGACAGCTCAGCTGTTCGACACAGCTGTGAAAATGAGAGTAGGAGTAGCGCAGTGGAAGTGCAAGAAAACACTTCAAATGAGTTAGAATCAGGAAAAGATAATACAGTTGTTAAGAGTGACTCTGATCTTTTAACAACGTTAAACGATAGACAGATTAGTTCTGCGGAAGATCTGCCTGAAATCAAAGAATTTAATTACCAAAAATTAATAGACGAATGTAAAACGAAAAACAAGTTAAAGTTAAGTGATGCTATGCTATGGCATGTTAAACTAGGATATGTGTCACGTAGATATTTGACAGAATTCGCGAAAATATACAACTTAATTTTGAACAAAGAGGATTTATTAGAGATAGATAACTGCGAAATATGTTTAATCGCGAAAAGTGTTAGACTGCCGTTTAACACTGTCAGACAAAGAGCAGATAGGCCGCTGAAAGTAATTCATGCTGACACGATGGGACCGATTAGTCCGGTGACCCATCCAAAAGGTTATAAGTTTATTTTAGTAATTGTAGATGACTATTCTACGGTAGGAATAGCGTATCCAATGAAACATAAGAATGAATCACGCGAGTACTTAGAAAGAGGTATTAGAAGTCTTAGGAATGTGCTAGGCAAAGATGAAAAGGTTTGTTTTCTGCATTGTGATAAGGGCACCGAATTCACTGGTGCTGAAACAGTTAAATGGTTAGATTCATTAGGAGCAGAATTGCAGCTAGCCTGCCCCGATACACCACAACATAATGGTGTGGCAGAACGATATAATAGAAATTTAAAATAAGGTTAGAACGCTTATGCTTGATTCGGGTCTGCCCGGAAATTGCTGGGATCTTGCTGTTAAAACAGCAGTATATCTGTGCAATAGAACGCCGCATAAATCTGTGGATTTCGAAATACCGATAGTTAGACTAAATATAGAGGTTAAATTTGAAAAATCCAGATGGAAGCGTTTTGGGTGCGTAGCTATATTTAGAAAACAAAGAGGAGCAAATTCGAAATTTAGTGCGACAGGAATTAGAGGGTTTTTAGTGGGTTACGCCACGAATGGATATAATATTTACGTGCCAGAACAGAGTAAAATTTTTGAATCGCGAGACGTAAGATTTATAGAAAATCTTGTATATAAAGATTATTTTGGCGATAATTCAAGCTCTGGATTCAAACTAAAAGAGATTGAGAATGGAGCTCGAATCGAGAGCAGAGCCACCGAAAATGTTGATGATCTCCCAATTAGCAAGCGTCTTAGAAGTCATACTAATCGAGAACAGAGAGATGTAAAATTGCACGCGTTATTAGCTAAAATCAATGGTGATCCTCAAAGTTATAGAGAAGCAATCAATTCGCCTGAAGGCAAATTTTGGAAAGAAGCTATTAGAGCTGAAATCAATTCGCTGATAGACAAAAATGTTTTTCTAGAAATTAGCAAAAATAAGATGAGATTAGAACAGGATAGACCAAATATTTTAGATTCGCGCTGGGTCTTCAAGCGTAAAACAGATAGTTTCGGTAAAACGCTATATAAAGCCAGGTTAGTAATTAGAGGTTTTAGAGATAGAAATCAATACGATGTCAGAGATATCGCCTGTTTCAAGGCTAATTTTAGTTAGGTCTTTCCTTGCTATTGCAAATAAATTTGGTATGTGCATTAGACAGTTAAACGTCGAGACAGCCTTTCTCTATGGAGATATCGAAGAGGATATTTATCTCAAACTCCCTGAGGGACTAACTAATAGTGTAGAGCGCGAAAATAGAAATATATTAAAACTCAGAAAATCTTTGTACGGCTTAAAAATAAGTCCAAAACGATGGAATATGAAATTCACAGAAGTTATAGGTAAACTGGGATTTGCATATAACGACATGGACCCGTGTTTGTTTGAACTTAATAACGAGTTTGGAGTAGTAATAGTGTTGCTTTATGTAGACGATATGTTAATTATGGAAAATAATAGCACGGAAATAGATAGTGTCATTGAAGCATTGTCGGCAGAATTTAAAATCAAGCAATTTGAATCACCGAAAGAATTTCTCGGGATTAGCATAGACCGAAATATTGAGAATAAAACCATGAAATTGAGTCAAACCAAGTTTGTAAATCAAATGTTGAAACGATTCGGTTTTGTTAGCACTAGAGTAGTAGGCTCACCTATGGCCGTTGCTGATGCAACCGATGAAGAGAGGAAAAATCGCGAGGAGTATTTAGATGGATTTAATAATGTTCCGAATACTCTTTATAGAGAGGTAGTAGGTTCGCTTCTGTATTTATCGAACTCTATTCGTCCAGATATAACGTATACAGTAAATGTTTTAAGTAGACATCAGGTTAATCCGACAGTCAGAGAATGGGACATGGTTAAAAGATTGTTTAAATACCTCGCAGGTACTAGAGATGTAGGTCTGACATACAAAGGGGAAAGATCGGATTTGATAGCGTATTCAGATGCAAGTCTGTCTGATTGTAAGGGATCGTTAACGACATGCGGATATGTCATTAAACTTTACGGAGACACTGTAGGCTGGTGAACACAGAAACAACCTAATGTAGCTTTATCTACCTGCTAAGCAGAATATGTTGCAATGAGTTTAACCTGTCAGGAACTTATTGCACTGCATAATTCTTTAAGAATAATTCTCAGATGAGACATGTACCCGTTAGTATTGTTTTGCGACAATTTAGCTGCACAAGCGTGTGCGAAAACGGATGGGAGCAATCGTTTGCGACATATAACAGACAGGAAGGAGCACTATATAAAAGAGTGCGTTAGAAAGAAACAGGTAGAGATTCCGTGGATAAAATCGTCAGATCATCAGGCAGATATTTTTATGAAAAGTTTGAGCTTTAGGAATCACGTTAGGATATCAAAACTGATATTTAATTTTTAATATTTCTATATATTTTCAGAAGGCTATGAAGCAATTGGAGTGACGATGAGAACTAAATATAAATTCACTGCCAAAAATAAAATCATAGAAAATCATCAATCTGTAATAGAAGCTGACTGTGAAACAGAAAGTCTAAGAAGTGTGAGATGTGTCTAAGCTGACTATTAAAAACATGCAGAAATTCACTAATAACATCAAACGTTTATATGTACAGCATATTTTTATTATATCTTTAATTTGAATCAAAATACATATTATTATATTTGTATATATATATATATATATATATATATATATATATATATATTTGAACCAATATGTGACTGATTCTGTATGTTGAGAACAAATGTAAACGTGCGTACTCAGATTAATAAAATGAAACAAAAACGAGTGCGCATGCTTTAACGAGAGAGAGTGTTGGAATTAGCGTTATGCGCAGCGCCCTCGTGGCGCGATGCCTAATGATTATATACATGTGTGTGTATGGACACGCCGCTCGGCCGCCCTTTGCAGCCTCGCGACGCAGTCAGTTCGTTGTATAGCCTTAAGCTTGCTAGACGTGTTTTGCTAGATCTGTTCATAACTCTTTGTATTCGCTAGACCAGTTAAAAGTACATTAAAGACTTGATTATTAGAAGCTTATAACTCTGCTTTATTTATTCTTCCTTAATCCATCACACACACACACACACACACACACACACACACACACACACACACACACACATATATATATATATATATATATATATATATATATATATATATTGTGATGGGGATTGCAAGCGCCGCTTACGCTTGCTATCCCACGTCCCAATGCTCTCTCTCCCGTCGTAGCCTGTATGTAAATATATGTATATAATATTTGTTGTTTGTATATATAATTGATATATAGTTATGTTACAGGCCGACGCACTAACACACTGGCAAAAAGGTAAGTAAGAGAGAGCAAGAGAGGGGAGAGTGAAGCAAACACATCGCTCGCGAGAAGAGTTTGACGGCTGCCATGCTAAAACGAAAAGCAATAACCTTTTGTTCGGCTATCGCCTTACCGTGTGAGGTTTTTCGTTCTCATTTTTTGCGCTCATCATCACCTCCTTCGACGGCTGGGAGAGCTGCTGCTTCGCTGCGAGGGAGGTTTCTGCCGCCGCCGCCTTCACGTCACCCCAATGGTATAAGGGTGGATTAATAAGTTTCCGGCCCGACCAAGAGATGGCGCCACTAGGTCTATTTGTGTAGTTGGCGCCACCTAGGTGGAGTTCTATAGTACCATCCTTAGATAGCTTGTAGCTATAGTTTCAGTCCGATCTCCATGTTAGTTTAGGTTGGAGAGCATGCTGAACAAGACGCCTCTGTGTTTTTCGTAAATATGGAAAAGCTGGAAAATTGTGCTGTCATCAAATACTTTTATTGGAAGGGGTTTACGCCGAAGGAAATTAAAGAAGAGATGGACTCATCACTGGGAACATTCTCCCCATCCAATTGAACCGTTAAGCAGTGGGTTTCCGAGTTTAAAAAGGGTCGTGTGAGCACCTCTGAGAAGCCTCGCTCAGGACGCCCCATTGAGGTCAGAACTCCAGATATGATCGAAAAAATCCATAAATTAGTGCTGAAAGACCGCAGATTAAAAGTGCGTGAGATAGATGAAACCTGTAAGATGCCATATGAATGTGTACAAAATATTTTCCACCAAAATCTGTACATGGAAAAGCTCTGTGCAAGATGGGTGCCGCGTTTGCTAACAGTCGACCAAAAATTGATTCGAAAGAACATTTCTACCGTCAATTTGGCGTTGTATAAGCGTAATCCAAGCGAATTTTTGCGTCGATTCGTAATCGTTGACGAAATTTGGGTCCACCACTACACTCCTGACACCAAACAACAGTCTAAACAGTGGATTGGACCAGGGGAACCAACTCTAAAGAAGGCAAAAACAATTTTCTCGTCGAACAAGGTTACGGCTACTGTTTTTGAGATGCAAGAGGTAATATATACATTGATTACCTTGAAAAGGGTAAAACTATTACTAGTCAATACTACGCAAACTTATTGCAACGTTTGAGCTACGAAGTGAAAGTTAAACGACCTCATCTGGCGAAGACAAAAATCAACGATCTGAAGATTGAATTGATGCCGCACCCTGTCTACTTTCAGACGTAGCCCTGAGTGACTATTATCTGTTTCCTAACCTCAAAAAATGGCTCGGCGGTAATAGATTTGTGGACAATGAAGAAGTAATCGAAGCTGTAAATGGGTATTTTGAGGAGCTTGACGAATCAGTCTATAGAGATGGCATTACTAGACAAGAACACCACTATGAGAAATGTATCAGCCTTGGAGGAGATTATGTTGAGAAATAAAAAAATTCTTAAAATCGTTGTTTTTTTTGGTCAGGCCGGAAACTTATCAATCCATCCTCGTAAGTGGCAGCCCGTTCTACTCTCTCCCTCTCTCTCTCTCTCTCTCTTCCTTGCCTTCGCACGCGCCGTCGCTCCGACGGCCCTCGGCCTGCACACCACGCCTCACGACTCCGCGTGCCTGTCACCTTTCGACTTTTACCTTTATTAAAGACACTTTTTATTTTGTAACATAAGCACTTTGGTGAGAGCTAGTTCGCGCTCCGGCTCAACGCGCCTCGGCCCCGATCGCTCAGCACGCCATCGGGTTCTTTTCACCCCACCAAAGGCTATGTTCGATTCGTTTTAACTTGCGTAAACGAGTGGCTCCGGCTCAGCTCGCCTCGGCCCCTAGTCGCTCAACGCGCCACTAGGTTTCTTTGTGCAAGATAATTTGTTTTAAATTTTTACGGTGTGTACTATACTTTGGCCCGCGCTCAACACGCCTAGGCCCTTGGTCGCTCAACCCGCCACCAAGTTTGTTCTAGTACACGCCGAACCCGCGAAATCCAATTCTCACTCTCGCTCAACCCGTCAGAGTTTGAATTGGATTTTTATTTAATTTATTTGCAATTTTAATTTTTCTTTTCGTTACTGGATTCAGGATCTAAATAAATTTTAATTTATTAAATAATAAAACAAATTTATTTAACATAATTTAATAAAAAATGATGAACAAAATTAAATAAAAAATAAACTAATAAACTATCTTATTTTATAGCTTAGCCGCTACTCTGACACCCGTTTTATCGCGCCATTATCCGCTGTAACAAAAATAAAAAAAAATCATAAAATATATTTATTTTATGATGTACAAAATTAAAATAATTTATTCTAACTTAAATTTAACGCTCCGCTTGAGCGTAATTATAAAATTTTATTTATTATCTATTTCGTGTTCGCGTCTCGCCCCGAGTGTGCTGAGACTTGTCGCCCGCTATCGCGCCGACGACAAGTCCCCCTCGAAAAGCCAGTTTCGAGGTCGCTGGCACACTGAATTTTCGCAGTCAATGCGGCTCTATTTGAGAATTGGGAGAGAGCGCTCGCTCTCCTCTTACCGCACTGTACCGCGCCTTAGTATTAGGCAGCGCCGTCGCCGCTCGCGAGAATTCGCTAATTGATTCGCGAATTATCGCTCGCCGCTGCTCTACGTGCCACCAAGTTTGTTCGACTACGCATTGTGTAGAAAAATCCAATTCTCACTCTCGCTCAACTCGCCAGAGTTCGAATTGGATTTTTTTTCCTTATGTTAATTTACTTTTCGCGACTTTGCTGGGACTGGGACGCAAATAAATCTTTACTGATTTACTAGAGAAAATTTTCCGCTGAAACAGTAAATTATATTACTTTTCCGCTGAAACAGTAAATTATATTACTTTTCCGCTGAAACAGTAAATTATAAAATACATTTATTTTATGATTTATAAAAAATATTTACATTTATAATCTATCTTAAATTTAACGCTCCGCGTGAACGTATTAAAATTTCTAATTCTATTTTATATTATATGATCGCGTCCCGTCCTGAGTGTGCTGAGACTTGTCGCCCGCTATCGCGCCGACGTCAGGTCCCCCTCGATTAGCCAGTCTCGAGGCCGCTGGCACACTGAAAATCTGCAGTCAGTGCGGCTCTATTTGAGATTTGGGAGAGAGCGTTCGCTCTCCCCATACCGCACTGTACCACGCCTAGTAGTTGCGCAGCGCCGTCGCCGCTCGCGAGAATTCGCAAATCAATTTGCGTATTCTCTCTCGCCGCTGCTCTTCGAGCCGCCTGCGGCCGGAAAGCGCTCACGCGTCTTCGCGGTACCGCAGCCGCTTTCCTCCCGCGCCGCGCCACGCCACGAAGCCCTCGGCGCTCCCCCTTCGTCGCACCGCGCCGCTTGTGACTTCGGGAGTTCAATAATATAATTCGCGCGAGAATATGTGCTGGTCGCAATTTTATATTTAAATTAAAAATATCTGTATCTATATTTAATTATTGTTTTTATTATCTCGAAAAGTTAAAAGGAATAAAAAGATATATGCTTAATTGTTATTAAAAAAAATTTAATGTTTAGTACGTTATATATTTCTTATTTTATGTATTTACTGTCAACATCAAAGATTCATCTCTGATATGGTAAATTAATTTAAATTATTTGTTTCATACCTAAAATAACTAAAATAAATACACACATTTGAGCGGTTGATTCCGTATATACGTACATACACATACACACACACACGCGCGCGCGCGCGCGAGTGTGGAGTTTTGTTGCTTTCTCTCATCTGGCGCCTCCCCAGGTTGCGGATAGGGGATGGCTCGCTACAATTTGTAGAGGGCACTGAGGAAATAAAATACTCAGGGCGGACAGAAAAAGCTAATAGGGGGGGCCTCCCGAACTTAAGCCAAATTATGATTAATGTTTGGTATAAACAAGGAAATACCCCAGGGAGTAACTCCGGCAAGACCGGTCAATCTCCTCACCGATTCCGATAGAGTGTAAGCCTCTATGGTCGGTGGTTGCCCCTCGGATTCTGGGGAGGGCAAATCAAACATCATCATAGACAGTACATTGAGTACTAAAGGACATGTCATGATGGATCAAGAAATGACGGATCGTGAAATCTCCATCACGCGAAGAAACAATAATCTGGAGCGACTTGGTGAGAAGATCAGCCAATTGTTGGATTTTGTTAAAGATAGGCATAACGTGCACAAGACCATTAAGGATCTTGCTCGTTCTATTAATGCCTCTTACAAATGTATCAGTATGGCAGAGGATGATTTGTTGCAGTATCACCGTCCCGGTACTCATGAAGTGGTGACTCAGACTACGCCGAGTCTACGCTCTGATACCAAACGAAGCGCAGCCGAAGGGAGGGATTTCACTCCTAAAACAGTAGGTGGCAAAAGGACGAAAGAACCATCACTGGACTTAAGGAGACCACCAGAGTCGGGAGTACCTACAGGGAAGTCTGAGGCCAAGGAAAATCAAGGGCAGACTATCAAGCGCAAGAAGCCCAAAGGTAAAGATAAAGAATTACCTAGTTCACGCAGGCTTAATGGACGAAATAGACCTAATTCCATTTTGATAAAGGCCAATGAAGGAGTTACATACGCGGAGGTACTGCGTCAAATAAAGAATGACCCGGAGTTATCTCATATGAAGAATGAGGTTAACAGGATACGCAGAAATGCAAGCGGTGCCCTTGTACTTCAGTTAGAACGGACGGCCAAAGATGCACATGAGTTGGCTCGCATTGTTGAAACTAAAGTTGGCCATATCGCATCCACTTCGGTCCTGACTAATCTTATCATTTTGGAGATTAAAGATATAAATGAGGTCACTACAAAGGATGAAGTATTACAGGCTCTGAAAACACACCTCGAACTAAAGGAGACCAACATGCTAATCGCTCGTGCCTTGCGGCAAGCTTATGGGGGTACTCAGACGGCGGTGGTTTCTGTATCATATAGCCCTGCAGCTGAGTTACTACGTGCAGGGCATGTTCGAATCGGATGGGTCAGCTGCAGAATTCGAAAAAAACAGAAATAAAGAGCTGCTTCAGGTGTTGGCAGACTGGCCATTTAGCGGCCGTGTGCTCGGGCCCTGACAGAACTAAACTTTGCAGGCACTGCGGTGGAAAAGATCATCTATCCAAGTTGTGTGTAAACGAGCCCTGCTCTTTACTCTGTAAATGTGAAGGAAAAAAGAAGATTAACCATCCAGCATACAGCTATAAGTGCCCGATCACTGTGGAGTTTCTAAACAGACATAAAACATGAGAATACTCCAACTGAATACCAACCATTGCGTAGCGGCTCATGACCTGCTCAAACAGACAATAAAGGAGCTAAGAATAGACATTGCTGTAATCTCCGAACCATATTGTGACAGGGACAGACCACAGCGGTGGATAAGTGACACAAGCAATAGAGCTGCCCTCTGGATTGGTCAAAATAGGCAGGTACTAAAGCAGTCGAGTCATCGGAGCGAATTGATATCCTGGGCTAAAATATAAGAAATATACGGCTTTAGTATATATGCTCCTCCAAGCCTGACGGACAAGCAGTTTGAAATCCTTGTAGCTAAATTAGTTGATGAAGCCATGGACAAGAAACCATTATTAATCGCTGGCGATTTTAACGCGTGGTCCACAGCCTGGGGAAGCGCTTCAACAAATAACAGAGGTAGTATGCTGCTTGATGGCCTTAATTCTCTTCAACTCCACGTGGTTAATAAGGGATTTGAATCCACTTTCATTAGGGGAGATAAACAATCAGTCATTGATGTAACATTCGCCAATGATGACCTGATTCAGCGTATCCTTAATTGGAGAGTAAGCGACCTTTACACCCACAGTGTAAGTTGTACGAGATTACAGAGAAGAAAGTAAGGAACAAGTGCAATGAGCGGATGCCCACACGGAAATGGAACATCAGATCGCTAGACTGTGAAGTGTTCGCCACTATACTATCAGAAGAGCGTTTAAAATATGGTGCACTAGGTCATCTGGCAAATGCACTCATGAAGCATATCTCTGAAGCATGCGATGCGTCGATGACTAGGACTAAGAGCGGATTTCAACATCGTCAATCTGTCTACTGGTGGACAAATGAAATTGCAGCATTGAGCAAACAATGTCGTGATATGTTTAAAAGTTTATTTAAAGAAGCACAGAGAGCGCTTGTCAAGGCCATTAAGGCAAGCAAGCGTCGATGCTGGCTTGAACTGTGTGCAGAGGCCAACAATAACTTTTGGAGACGACCATACAAAACAGTCATGGCACGATTGAGTAGGGCACCAATACAACCCACTAGCACGGTATTGATTGATAAGATTGTTTCCGCTCTCTTTCCCAATGACACCCATGGGACGGTACTGCGCACGCAACACTCGGACGATATACCACCTATAACAGAAATGGAGCTACATAATGCTTATGCTAAGATTAGAGACAATGCTGCCCCTGACCCTGATGGTATCCCTAATGTTGCAGTTAAGTTGGCGATACAGAAGAATCCATCTATATTTCTAAAAGTATATAATGCTTGTCTTCTTGAGGGTATTTTTCCTGATTGCGGGAAAACTCAAAGGTTAGTCCTGTTACCTAAAGGCAATAAGCCGCTTGATGATCCGTCATCACACAGGCCATTGTGTATGCTCGATACGGTAGGTAAAATATTTGAAAAAATAAGATGTAGCCGACTGGAAGCATTCACTGAGGGATTGCACGGCTTATCCTCACGCCAATTTGGATTTCGGAAATTTGAAATTTCAAATTTGAAATTTGAAATTTCAAAATCAACAGTCGATGCTATTAAACTGGCAGTGTGTACTGCAAGAGATGCAATCAGTGGTGAGAGATGGAAAGGTGGCACTAAACAGTATTGTGCCATTGTCGCTTTAGATGTCAAGAATGCCTTTAATTCAGCGCGCTGGTCTTCTATTATGAATTCGCTTAAAGAGTTCGGAGTACCTGGTTATCTACAGAATGTCGTGGCCAGCTACTTTGAGAATAGAGTAATATTATACCGAACGGATGAAGGCATTGTATCACATAAGGTTACTGCGGGAGTCCCCCAGGGCTCGGTTATGGGACCTATATTTTGGAATATTATGTATGATGGCGTGTTGAGGATTCCACAATCGCCTGGTTCAATAACAGTAGGGTACGCCGACGATATCGCTCTAGTAGTGACGGCTAAGACCCTTGAGGAACTCACTGAAAATGGTAATGAGGCAATCAGCAACATCAATAGATGGATTAAGTAGGCTGGCCTACAATTAGCGGAGCACAAGACAGAAGTAGTTCTTGTCAACAGTCGTAAGAAGGTAGATAGTATCACTCTTAAAGTTGGTAGCTGCCGCATTAGTTCTGCGCCATCTTTACGATACTTGGGTGTACAGCTTGATGCCAGGTTAAACTTCAAAGAGTATTTAAAGATATCTGGCGAAAAAGCGCAACGAGTTTCAGCTGCCTTATGTCGACTCATGCCTAATATTTGTGGCCCACGCCCACCTCAGAGGAAGCTATTAGCTTATGTTGTTAATTCTGTCAGCATGTATGCAGCGCCAATCTGGCATCATGTATGTGGAATTAAATCGTATTGTAAGCTGGCCATTGTGACCCGTCGCCGCTCCTGTATACGTATTATTAGTGGTTACAGGACAGTATCCACCGACGCTGCTGAGGTACTTGCCGAAATTCTTCCTTTCGATTTAGCTGCAGATGAACTGGCTAGGCTGCACAACATATGTAAGGCCGCAGTGGATTCTCTACAAGGTGCTAAAAACGTGGAACGTCAACATTCTATAGAAATATGGCAAAAACGATGGAACGATTCTAGCAAAGGCCGATGGACTTATCGTATCCTTCCAGACATACACAGATGGATCAACAGGAAACACGGGGAACTAGGTTTCTATCTAACCCAGTTGCTGACTGGACATGGTTGTTTTAGGTCCTATTTCCACCGTTTTCACCTGGATAACAATGATTTCTGCCCCATCTGTTCGACATTATTCGAGGATGCCGAGCATCTACTAGTGAGCTGCCCTCGTTTTAGAACACAACGTGAGCACATGATGAACATCATCAATAAGCCAATAAGACCAGAGAGCATCCTATCAATAATGCTGGAATCTTCTGAAAACTGGAAGGCAGTAGCCAGTTTCGCAAAAGAGGTGATGACCAAACTCAAAAATGCCGATAGAATTAGGCGAATGGCCCAGGATGAACCAGGCTAGCTGATTCTATTTTAAGATGCAGAGGACGAACACCGAATCCCTGATCACTTGTGTGGATGGGGGACGTAGGATAGTGTCATAAGAAGAGGAGCCGTATAGGCTAACTAACAGCCCCGTCGAAGTAATATTCCCGGATAGTTCCGGCGGGATGCTGGTTTCGAGAGGCCACTAGTGCAGAGCTTGCTCTGCCTACGCCTATAAAACAAAAAACAAAAAACACACACACACACTCACACACACACACACAAGCATATACGAAATCTAGCGCACGAATATGTGCATTTATCTTAATTTTGTTTCCAAGTAACCCATCCCGAATATTGCTTGTTATCGCTTCTCCTACATTTTCTAATGTTTCCAACTCCTCTCCCCTTTATGATAGTGTAGCCTACTGTAACTGCGCTGCCACACCAATTACTACATTACGCTTGCCCGCCTCTTCCCCCTCTTACCCGCCAGAACACTAATCGCCGCTTGCACTGTCTGCACACGTATATATTTTTATATTCGAACCTTGTCTTACAGAATCCTACCATTATCCATCCCAATTGTTAGCGGTTCTCCCGCAGAAAAAAGTTTTTCTAGTGGCGCTGCGACGGATCTAGATGCGTCTATGTCCCTGGTAATGTCTATTCATCTCTGCTTCAACGTCGATCACAGATCGCGCAGTCTAGTATATAAATCTATGCGTATATCATAATATATATTTGTGATCACTGCGCTAATGATCATATATGGTTAGAATATGAAGCTTTTGACAGTCAACTCGGCAACTGCAATTATGATCAGTTACTTTGTGATTATTACCGAAGAAGCTTAAAGCATCGAAGACTTTCATTTTTAGGTTTTTCAAATGTATATATTTCTACCATATGTATTTGTTATTTAATATTTTAAAATGAACGATTCGGTAAAACCATTTGCCTGCAATACTGTAGGCTGCAACATGGTAAGTTACTTGGAGTTAATATATAAATATGAAAGTAACAGTGTAATTTCAATTATCATCTACTCAGTTAAATTATTTAGAGCTTTGTCAATGAAGATCATTTAACTGTACACAAAAAGAAGCATGACATGATATTGAATCTAGGAGTTAACAATAAAACCAACTTTTTCATTGGTGAGAGTTTTAATTGAAATATACATATATATATATATATATATATATATATATATATATATATATATATATATATAGTTTTTGTTATTAATATTTGTTATAAATTAATTTGTAATCATTTTAATTGTAAATACTCTTCATTTTTTTCCTAAAAATTCATTAATATTGCTTAATTGTCTTATGTAAATAAAAAGATATGTGATTTGTTCATGAATTTTTTTTCATCAATTATTGCAAATAATTATTGTATAATAATACTTTTTAAATAATGATGATCAAGCATTCAAACCATAAAATTTATTTATAAATATTAATCGTTGAGCTTAATATTAATGTTCTGGAATAGATATGAATTCAAATTGTTGTACTTAATTTCTGAGTAACAGAGCTTTTTAATCGATTCAATAATAAATAGATAAATGTATTGAGTTTATTTTTGAATTTGATAAAAAGAAGATAAAAGATATATTTTATGTTATACAAAATATTTAATTTTACAGAATTCTTTTTTATTATAAAAACTTAATATGTTTATTTGTAGTATATACCAATATATCTGTATTTCAAATTTTATTACTTAAGAATCTAGGATAATTAAAGAACTATATTGTATTTATGTCCTAGAATACATAATTTTTATTAATTGCATTTTGGCTAAATTTATGTATGTATTAATATTCTCTTAATCAATACATAGAAATTGTGTTGCAATAATAGACAGGTTTAATAATATTAACTTATTGTACATTTTGGTACAGAAATGTAAGTAAATTTTTGCTTGAACTGGTTCATTTATTTTGGCTCCAGATTCTTATTTTGAAAAAGATCATTATATAATTACATAGATATATAGAAAATGTTCTTGTTTTATATTAATTTAGTCAGAACTAAGTAGAATTATTCATGTAGCTTATAAATGGAAACCCGTGTATTATTTTATAACATTTTATTGTTATTATATATTGTTATTTTGTATTACCTAAAAAAACAGTTCTATCCAAATAGATTTTATTCCATATACTTCTTGTATAACAATATAAATATGTATCATATTATTTTTAAATCAAGTCCAAAGTATTTATTTATAAAATATTATACGTAATACTTTTTAATTACAGTTGATCAAACTCCAACACCTACAAGATTTATTAGAAGTTGTGATGAAGTTCGGTTATTTCAAGATTTACAAAATGAGAACCCTTTCGATGAAACATTTCGAAGAGCTGTTGAAACTGGGAAAAATGAAGTTCTTATTGCATCAGAAGTAAGACTGTTTAATAATTAAGAAGTTTTTTATATACTTGTTTCTAATGTTATAATTGAAATATATTTTTCAAGATTGATGAAACTAATGATATGTTACATACACCTACTGTGCTTCTTGAAATCACAGATGAATGTAAAACTTCTCTGAATTCAGTGCTTACAAGGAATCATCTAAACAAAACAGGTCTCAAAAGTTTTATTGAAACAGGTACAATAATAAAAAGAGTATCAAGTAAAGAAATAACAGTAAATGATTCTACTAAAAATAAGCAAGAAACTTGTAAACTAAATAATAATATTTCTTCAAATGCAAGTATAAATATCCAAACTGCAACAAATTGTTTTGTGGATCGTCAAGGAGCGAAGATGGGAACTCGTTTGTAAGTTATTGATTTGTGTACATATAAAATATTAGAATGCTTAAATATTGCTGCAGGAAAGTATGGCTTTAAATTTAAGGTAGTACACGGCATAATTGACTTTTTTTAAATTTTTTTTTTAAATTTAGTATATCGATTAATTATAATGTCATGACAAAATTTTAAAGTTTTATCGTTTCATTTGTAAGCTATAATTAACTGAAGTTTTGATATTCAGATATAAAATAGAGTAAAACTAGAAAATGTTAAAGCTTTCTTTGATTTGTAAAAATACTATTCTATCAAAAGTTTTCAAAAACTAGTATATTGTAGCCTAGATAGCAGCAACATATACATATATAATATTTCCATGATCGACCATTTGATATAAAAGTTGGAATTTTAATGATTTATGAAGATGTTGACTGAAGAAGTAACAACACTGAAAAATGTATAAAGTATGGAAGTCTTTGTTTTATTTAGTAATACCAGCCCAGATTTTATGAGTGAAAATAAAAGTCTAACAAAACCAACTATTCTAAACAGCGAGAAAAACTATACCCTCTAAATGGCTGTCATCAAAAAACTTTAGAACTCATGAGCACTCCATTAAGTTGCTTAAGTTTCGAATTCTATAATATCAGGTCATTTTAATCACTATTTATGGTCAAAACTTTGCATGTATGATTGTGTATCTATATAACCAGCTATTTAATAATAATGCAGTCACCAATTAAAAATATAGTTGTCCTATTTATAACTGATCTATCTGCTATAAGAATTCACTGAGCATGACTTATTGTCACGTACTACCTTAATCAACATAAATTTGTAGTCTGATAATTTTAAA
The DNA here is from genome assembly GCA_018907035.1 of Sycobia sp. Sy_11. Classification (NCBI taxonomy): domain Eukaryota; kingdom Metazoa; phylum Arthropoda; class Insecta; order Hymenoptera; family Epichrysomallidae; genus Sycobia; species Sycobia sp. Sy_11. The sequence continues at coordinate 3,453,827 of JACCIC010000004.1, forward strand.
AATTATGCAATTTTTCTAATTATGCAATATATACATATTTTTTTAACTAATGTACGTTAATGCATGTATTTATAGTAGATACTGTACATTTAAAATTTATATTAATATTGTATACAGGCCAGTAAGTGAAGAAGAACTGCAATTTTTAATAAAAACTCCTGATAGAAAATTATTAAAACTTACAACTGCTTCAATAGCAAAAGATAAAAGAAATACAGAAAGTCCTCAAATTGAAAATAATCAAAATATAATTAAACAAAAATATGTACCCAATGAGTGTAGTAGATCTAATAAAAAATTCATTCAAACTCAGAATATGTCAATAGCTAAAATGGTAAGTTAAATAATACTTTCTTTTGTAAATCAGTTTTCTTAGAAATATTTTATATAAGATCATAGTTATGCAATTCTTAAGAGTGCTAATAAGTTAGTATATTTTCTCTTTGTTAACTAATGATAATGATCATTAGATTTATTTTATGTTTTAAGATAAATATTGTTTTATTATGGAAGTTGATTATTTGACTCATCTGACGTTATGAAACAGTTTGCCCTTGAGTCAAGTAAAGGAAGTAAGCTACTCTGCTTACTCTAATATATACGAAAGATTGATTTTTAAAAAAATATAAATTCTCATGGATAGGTTTCTAGTTTGTCAAGATTGTCCAATCTGTGCATGTGCGTCACTCACGCACAGATGTAAACATACGATGTGAAGGTACTGCATATAAATATTTTAAACAAAGATATCTAATGAACAAAATGTCAAGAACAAATATCCAAAAATTTAATACGCTGTTAATAAAACGAGAGAAATACTCTATGCAAAATTTCAGGAAGATTCAAAAAATATTTTACATGTTAGTCATTCAAATTTAAAACAGGTACTTTTGGAAAACTGGAAAGTTTGACTGTTTTTCCGCCTTATCTTAACAAACAAGTATAATCGTTTAGAAATAGATATATCTTTTAATATTTAACATTGATAGGATATTATTTACAATATCAAGTAAAAAGTAAACCAGAGATATAATTTATTCATTAGCAAGAATGAAAACGCGGCATCTTTGTAATATTTCTCGTATAATATGAGAGTGTGGATGGACTGCGTGCGTATTTTATTTCTTTTCTTTTCGTGAAAAATTTTTTGTCTCCCTTTTCAGGAAATTTTAAATTTGAAAATTTTAAAGTTTTATAAGATATTTAAGATAGATATTATCGCTGTTTCGTTAAAAATAACTTCGTTTTCTTTAGTTTTTTTTCTGTTTGCTTTTCGCCCCGAAAATTTTGACTATAAATCTTCTTTTGTATTTTTTATTCTCGTCCGTTGCCTATAATTGTTCTTTCGTAATTTCTTTTTGGCTGTTTGTCAATTTTTGCGCTACGGTGCCCTATTGCTTGTCAAGTCTAAAATGTTTTGTTTTTCCCTATCTATTTTTTCTCGCTGCATTGAACGATTTTTTTTATCATAATGATTATTGAAGAATTAATAATCGTTAATATTCAATAATAATTAGTATTCAATAATCATAATGATTATTGAAGATTAAAAATGACTGTTGTTGATAATTTTTAATAATATCTGTTTTGTTAATTTTTTTTGATAAATTTTTAATAACAACTTGTTAATTTTTTTTAATAAATTTTTAATAACAACTTGTTAATTTTTCATAATTCAATTAAAATTAGATTAAAGAAAAATTTACTAATGAATACCGATTAAAATTTTTCTTTTAGTTCGCAATTAAATTTTCTTCTTTTTTTGTATAATAACGTAAATTTTATCGATGATCGATGTCGATAACGCATCCTCTAGTCGATTTTGATAAGTAAGTCCACAGTTTATGATTATGCAAGGAGACAGATATCAGCAAGACTGAGTTGGAGCTCAAAAACAATGGTTTCCTGTTTCAAAGGGCTGCCAGGCTACATTGCAAACTGTCAGATTATTACAGCTTCCAGGGCTTTGTAGAATGTGAAAACAAAGGCGAAATCGCAAACATACGCGTACGTAGGGACAAGAAGCCCTGAAAATTATTGTCACCTGAACAATACGTGAAAAAACAAAAGAATGTATACAGTCCGGGAGCCAACGACATTTTTGTCATATATTTATCCTCAGCCAAAAATTAGTTTAAATGATTCGTTTCAATGTTCTCTAAAGCCTAGTGATCGTCCGCTGCGTCAATTAATCTGGATGTGGCAACACCAGGCACCCAAACTTTGTAAAAATGTTAAAAGATTCATAAAAACCAGGTTTTATGAAATAATTTTGAGTTTAGAAAAAAATTATTCAAACAAAAGTTGTAGATTCTATTCAAACAAATTTTTTATGTTCTATCCATTTTTGCTCTAAAGCTAATAATTATGCAGAAAAACGCAATTAATTATGAACATTTCGAGCTGTTATCGACCCAAATCATAGTCGATACATCAGGGACCTACCTCGCCGCTCAGATCATATATGGTACAAGTACTTTTTAACTTTAAATTTTGCTCATAAAATTATAGTTCTAAAGCGAAAATATATCGAACGTAATAAATTAATTTTCGGTCGATCTCCAAATTTTGTTTAAAATCATTTTTAACAAACTCTATTGTTTCATATACTATTATTTATTTATTATAATTTAAAAAGTTTTTAACGATTTTCACTATTTCAGTATTAATTCGGCCAAATTGATGTATAATATTAATGTTCCAAAGCTCCAAAAATTATTTCTAAAAACCTTTTCCTAAATGTTATAAATTTTCTATTACAAATAAATCAAAACTTCTAAAATACAATAACGGTGAAGGAAATTTGTTATATGGAAGTATGGTAGTGACATATCTATATACATATAGTTTATTTATTTAAATTTTATAGAATTTTTTTCCAGAAAAATTTATAAATTATTACAATAATATACACGACTCTTTAATTTATAATAATTAGATATTTGTATACTGGTATAATGCATGCGATAAAATCATTTAAAAGTGCTTGCAAAACTACATAAATTATGTACGCTCGTATCACATTCTGTCAGAGAATCATATAACATATAAATATGAAAAAATTATTCAAATGACAATAAGATTCTGGAAAATTTATTAGGTGATTTGATGATAGTGCACCACGCGAGATATCCATCGTGTTCTAGGTTCCCCGAAAGCGCGTAATACAACTGCAGTTTTAACTATCAGTTCCCATTTATCCTTGCAAAATTCTTTTTCCATCTTGTTTTACAATTCGTGTAAGTTCATCTATAATAATTCTTAGGATTGTAGCAATCTGTAATGTATGTCCGCTGAAGCAACGAAAAGTACGTTCCCTATAACAAAAATGTGAGTAAAATACACTTCAGAACGCGTGCTTGAACTGCAGTTTAAAATTTGCAGCTTCAATTCGAGATTGTTGCAATGCACGTATGAGAAAATTAAAATTTTCGTTATATTTTCTTTCAGAAAATCACGGCCTCGAACGTATTCGAGCACGTAAATTATGGCTTCTAGGCTACAGGTGAACCTGTACACTAAGTCGCTATTATATAAAGACTGGAGGTGCATAGTTTTAATTTGCTAGAAAATCTTAAACTATTTAATAGATTAATAATATAAATTCTGTTTCACAAATTCTTAATAAATTTACTTAATACTATAAATTAATATTTCCCGAACTCTGACTCCTTCTTACATTATCAATACAGACATACATGAATTTTCTTTTTTCTTTTAGCCATTACGTTTCATGTAACATCGGAATCATCGGTCACTTCTCCTGTTTACATTTATGACTTTGTTCACAATATCGTTTTACAATACCGCTTAATCTTTATATCTTATTTCAAAAAACATAAACATTAATCCTAAATAATTCATTCTTTATATTATATTTAATTTCTACACACTTAAACTTATTTTGTTAAATTATTCTGTTTGTAACACTACTATAGCATAATCTACTACTACTAAACAATTGATAATTGTTTTGTAATGTTCCTATCCCTCTCCGGATAGCTTACGCGGTATTTTTCCAGGATAATTTGAGAGGGGAGGAAGTATATTCGGAATCGGGCGGCGGATCAGGAAAATAATTTTATAAGAATACGGTTTTTTTTATTACAAAAATCAAAAATATTTATTCAGTAAACCACTTATTGACAAAATTCTGAAACAAACAACAAAACGATAATAATTATTTGGTAATATGTTCGCGCTCTACTTTCCACGCGGGGAATTTAAACTAGACAGGTAGAATTTAATCTAGGTTCAAACTAAGGTTAGCTTAATTCCGCTGGTCTTTTGAGGAGCGCCTAGCAACCAGGATGAAGAGTCAAGTAGACAGTAATTTAATTAGGATAAGAGAACGGCTGGTCTTTTGAGAAGCGCCTCGCAACCAGGATGACGTTCACTTCAGGATAGTTAACATTATTAATCGTCTGTCTTTTGAGGAGCGCCTCGCAACAGAGATCAAGCTAATAATTTTGGAGGGATATTTCTGAGCTCTGGACAGTTTATAGCTCCGAGAGGAGTTCAAGTGACACGATTGCGGATCAGCCGGTTCACTAGACGAACTCCTTGATTTTGTTTTTTGCAGGCCCTTTTAAATTAAATTGTCGAGCATTATCGCCGCCGCTCATCTAACCTCGGACGAGCCGCCGATTTAAAATAATAATATTAACAATAATAATATCAATAATAATGATCATAATAATAATAATAGTTAATATTAATTAATATTAATATTATAATAATATTCATAATTATAATAATAATATTAATAATTAATATTAATTTGCACAGTTATAATTCATATGGCAGTCGGTTTACTGCGTACAAATATTGTTTTCTATACATACAATAGCATACATGTATGTATGTATGTATGTATGTATGTATGTGTATATATATATATATATATATATATATATATATATGGTGTTAATAATATTCTAATGTATTTATAAATTAAATAACTTCGGTGAATTCGTTTGGACACCTGTGTAGAGGCTTGCGCGTTCCCCTACCACGGTATTCGCTGCTGGCGCGTGTCGTTCAACGAGAGAGCATGGTAGCGTGCGTGCGGGCATGTATTAGAGGGGGATAGCTGTCGCTAGCCTAATACACTTGGCGCAATATAGTAGCCTCATACACTCGTCGCGCGAGGTGTATCCCCTCTTACGCACTTTTCTACTGTTCTTAGCGGTGAAGAGAGAGAAGATGTGTTGCGTTCTGTCTCTTCTTCGATTTTCGGCTATTGCGCCGACTACCTTCTACAGTAGTGGTCGCTAACTATGCTCGTTGGCGGTATGTTTACCGCGTGTAATATATTAATTTAATTTCATATTTGATAATTTAATTTTCGTATATGTCGGCTATACTTATAATTATTTTTGCATGTGTGACGGAAATATATAATTTATTCGTATATAAATCATTTATAAAAGTAAAATCTGTCTAACGGTCGTGATAAATTTGCGCGGCCATGTTTTTGGTCGTCGCATTTCCCTCTTTTTTCGGGAGCGCGGAGTGTGTGTACTGTGTTAGTATAAAAAATGAACGGGGATTTGATACATACATTTTATTTATTGTGAGCACGTTACGCAACGCACGTGTCCGTTTTTCGGATCCATCCGCACATAGAATCGTCGATTCCTGAGCCATTCCCGATGCCGTATGGCTCCAAGACGAAAAAACAGCGTGGCGTTCTCGTCGTATATGAAATGCCGCCCCGGGCGTGAGTCGTTTGTCGGGATCAAGTTGTGCGGCTTGTACTCCGGTGCGGGAATCGACGGTATTCCTTGGTGTTTTTGATCATTTGACGGTGGTAATAGAGGCGGTGCAGGCCTTAGCGGTCCTGGTCCCAGACATCGATGGATAACGCGGGCTGCTTGTTATCGCTCGATGGTACGTCCGCCTTGCCGGCCCGCGGCGGTGATAGTCAAGCCGCGGGAGTCGGTGGGGGTTCAATTGCGGGCGACAACGGTCGACCGGCTAGTTGGCGACAAGGCAGCGGTGCAGAAGGCACCATCTGGCGCGGACGCACAGGTACACGTAGCATATTATTTAATTCCTGCTCTGCGACAAGCAGGTTGCGCTGCGCCCGGGTTAATTGTCTTCGGAACATACCGGTAAGTAATCGAAGAATTATAAATTTTCACCGTTGGTGTTTAGACCCCGATTATTTGATCAGGACTGATCATGTTAATTAAATTTATTTTTTCCGATAATTTTAATTTAACCTTCCGGGGTTAATTTAGCTATTTTCCCTTGGAGGGTATTGACCTTTAATATATATCGTTTATTCTTGTGTATATAAGCATGGTATGAATATACACCTTCACCGATTTCGATATTGAAATATTAATTTGTCTGGCTTTATATTATTTTTCGGTAGTATAATAATTTCGCATATCGATATAAAATAAATATATTATCGAGAAATATGTAAGAGAGAAAAAGAAAAAGAATACGTAGTTAAATAAAAATAAAAAATAATAAAAAATAAGATTTTAAATTTTTCTCTTTTCTTCTTAGTTTTATTCGCTCAGACCTTCCGACTCGGTGACGCTGTAGACGCCTTCGTCATCCAGCCTGGCGATAACCCTTCTCTACGCTCTTCGTCGTACCGCCTATTCTCTCGACGTCATACCTGCGCTGTTGGACTTCTATTATGAAATAGATTTCTATGGCCAATTTTAATTATTTCGAACATGCTAAAAATGATATCTACAAGTTGTCCAGGTATTATGGCGAAATTACTAATCCGCGTTTTATTTTTGCAGCTATTTTTCACTTCAAGGGTGTATGCGGACATGATGCTCACTGGATCGGCTGTGTATAGTGAGTCTCGGTTTAGATGAAGCACTGTTTCTCTATAAACACGTCAAGTGCCTCTTCTTTCTAAAATTCTGCCGATTTCTGCAGACGCTGTGGTTATCAGTACCCCAGTGTTAATAAGGGCATGGAATTGTAACCCATAACATATTGATAGGAACACTGATTGCCATGAATCATTGATGGAGCTCTGCTCGTCCAGGTGCTGCGTGTTGACTGAACCCGTGGGCCTCTGGTCGGCCCTTATATAGCGAATTCAGGGTGGTATATCTTCTAGATAATTGTATTTTTCGCGTAAATCTTTAATGTGAATATGTTTACTAATCTTTCCTTTATTATCATTGAGATCGAAGATAACCGGCGATATCTTTTTGGAGACTTTGTAAACCCAAATATTTTGTAACTAATTTTGAGTTAAACGCGTCGATTTTATTAGATAATTAGTACGAGCGTTTATACACTAAGTCGCCAACTTCAGGGCTCTATTTTCGTCGCTTTAAGTCACAGTATAGTTTCTGTTTTTGAAAATTTCTCTCTAATTGACTTTGTACGAGTTCTATTGTCTCATGTAATGTTTTGATACGGTGTTCGGCGGTAATATTAGAATTTTGACCGTATAATTGAAAAAGATATCCGGTCGCTCTTAATTCACGTCCAAAATTTAAATATGCAGGTGTAAAACCTGTCGTTTCGGAAGCGGCTGTATTATGTGCGAATTGTAACTCGTATAAGTAATAGTTGCATTTTTTGTGGTTTTCTCTATATTTTGAGAAATCATGGTTTTTATTACTTTGTTCGCTCGCTCCACGGGATTATACTGTGGCGTATAGGGTGGTGTTTTTCGTTGATAAATTCTAACTTTTTTCAATATATCGGTAAGTTCTTTCGAGACGAATTGTCTCCCGTTATCGGAGATAATAATTTTCGGACATACGAACGAAACGCTACGAAACGTAGCGTGATCTGTTGTTTGACCGCTTGAGTTATTGCCTCGACTGTAGCGTTTCGCAGTGGCTTTAACTCTAACCACTTTGTGAATTTATCCTGCATCACAATTAGCCAGATATTTAATTTTGTCGATCTCGGAAGTGGTCCGATGAGATCTACTGTCACAATATCCCATGGTTGTTCAACTAGAGCCGGTTGGTGCTGGTTGTTGCGATTTAAATTTTTGGCAGTTCTCGTAATTTCTCTCATATTTAGCTGTCACACGGAGCATTCCAGGCTATTAGTAACTCTTGAAGAGTTTTACTCGTGTTTTTGTGATTCCCAGGTGTCCGGCAGTCGGATGGTCGTGTATTTCGTTTAGAACTCTATTTCGTTCAGATTAGGTACACAAATTTTCCACTGTATATTTTCGCTGGTATCATTAAAATCTAAAGTATGTAAAATATGTTTTCGCGACCAATTTGTTCTCGGTCAAAAATTAGTTTAAATGATTCCTAAGAATGTACTCTAAAGCATAGTGATATCTCAACAATACAAATATCTCCCTTCCGCCTTTTTGTCTTATGAATTTCGCGGCAATGTACAAAACGCTACAGAATTCGTATCTGGCAATACTATAGATCATTTGAAAGGTCTTGATATAACGTACAAAACGACGCTATGCATGATTAGTTTGGATATTGCGTTCAAAGTTTATAGACATGTAAACATGGAGTTCACTTACGCCGAAATTCGCGCTATTTTAAAGTTTTCCTTCGTCAAAGGCAAATCCGCTAGAGAAACGTTCCGTGAGATTAATGGTGTTTTGGGAGATGGCACGCTATCACTTCGAACCGCAGAGGAATGGTTTCGACGATTCAGAGCCGGGGAAAACGACACCATGGACAAGCTAGCCGGCGGAAGACCTGTGATGGCGAATACCGATCAAATCATGAAATTTATCGAGTTAGGCCGGCATGTGGCATCTCGTGACATCGCTCAAGAGATTAGAGTTAGTCACCAAACCATTTTAAACCATCTGCAGAAGGCTGGGTACAAAAACATGTTGATGTTTGGGTACCGCATGATTTGACGCAAAATTTGACCGAATCAACGCCTGCGATGTGCTGCTGAAACGGAACGAACTCGACCCATTTTTGAAGCGGATAGTGACTGTCGACGAAAAATGGATTACATGCGACAATATCAAGAGAAAACGGTCGTGGTTCAAGGCTGGTGGACCGTTCCAAACAGTGGCGAAGTCGGGATTGACAGCCAGGAAGGTTTTGTTGTGTGTTTGGTGGAATTAGAAGGGAATCATCCATTATGAGCTGCTCTCATATGGCCAGACGCTTATTTCTACCATCTACTGTGAACAACTGGATCGCTTGAAGCAGACTATCGACCAGAAGCGTCCACAATTGGCCAACAGGAAGGGTATAGTTTTCCGGCAGGACAACGCCAGACCACACACTTCGTTGATGACTCGTCAGAAGCTACGGGAGTTCGGATGGGAGGTTTTATCGCATCCACCATATAGCCCGGACATAGCGCCAAGTGATCAACACCTGTTACTGTCCATGTCGAACGCCCTGGATGGTGTAAAGTTGGACTCAAAAGAGGCTTGTGAAAAGTGGCTGTCAGATTTCTTCGCAAAGAAGGAAAGGGGTTTCTACGAGAGGGGTATTATGAAGTTGCCGTGTAGATGGAAACAGATTATCGAACAAAACGGCACATATTTGAAGTAAATCCGACCACTGTTAATCCGAACACTTTTTATAAAGCATTGAATGAAGAGCAAAACAGCGGAAGGGAGATATTTGACAACCTAATGTGTATGTTTTAGTTATATGTGTATGAATAGTCGATTATAATGTATGACAAATGACTGACCGATGTAAAGCGTTACATGTGCAATAGAGTAATATATGTACGTAATATAAATTAACATTTAAAAGTAATTATTGTATTTGAAATTTGTTTAATAATTTTTATAATTTGTTTATCAATAGCCTTTGATAAGGTCTGTTGCTGAAATGGTGGATATATTGGACATATAAATAATGCCCTTATTATCTTTGATTTGATCAAGAAATATTTACAATAAGCTACCGTTGAATTAATTTTTTTATAATTAATACGTCAATGCATTAGTTCCTCTGCACACACACTGTAATTCGTAGTATTCTTACTTTTACTATCTAAATAGTCAAAGAGTGCAAATTTAAAGTATTGTAAAACATAACTATGGTCAAATATACGACAGGGAGACCAGCCAACAATATTTATTTTACCCTTCTTTAGCAGGGTATGCAATTCAGGTGTTAATTGTAGAACGTAAGAACGAAATTGTTTGATTAAAAGAAGCACTCTGTACCAACATACTAAGCTGCCTAGTATATACAGACTTTAATAGAATTTTTTGTTTTTTTTCTTAAAAGAAGATTCTGAAATAAAAAATGTATAAAAAGATTCTTATCAAAGAATTATCTCGGACGAAGCCCAGACGGAGTATGCTTGTATACATATAAATGTTTCAATACGGCTTCTACGGAGAAATATTGTATTTTTGTGTACGGGCGACTGAGTACGATATCCCGGTGCCTCAGGACGATTGCTACTGGGAGTTGTGTGTTGGGGAGATAGAATACGATGTTCAGGTATCCAGGGACGACTTTTACGGAGAGTTTGAGTGTTTGAATGATAGATTGCGAATCTTTTCATAAAAGTCGTCCCGCTATACGAAAATCCCCGTAGAAGTCATCCCGACCTGTCTGGACATTATTTTCCACCAACTAAATACAATATTCCCAGTAGAAGTCGTTCAAAACATCTATACATGGTATTCTAACATACGAACACGAATCTCCCTGCAGAAGTCTACCCGACATACCTGAACATCGTTTCCTACAAACTAAACACGATACGCCTCATATGAATTTCCAGAGCCACATGGACATCGTATTTTACCGTCCGATCATGAAAGTGTGCGTAGAAGATGTCCCGAGGAAACTAGATATTGGTTCCTAACGAACAAACACAATACTCTCCATAGAAGTTATTCGGAAACACTTGAACATCGCACTCTATCACCCGAACACAAAACTCTCAGTAGAAATCGTCCTACTGCACCGGTATCTCGTATTCAGCTGCCCCTACATAACAATACAATATTTCTCCGTAGAAGCTGTATTTAAAAAAAAATATATATATAAGATATATATATATATATATATATATATATATATATATATATATGCATTGTAAAGTGGCATAATATACACGTTAATAGTATAACGCGAAATAACCCTTCAATGCATCAAGGTTTCAAGTCTCGACCGTTAAAATAAAATTTATAATTCTACATAATAAATGCTTGAATATTATTCCCGAGAAATTGAGAAGTCGATCACAGAAGATGACAAATTTCTGCGAAAAGCATCGGCCCGACGCGCCAAATATAAACATGCAGTAGGCAGGATGGCCGGCGCTCGGCCTCCGAAGAAGGAGAGCAAAACAGAGAGAAGAAGAACTTCGTCCGCGGCGTAAGCAAGTGGTGCCGAGCTAGAAGATGAAGAAGGCATACGGAGACGGCGATCACATACGTCACGTGCGGTTGTATCGACGCCCGCCGCTGCGGCCACGATATCTTTAGGTAGAATAGAATCGACGTAGTGGAGGGTCGCGAGCTGCCGAAAAAGGTGTTAGGTTCAAGAGAACACGCGAGCCCGTCCCTTTTGCGCTTAACCACCTGCCAGTATGAACGTACAAAAAGAGGACCTCTCCTGCAGTGGGCCGAACTTCGTTTAAAGAAAGGGTGAGTACGGCGACTGCCGCTTTATTAAATTCGGTGTTGATAGGCGATGTGCGGGACACGTATAGTTAGTACAAATGCTGTTTGCATTTATTGTTGCGGGCTTAAATAAAGGTATTGAAGAAGCACTGTCCTTCTATCCGGGATTTATGGATTAGACTCGTCGATCCGATCAGTGCGGGAGATCGGCGCGGAAGGACGTTTAGCAGCGATTGAATCACGGAAGTCTTAGAATAGGCGGCGATATCGGGTCACGTGTGCTCATTCGGAGAGACTAACGCGGGGTAGTCGCGTTTGTCCTGGAATTGCGAATCGAATCGTGTTCTCTTGAAGGAGAACGGGAGCGGTTATCTGTAGCGCTGCTACCTATAACTTAGGTTCTCGTCCCGTTTTCCTGAAAGAGAACGGGAGCGGCTACCGATACAGCGGCTACCTGCAGGGGGCACGGAATCGGGCGTCACCTGGTCTGGATGGCCTGAAGAATAGCGACGGGCGAATCCCCCGTGGCTCGACCGGGGCGCTGCCCGGGCAGTTTCCTAGCGCTAAGGGCTGATGTGGCTCGACCGGGGCGCTGCCCGGGCAGTTTCCTAGCGCTAAGGGCTGATGTGGCCCGGCAGATCAGCGGTCTCGGACGCGTTACCACAGTCGTGAGCAGGTGTCCCGGATACCGCCAACAGAGACTCCCGTCTTTACCTCTTTTTATTAACTTTAAGTAGGATATAAGGGCGTAGATTTGGGAAGCGATAACGAATATGGCGCGAGACTCGAGCCTGACGGCGAGGCATGAAAGCAGGTATTGTTAGAGGGCTACCTGATGTATAGGCTACTGGAATCACAGGCTAACGAATGTAAAAACTACCGAATGTGTAGGTTACCGACTATATAGTAATAAACATCGTTATTTTGAAATAAAGCGTCGTATTGTATAGTTATACACCTCGAACCCTCTTCGTACCTTTATTTAGCTAGCCAAGGTAATTTGAGAGAGTGAACGCGACTCACAATAGAAAGAGGTTTAGATCCCGACGCGTAAGCGTCTGGCGCCTAGGTATTAAGGTAAGGAAATAACCCCGTCGACCTTCTGGAGCCTTGCAGCGTTCTACTGTTCGGTTGTGGCCAGACCGGTCAAGGAAACCCGGTATAGTATATTAAATACGGCTTCTATGGGTAAAATTGTACTTTCGAGTTCGCGTGGTAGAAAAAAATGTCCAAATGTCTCGAGACGACGTTTACGGAGAGTATCATGTTCGAACGATTGAATATGTCGGGATGACTTCTATAGAGAGTTCTGTATTATGGACTAGAATACGATGTCCAGGTAGCTCTGGACGACTTTTACTGGGAGTGTGTGTGTTCGAATGATAGAATATGAACCTCTTCATAGAAGTCTCTTAAACATTAAACATCTGGGCATCGTGTTCTAATACCCCAACATGAATCTCCCTATAACTCAAGTAAATTAAAAAACCCAGCATGCTGCTTTATATACCCCATCCCGACTCCAAATTTATTGGTATAACAATTATAGGACCCCCATCTTCTTAACTTAAATGCGAAATACAAATTTTTTATTAATAATTTGCTTGACTCTAACATTAAATTTAAATTTTTGGGATTCTTCAAAATATGAATATTTTCAAGTTTCTCTTTTATATTTATTTTTATTACCTTGATCTAAAATATTTACATTTTCAAAATCGAATGAACGTAACAAATTTCAACTATGTTCTTTTAGCCCGGATGTACCATTCATGCTTCGTAAGCTATACTGATACTCATATATTCTTTCTTTTAGATATCTTCCCGTTTGTCCAAAATAATATTTGTTACAATCTTTACAAATTATTTTGTATACCATTCTTGCTTCCAAACATTTATCATCTATATCTTTACAATTATTAAATAGTTTTCTTATATTATTATTGTTGTTTCTAAAGTAAACTTAAATATTATGCTTTTTGAATGCACTTCTAATTCTTTCCGATAACCTTTTTACATATGGTAATACCACGATTTTTTTATTATTCTCCTTTTCCAGATTACGTTCTCTAATGTTATTATAAATCTAACCACTCTCTCTCTCTCTCTCTCTCTCTCTCTCTCTCTCTCTCTCTCTCTCTCTCTCTCTCTCTCTCTCTCTGCAATCATTTTATCTATTGGATAATCATTGTTAATGAATATCTCTTTAACTAATTATAAATTATCTTTTTTAAAATCTTTGTGTGACAATTTGATTGCTCTGTTGATGAGTCCCTTTACAGTACCGATATTGTTTCCGAATAAATGGTGTGAGTTAAAATTTAATAACGTACTTGACCATGTAGGTTTTCTGTACTAATTTAATTTTACTGGATCTACTTAAGAAAGAGTTTACACTTGTAAGACTAATAAGTTTTCTGACAATCGTATGTAATGGGTGACAACTGCATTAGATCTATCGATCATCGGGAATAATATAAGAACTATGTAAAGTAATTAACTGCCATCTCCGTATAATTATTATATATGACCATAAATTCTATAATTATATCTGACCTAGAACGGTGAGAAAGGGATCAATGTTAAATTAATAAAAACTGAAATTTTTGTAAATTATTGTAAAGTTTTGTAAAAGGTTCTTAGTAAGCATTTTGTCGATTTATTTAAAATATTATACCAGTAATACATGCCATACTGAGCTTTCATCCGCAACATTCTAAAAAAGGTCTTTTGTGGAGATAATATAAGGTAACTTTATTTTCTTTTTCCGTTTCTAGAATTCTTCTCTATTTCTTTCTCTTATTACATTTACGGCAGAATCAACAGACTTTATCTTATCCAATTAACATTATAAGATATATTTAAACTGCCAGATATTTTCATTGCACTTACAGTCCATATAAGTAATATAATTATAATGATTTAAAACATATCTGTTAAAAAAAGGAATAAGCCAAATACCTTGAATCTTTTATGATTTTTTAAAAAAATATCCATTTATATGTATATGTATTTTTATGCTTTAGAAATTAAAAGAGGCCTTAGTAAAAAATGGACTAGTTATTGAAAGTAAACACAGAGAAAACAACGAAAATAAAAATAACATAATTGAAAATTCGAAACAAAGAGAAAGATGCGTTGATCCAAAAAAAAAACAGGCTATTTTAGAACGAAATAGAGCTAGTTCTATGCGTGCTCGAGCAAAAAGAAAAGTTTGGATTGAACAACTACAGCAATCTTTGAAAATTGCAAATGAAACGAATACTTCTTTGCAAATACAATTAGGAACTTTGGATGCTCAAGTTGCAAAATTGAAGACACTTTTATTAGCGCATAAGGACTGCCCTGTTACTAAAGCTATGGAAAAAGGTAATTCATTTATTATATCTATTTAGAAATTTAAATGAAATTATATTTAATAAGGTACATATATTAAATTTACAATTTGATCAATTATAATCAACATACAATATTTAAAAATTGTATATATAATATATTTACAAATTTTCGTATATTCAATAATTGAAAATATGAATTGTTCTATTTAGAATTTTAAACTCCAAAAATTCTATGAAAGTTAAAATAATTCTATACACAGAGAATTTCAAAGTTCCAAAATAATTGCATAATTAGTCGACTAAATAAGTTCAAACTAACTTTGAAGGTCACTTTAAACCTAATTTAAAAGTTTTTAATAGTTCTAATTTTTAACACTGAATGCAAATCATATACGAAATTCGAAAGAAAAAGCGACGATCGTGGAGTATTTTCTTGTGCAATACAGTGAAGGGACGCGAAAAAGTTAAATATTAAACTTTAATTATTCTTTCCGAGCCTGCAGAATTAGAATACTATGTATAATATTCAAAGATAAAATAGTTCTATGGAACAAGCATTAGGTCATAATAGAAACTATAAATTTGGAATATTAGTGTGTTTGTAAACGTTATCGCTTTACTTTTTCCTTCGAGAAAGGAAAAATATATACAGAAACATATATTTGCGTGGAGTGGTGGGATTTAACAGTGAGAGAGCAATTTTCAAAAGCGAGAAGAACATACTCAAGAATAATAATTTATATATATACTATATGATAAAGTGCAAATTATTATGGGAGTATCAAAGTAATCGCTGTCATTGTGTAAGATAAATAAAAATATCAATCATGTGTTGCAATTAAATTTTGCAACCGAAACGAAGGAAATATGAAAAGTGGTCTGAAAAACGCTCTGCGGTAGTTAGAGAATTGGTTGAAGGCTACTAAAGAAGCGGGTGGCCATGCGCCACGAAGAGTGACAATAACATCGGAAAAGTCGAAGCTGCCTTAAAGGATAACCGTAATTCTAGTTGCAGATTGATTGAAGTACTTACTAAAATAGCAAAGTCCACCATTCAACGTATTATAACTAACGACTTAAAAAAAAGGTCGCTCTTTCTTCCTCTTCAACATATCGCAGCAACTAACACTAAATTTTTGGACATAAAAATGGTTCCTATTCTCAGTTACACACCATACTCGCCTGATTGAAGTCCTTCTTACTACTTCTTATGTCCAAAACTCAAAATGGACTTGAACGGTAACAGATTTGCGTTAATAGACGAGGTACAAAAAGCTGTGACAACAAAATTAAAAACTATTCCAAAGAGTTTTTCAAAGGCATTAAGTGCAATAACAGGTTCGTTCCCTTTTTGTATTCCCCCTGTATATTTCGGCACACACTTCGGTACGTGTTTATTCGTACAGGTGGAAAAGTAGTTATATTACCTTTTTTACGAAACGTACAAACAATAAGGCGCGAATGTATTATATTTAACTGTACGCTAAATAGAAACACATTTTATAATTACCTGTTTGGGTGTCTGATAATGCGTTCTTGAATTTTCATAAATATTGTTGTAAAGTAACACGTTACGTTTATTATTTTCTTAAAGAATTTTCTGTGTTAGTTATCTAACACGTATGCATAAATCGTGTTCTCCTCACACTAGTTACGTAATGTACTATATGTAATTTTTTTGAAATGAAAAAATGATAACAATATAATTAGATTTGTATATTGAAAAAGCAAGTGCTACCTTCTGCAGAAAACTTCTCGTTGGTCTTTTTATAAATCTTGTTTAAACGATAAACTAAATATTTATG
The DNA here is from genome assembly GCA_018907035.1 of Sycobia sp. Sy_11. Classification (NCBI taxonomy): domain Eukaryota; kingdom Metazoa; phylum Arthropoda; class Insecta; order Hymenoptera; family Epichrysomallidae; genus Sycobia; species Sycobia sp. Sy_11. The sequence goes on from JACCIC010000004.1 coordinate 3,470,512, forward strand.
TAAAATTTTTACAGTATTTAGCTCATTCAATTTATAAGAAGCATGCTTTTGTTACGTTATTCCAGCTTAATATTATAGATTTGAAAAAAAAATTTTGTACCTAATTACAATTTTAATGCTTATTTTTAAAAAGATTTTGGCTGGTTAACTTACTTATTATATTTTTAAAGATTATGTTGAATAAGTTTAGTATATTAATTTACAGAATGAAATTAAATATTTTTAAAAAATCATCCGTTTTTATCCGTATGACCTTTTTGGCTAGCCTTTTATGTATTAGTTCATACACAATTTAGTCAGTCAATACACAATTTAGCGCGTTCAAACAGCTTGTCAAATAAGTTTTTCATGTCATTGACCGAAAGAATTTTCCAAATGGCAGTTATTGCCTTTCGTCTGTCATCAACGTCCCTGTAACGCTTTCCTTTCATCGCCAAATGCAATTTACCGAATAAATAGAAGTTACAAAGTGCCATATTCGGTAAATACGGAGAATGATTGACCGTCAGAATACCGTTTTTGATAAAAAAATATGCAATAAACACCAGCTTCGTCTTTCACAATATTTTGGCCGAACACAACGAATACGAGCAAACAAACGCTTCATAACACCAAGATAATAACCAGCATTAACCGTTTCGCCAGATGGAACGAATTCCTCGTGAAAAATGCTCTTGAAATCGTTGAAAGTGATGAGCATTGTTTTGATTTTCGATTTTTCCACGCATGATTTTTTCGGTTTCGGCTCATCGAGGGCTTTCTATTCGTCAATTTGACGTTTAGTTTTAAGATCATATTATAAACACCATAGCTTGTTACCAGTTAAACTAGAATAAAGATAGTTTTGGTACCTTTTGGTTTCTTTAATGGTGTGCTCAGAATGTTGAATTTGTTGTAACGCTTTTTGGACCTCAGTCAATTTGTGTTGTACAAAGCGCGAACAAATCTTTCGGAAGCCCAAATACTCAGTCAAACTGCGAAGAATCGATACTGCTGACAAATCTCATTCTTTCATGGAATGCACTCATGGTTTCAGCTCCATTTTGATTAATTCACATACTCTCTCGATGTTCCTTCCGTTTACCGCTTCTCTCGGCCAATCCAAATGTTCGTTGTCATTGAGGTCTTCTGATCTCTTTTCTATATAGTACATAAGGCACGTCTTAAGAAATTTATTAAAACTAAAAAAATTCTAATAGAACGATTTTACATATCAGAATTTATTACTTTGATTTTGAGCTTAGAAGAAGTGTATCACTTGATATTTCAATTTAGACTATATATATTTTAATTTTCCATAATTTTAAATATATAAAGATATACTTACTTGTAATGAACTTTTAAAAAAATACACCAAATGATGTCATTCTGACCCACTAGAGATTACAATCAAACGGATCCTTGTCCCACAAGATCTTTTATTATATTACTACATTATTTTTACATGAATTGTACAAATTATTCAATATACTCAAAAAAACTAATTCTCATTGTTAATGCGATAAAGAATTATAAGAAATGTTTTTAATGTGTATTATTAATTAATAAATATTTTTTATTGGTCTTACAGTCCAATCAATTCTATCCAAAAATAAAATAAAATAAAAATAAAAATAAAATAAAAATAAAAAATAAGAAATAAAAAGAAAAAATAATAAAAATAAAATAAAAAAATAAAAATTAAAAATAAAAATTAAATTAAAAATTAAATTAAAATTATAATGACAGTCAGACTGTCCTTGTTTACATTCACCCCCGTAGACTAATCTGAAAATAAAATATTAGCTGAAAAAATTCTTTGTTAGTAAAGTGCAGTTTGACTGTCCCCAACACCCTTACCTAATTGAAGACTTGTCCAACGTTTCGAGCTCGCTACGGCTCCTCATCAGGGACTGTGAAATAATAATAATGTGTAAAAAAATAATGTGTATTATTTTCTACTAGCATCCCGCTTCTCGGCATCGCCCGAGATAATAATTTAACCGATTGATCAAATAGTTCCATAATTTCTATCTTACATACAGCTTCTACGGAAAAATATTTTACTTCGTGTTCAGGTCGTAGAAGATGATATAGAATTATATTTCGAATTTGGGAACAGTTGGTTGAGCTGGTTTGTTTAACGTGTACAATTAAAACATGTTATGGCTCTCGGTTCCGTGTATCACACTTTGTTTCTCGGTTCCGTGTATTGCATCACTGGTTCTATATTCTCCAAAAATGTCCACATACTTAACTTCAGTATGCCCAACGATGTTTTTCTCTTGATGAATCGTTGGAAAGTCTAACTTGTTGGAAAGACTATCCAGCATTTGACATATCATTCAAGGAGTATACTGGTACACTTGAACAATCCCATTCTAAGTACCGTAAATGCCGTAATCGATTTGGACTTCGTTTGAAGTGTTATCTAATGGTATGCAGTGCTCAGATTCAAAATTGAAATACACAGGGTGTCTAAAAAGTCTCGGATCACCTTAATAATTTTCCAGGTAAACTGATTTTGGACAACGTCAAGGTCAGTCTAGAGGTAACTTTTGTCAAGGAATTTAATAGTGATCTTGGATTTGACTTTCAAGGTTATTTTGTTTTTTCAAATGGGAACTCCTATTTTTGAGAACGGAAATCGAAAGAGTAGAGACTTTTACGTCAAAACATGTGCTGAAGTCGTGGGTCAAGGATGACCTTGATGGTCACACAAGGTCATTTAACCTCGAATAAAGTCTGGAAACTTCTTGGCATAGGAAAATCTCAATTTTTGTACCACAGAAGCTAATACCTTTATCAAGAAGGTGCCTGCAACAGTCACGCTCTACACGGCCTTGACGATTCAAGGACATTTTACTTTCAATTTTCTTATTTAATTTTAGCATTATCCAGGAAAAACAACGTGGACGTCGTAAAATTTGTCTCCTTTGGACTGTTTGACTAGCGTGAGTCCCGTTGGCTCTCACATTTGTTCATAAGCATTCTGTACTGCAATTTTTTAGTTTAACTGCTCAAATTTACCTCCAGTTACTTCTTGACAGTAAGCTAACCGGTGGTAAAAAGCATCAACTGCGTTTTGGATCATTTCTGTAGGAATAAGCGCAGATTCATCAATAATTCTTTGCCGTAATTCGTCAAAATTTTGAGGTCTTGTTTTGTATACCCTATCTTTTAAGTAACCCCAAAAAAATAATCAAGAGATGTTAAGTCAGGTGATGTAGCTGGACATTCTATAGTATTTCTCCTCCCTATCTATCGATTCAAAAAAAACTTCATCTACGAAATTACGAACGTGTCGTCCATAGCGGAGTCCCGCACCATTCTGTTGAAACTATGTATTCTCAAAATTGGCCCCAGCTTTTTCTCTAATTGCAGGAACTATTTGGTTTCGTAGCATATTTTCATAGTTTTGTGCATTTAAGTTCCCATCAATAAAAAAGGGCCTATGATTCTGTTCTCAAGAAGTCCAGCCCAAACATTGTGATTTGTCTTCTCTAGTACAATGAGGATTATTATCTGATTAATATCTGCAGTTATGTCTATTTAAGGTTCCATCAAGTTGAAAAGTCGCCTCATCTGAGAATGTTATATTATATGAAAATTCAGGTTTTTCAATTATGCGTTCCATCATGTCTTCACAAAATTCAACACGACAATCGAAATCATCTTCAATCAACTTATAAACCAGATTAACTTCAAATGGATGAAATTTGGCTTTTTTAAATATGTTATGTACTGATGATTTGCTAACGTCATTTTCTTGACTAACCCTACGAATAGAATTATCTGGAGTCTCAATGATTGATAGCATATCGTTTAATGAAGTCTCTTCATTTGATGCTGAATTTAGTTTGCCTGGTCTACGTAGATCATTGATATGATATGATGTACCATGATCATTAAATCTTGTAATGGTTCTTGACACCGTTGAAAATGATATTGGAGTTTTAGCAACTCTAAAAGTTGCATTGAAAAGATTTATTACTCCCCTAACAGATCGTACCATTTCGCCCCAACCTCTCTTCATAAGAAGTGATATTCGTTCTCTTTCAGTAAGTAGATTCATTTTGACTAATCTAACAAATTAAACCCTACTCAATCACCGATCACAGTGATCAAGATTTCAGTAATTAATATTAATACGATCAAGTGTAAAAACTACCCGATCCTGTTATCACAGTGAAGAGCGCAAACAAAAAATTTAACTAGTAATTTATTTTGAAGCTATACTACTGATTTACTTATTAATGGTATTTAAAATTACTAGAAATATTTCGTATGTAAAATAAACTCTAAATTCAATACTTGTTTAAGTTCCAGTTAAAAATTATAAAGCTTCAATTTATCAATTTGAATTAAATTATTAAAGAAAAGAATGGTTTTTATTTACTTTTTTATTAATTTATGTATGAATTCAAGATTGCATGTTGTGCTATTTTTATTTTTTAGTTTATTTTTAGTTTTAGTTTATAAGGAAGAAGGGGTCACGCTAATCAAGCACCCCAAAGGGAACAGATTTTATTACGTCCACGTCGTTGTTCCTAGGTAATGCTAAAAGTAAATAAGAAAATTCAAAGTAAAATGTCCTTGAAGGGCATGATTGGTAAAGCGAGATACGTTGATATCGTACAAGGCACGAATCTCGACTTCTTCAATTAATAACGGAATTCCTCACTGCGCTATCGTCAGCCTTACAGCTATTTGATCCAGACTCAGATCTACACTTCACGTTCATCCGTCGATCTGTTTCTTGTACGAATTAGGTCCAGTCTCATTAGTCCAAAAGTTCGAGAAAAAAGGCCTCGAACAGTTCGTCAGGTATTATGTTCGGTGCGCAGCTCAACCGTACGTGTCTGTAAAATGTGCAATAGAATTCTCTTGGCAACGTTAAACTATAAAATATTAAATTAAACGACTCCTAGTAACCATTATAAATCGAAATCTGTCATTAATTATATCTCTATTTAATTGATAAAAAATATAGTAGATGCATACTAAGTAAAATTAAAAAATTATTTTGGATTTTTTATTTTTAAATTGTTTTTACATATTTACATTATTTTAGTCGAATGTAGATTTATATAAAGATGTTGTGTCTCGAAACGGCGTTTACGGAGAGTTTCGTGTTCGGATGATAAAATATATCTCAGAACTACTGCTATAGAGAGTTTTGTGTTGGGAAGGTAGAAAATACGATGTCTAGGCATCTAGGGATGACATCTACTGGCAGTTTGGGTGTTCGAATGATAGAAAGCGAATCTCTTCATAGAAGTCGTTCCGTTATACTTGGATATCATTTTCTACCGTCCGAACACGTAACTCTCCGTAGAAATTATCCCGAGGCACGTGGACATCGTATTCTATCGTTCAAACACAAAAATCTTGGTAGAACTTCTCCCGATATATCTGGATATGGTTTCCCACCAACTAAGCACAGTACTCCCCGTAGTCCATTATTCGTGACACGACTATTCGCGCATTGTTACAAAACGCTAAACAGCTGACGAAGAAATGATCGTACAAGAGTGATCAAGGTCTCAATCGAGAGAGTGGGCATCTAATATTACGATGGCGGAGTTACAGGTTTGCAGTGTTGCCACAGGCCGGGAGAAAAATCGGTCGCATTACTTAATTGTCACATCTCGTATAACGTATAAAAACAAAAACATAATTTGTTGTCACAAATTAACTATTTTATAAGAAAAGGCAGAGAAAGGAACAGAGAGAAAGAGAGGGGGGTTGAAAGAGAACTTTTCCCAAATAAGAGAAAATAAAATTGACAAAAATTAAAAGATATCCATAATGTGATAGAGTAGTGTCAGATTAATCTGAAGAACAATAGGATTATACATATAACGACTAACGTCACACCTTCTTTAAAATATGAATCCCCAAGTTCGATATAACCATTGAACTGAGCTGGCCTGTTGTTAATAGTTTAATCTGACTACTTTGAGTAGAGATTCGTGATTCAAGACGCCACCTACTGGCCGCTGGAGAAACTGACTGTGAAGACCGTTAACTTAATTTATTAATGAAAATAAAATAATTTTCAATAAAAAATATAGTCTATGCACTTCCGATGATAAAATAGAAATGTATATATCCAATATGATAGCAATCAGAATTAAAAATTGTACTTGCACTTATGTCGACTCTTTTGAATTAAATTAATAAATATTTTTATCGGTCTTACAGTCTTTACAATAAAACATATTAGCTAAAATGATGATAGTCAGACTGTCATTGTTTATATTCACCTTCAAAGAATCTGAAATAAAACTTATTACTACAATAAATTATATTAAGAATTAAAAATTAATAATAAAATAAAAATAAAAATAAATTAAGAAATAAAATGAAAATAATAAAAACAATAAAAACAATATTCTATGTCAGTAAAGGACAACCTGACTGCCCCATTTAAATTTAGATTCACCTTTCGTGCCCGACGTTTCGAACCCCTACGGTTCATCCTCAGGAACTAAACTGTGTCATTTTTTTAGCTAATATATTATATTATAAAGACCAATAAAAATATTTATTAATTTATTTCATATCAATCGGTTCTTAGTTTTTTTATTTATCATGTACAAACAAAATCACGCTTTATCTTTATAAATTAGTATGATGATATGATATAAAATATATATATATATATTATAATGCTACGTCTTTGGTGTGAGCTACTTCATGCTCTGGTTCGATTCATCTCGGCACCTGACTTACGCACGCCACACCGTGCAAATTTCGGTGCTTCTCTCGCCGCGCAGTCTGCTGCTCGCGGAGCTCGCGACGGCCCGTAGAGAAAGAACATCTGTTCGAGCGTCTTTGCACGTGCTCTGTTTTCTTCCTCTATTCTTTTCGCTTCTCCACGAGACTCTTCTAAAGCGGTCGTTGACTTTAGAGAAATAAAATTATAATTTTATTATGATAAAACACATAATTCCACTTATTTTGCAACGATTTATTATTAATTAATTGAGGATCTTTATTAGTCAAATAATAATAAAGATTTTTATTGTTCATTAATTGTACGAGCTTATGGCTCGTCGTATCATATATATATATATAATCGTTCTATGTATGTACATACACGCGTTTACGCATGCATTTGTATCTGTTCCAAAAATTAGAAATCTAAAATATATTTACAAAGCCCACTTATCCAATGCTAAATAAAAATTTCGTTATTTGACGTAAATATTACTGTGGTTAAAGTTTGTTAAATTATTATATAGATTTGCTTTGTTATTGTTGCGAAGTATAATATATACAGTGTAGTTAGTATCAATTTATCCGATTTATTAAATTTTGAATATTGAATTTCATTTTAAATAATAGTATATAAATTAAATTTTAAATAAATTATACCTTTTTTATTACATTATTGGAGGATTTCCTATAATGTAAGATGCATTGTATTAATAACAATCTAATTATGCTAAATACAGGAAAACACATACAACTGCTACATACAGCTGCTTGAATTAGTTGCAGGTGGCGACAGGTAATCCTCTCCCTTCCATCTCTCCTGACTATATAACTTATTTAGGTGTATCAGTTAGGTAGCTAATGGCGTAATTCTCCGCTCATATGCAATGAAATAACGTCTCACACGCCTATAATACGAAGGTATTCTATTTAGTCGAGAAAAATATTCACTTCACTTGGTAGCATAAACATTTGTCCTCTAAACATCATAGTTACTTTCAAGTTTATGTAAATAAAATGTTATATTATTAAAAACTACAATTTTATTCACTTGTGTTTTTACCATTCATTAATAATATGATTTCCCTTAATCACGATTAGAAGTCATGGTTCAAATGAGCTATTACAGAAAGTATTCTTTCTCAGATTTATCTAATATAAATCAACCTTTTTCTCAGGCAACAATCATTAGTCCTTCAAGCTCGATGTGTAAAGTTAAGTAATTGATAAAAGTGTATCAGTGATGATAAACATCAAGATTCTATATATTAAACACAACTATCAAATTTAAACAGTGGATTATGCAGCGGCCAACTAATCGGTATTTTTCTATAAGAGTCTATTTTCGTTGTCTCTATCCTCGATACTCGGGGTAGTGACACTTTTTATATGGGCTTTCTGCTTCTATCAGCTGTTATTCATATCTATCTTTGTTGTCCTATACAAATGCAGAGTGGGTGGGGTAGGATACGTATTATCTGGTATTAGGTTTAATTAAAGTTTGTACGACGAGAAATAGGCACGGAAAAAATGTGCAAGAGGACATATAGGGAAAACATTTGATTAATGTGTTGGAAAGTAAAACGGGGGCGTGGTCATGACTTGGAAAGCTAAACACGGCGGAAGCAATGCCAAGAGATACACATAGCTTTGATGTGAAGTGGTTGAATTTTTTAAATTTTAGATAACTTATGTGGTGAAATTACATGAAAGACTATTTTCATAGTAGACTCAGACAATTAAGAAATGTTAATATGCTGGAAATTACGGCAAAACTGCCATATTATCGTTTGTTGTGTTTGTTGCTCAATTCATTTGGTCTCAAGAAGGCAACAAAACTTACTGAGTATTTTTCATCTGATTTACTTTCTCAATCACTAACTACAGATTAAACATTGTAAGAACTTTTTTTGGTTCTGCAAACTCTACAACCTTCATCATAATTAATTTATAATCAAAAATAAATAAATAATATGCAAACTGATATTCTTTAAAGAGAATGTTTGGCGTTCTTTTAGTGAAAAATCTGACCACCAGAGATCGTGTCAAAGATTTCACTTCCCAATACATGAAATAAAGAAGAATAAATATTAAATTTTATAAGTAATTAAATGTTTAGGGACACGTAGTATCATTGAGATAATGGTAAAAAAAGGAAACATTAAAATATAGTATTAGCTATATGTAGTTGATTTCAATATTGATTGCGTATTCCTGAAGCAAAACTGTTATAGGTAAGGCTTTTATGCAATTAAATTATGCAACTTGCTAGGCTGACTTCATTTTGTTTAAAGTTAATAAATTAATTTAGTATTCTGGCTTTCTCAGCCGAAAGTGCGAAATTTCTGGCTCAATTTCGCTCCAGAAAGTAAGGCCTTGCGGTAGCTTCGGCTATTAATCCATTAACACTCAGATAACTCTAAAATATCATATATAATGCGCAGATTATTGTCTGTAAATTAGTATAGGTTATATTTATAGATGTTTCTCGATATATGTGTGTGTGCGCGCGCGCGCGCGTGTGTGTGTGTTAATAAACCATAGTGAGCATAATGTTGTAATATTATTTTCGGACCTGGTCCTGAATCCCACAAATTGGGGGCTCGTCCGGGACCTGGGCCAACAGGGAGTTAAGTACCACGTATAAGAGTATGCGACGGCGAGCAACGAGGAACCAGGATTGAAATCATCAGCGATGGCGGAAACAACTCCGTAACGCCATAGGCTGAGCGACATAGTGTAGTGCGCTTTAAACTCTCCGAGCGTGCGTAGAACGAACAGGTAGGCGCGAGTGAGTATGTATGTGAGGGTCACTAGAACGGGATGAGACGAGTTCCTCTAGATGGTAAGGGTACACGCAGATATGCTTGTGAGTATGAGCGAGAATGAATGAATGAACGAATGAATCTCAACAACCATCTTGTAACCAACAGGCCTAATCTAAGGCTACAGATGCAACGGCTGGGGGCAGTCAATCTTGTCAGGAAAGGCTGAGCTATGGGCACCCAATAGAGTGAGAGAGAAAGAGAGAGATAGAGCGAGAAACAGAATGAGAGAGTGAGAAAGAGAGAGAAGGATGTAAGCGAGCGAGCTAAGGCTGCGATGAACTCGAGAGATGGTGAACTTATGGCAGGGAATCCCCCGATCACTCCAATGGAACGGCTGGTCTCATCCATACTGTATTAATAAACCACAATGAGCATAATCTTGTAATATTATTTCTTGACTTTGTCCTGAATCCCCCAAATATATGTGTATCTATTTATATATATGAATAAAAAAAAAAAAAATATATATATATATATATATATATATATATATATATATATGAATAAATATCATGATTAGTAGGGGAGAGAGGATTGAAAACTCCGCTAAAATCGTGTCAAATTACACATCAGGTATGTAGTGAGCATGGAGAGATGAAAAAGTTAAATCTTTGCTCCCCCGCTCTTGCTTCTTTTCTTTCTCTCATTCACTTTGACTTTTGCTTTCTCTTTCTGTTGCAAGCAGAACTATCATAATGAAGGACAGAGGCCTGGAGTCTTGCTTTCTCTTTTGCTCCGGGGAAAGAGTAAGGAGGCAACCCAACAACAACAATGATTTAGAGTATAGGAGAAACGTATATTTCTGCTGCGTATATTTCTACTGAGACTGTTCCCTTACTTTTCTTTTCTCCCCACTTCCTCGTTTAAGAGAAAGACAACGACTCTGCATTGCTCTCTTATTCTGGTTTAGACTTCAACTATCTTCCCAGAGTGCATGGTCTAATATGTAAGTCTATGGGTTGTCCTTAGCTAACGTAGAATATAGTTTTTTTTTTATTATTTTATTATTTATATTATTTTTAATTTTTAATATAATTTTATTTTATTTTTAGTTGTAAGTTCTATTTCACATTCTTTGAGAGTGATTATAATCAAGGACAGTTTTAACTGTCGTTATATTAGTATGACAGATTTTTATTATAATTATATTATTATATGTTTTTGTATTATATTATTATAATTATAATATTGTATAAAGACTGTAGAATCAATAAAAATATTTATGAACAGTAGACTTTGTAAGTAGAATAAATTTCTACTTTAATAAGTAGCATTTTTAAAAAGAATAACAGCTGCAATATGAACACGATATATATTAGGAATGATTTAAGAGCGTAATAGTACTGTATCAATAATTAGGAGGTCCCGATGATATAAATTATTGAACATTTTTACAGTATATAAAAAAATATTATATCGCAAAAAAGGAAATTATGTTTCTTCTTTCTTTTTTTAACGTTGATACTACCTAAATGCGTTCAAACATTTTATATAACAAGGGATGCGAAAGTATGTATCATTCATAATTTTGAGTATGGAGGGTAGAGAAAAGGAATGGAAACTCCGCTCGCTTTACATGGGAAAAACTTATCAAAAAGTAGCCGGAGATGATAGTTTAGATTTGTCCGACAGACGTCGCTGTCTTAGAAATCCCTCGGTGGTACTGCGTGCAAAAGAGGGTCTGTTCCGAAAGGCCTACGGTAAGTTGCTAGTAAGTAGAAATGATAACGCTGCAATGCATTCTCGTATCAGCTCGTATACTTCACATGTAAATGTCGTGAGCGGTTTTGAACCTGTAAATTTTCCGCCGTTGACGTAATCAGAGGAAATAAACGATCAGATATGGTATTTTGACTTACTGGTGACTTACTGGGATATCGTTCCGTTAAGTTTGCTTCAGTAAGCAGCTGATTGCGTTCATTTTCGTAAATCCCCGTCGAACAGATGGTCGCTGTTGGTCGTGTCCATATATTTGTGTATATATATATATATATATATATATATATATATATATATATATATATATATATATATCAAATTTATCAATACCCTTTTAAAATACCTTTATTTTCTTTTTAGGTGAAATATATACAGTTATAAACTTATAGTTTATAATTACAAACAATACAATATAAATTATAGGTATGATGTAACTGACTTTGATATAAAATTTTAAAGATTTTTAACTGTCATGTTTTTGAAAAACTTAATTTATTTATTTAGAACTTTCAAAATCATATTGAATATTTTTTTAATAGCTAATAAAATATTGTAAATCAAGTATATATCTAAAATGTATCATGACAGTTGCTATTATTAATTAACAAATTTTTTTTTGAAGTTTAGATTAATTATAAATTTTTCTACACAACCCTTAGCTGAATATAAAATTCTTTTAGTATAGATTTCAACACATTAAAAATTTCACTTGGTAATTTATATACAAATTTTTTGGATGTTTAAATAAATATGGAAATCAAGTCGATGATTTGTCAATTAATTATTTTTGTATGTTAGACGTTTGAGTTTTATTAATCAATCAAAATATTTGATTTGTTTATGAATGTTAAATATTTTGTAAATATTTTACATGCAATTTCTATTTAATATTTATAAATGTTGATATTTATGGTGTATGGAAAAAATATATCAAATCAATAATTTTCTTTAATTTTACTGATTCATATTTCACTTAGTATAATTTATAAATTTTGAAATTTATTTTTTACAGGAAGTGGGATTATAGTTGGATCTAAAGCAATTACAATAAAACCTAGTGAGATGAAATACGTAACAGTTAATACAGGAACTGCAATGTCAATTAAGCGAATTGGCTCAGACAAATTAATAATACCAAAAAAAAAACCGATGATTTTATCTACTGCAAAGAAATGTGTTATATTACCTAAGAATAAATCCAGTCCAAATACAATTACTCTCCACGAAGCAGAAATGATAGAAACAATACCCACCATAAGCTTTGCTGCACCTCATACAAGTACTGAACATAGAAAAACAGTCGTAGAGTTTTTAGGCATTAACTCTGACAAATCTCCTCCTATGCAAAATAACTATTCAATTACAGAAAGTTTGAATACAAATGCAGCATCAGAAACTACTGGTACATGATGTAAATAAATATATAATCAGTTCAGGCTGAAAAAATTAGATGTTACATACTAAAAATGACGGCTTGATGTAATTTATTGGCAAATGTGATAACAGATTATGATGTGATTAAATATTTAGAATGGGTTATAAAAATAGTTGAAACTTTTTGCTATTGCAATAATCTCAAAATTTGTAATAATATTGTTAAAAATATATTTTGAACATGATTATAAAGATAATTTTCTCTCTTATAATCCATTTTATAATTTATAAGTCTTGTAAATACATGGAAGTTTATTTAATACATATATGTAAAATATTTGAAAGTTTTAAATATAATAAATTGTCTAAAAAGTAAATAAAGTTGTTAAATATGGTTATATAAAACTATGCAAGTTATACTTACAAAACTATACAATGTTGCTATTATGAAAATGCCAAAAAAAATAAAATGGCATTACTTCTATGACAATTTAGAATTTATACATTTTCATTTTAATTATATATAAAATGTATATATTTATAATTTATAATTAATAGAGATTTTTGTTAAATAATTTTTATAAAATAATAACTAATACCTAAATCAATCAGTAATTGTGATATAAAATGATAGTAACAGTAAATAAATATATAATAATTGTATTATGTAATACTTAAGTTTATTCTTATATTTGTTTGAATACTATTCATTATTACATATTAATATTACACATTCTAATAAGTTTTATTGATTGTTATTTTTCTTCTTCTACATTTAGAGTAATCATTTCTTGTAAATATTTTAATTCCAGGTCCTCGATGTATCTGTAACCCTCGGGCCCTTATCAGTTCTCCGTCCAGTTCCAAATTTTAACACTCGACAGGAGAATGATAAGGGGCTTTAGGCACATTTTGTAATTCTTCAAAAAATTGCTTAAAAAGAATTTGAAATTGTATGATTTATTAAAATTAGTATTTTCATCTTAACCTGTTCTTCAAAAACAAACAACTAAATATAATTAAATAATAGTAATATGCACTGACAAAACTAAATATGAACCTTGAAATGGCTAAAAAAAGTTAATTCGTATGGACTTTTACAGGACCTCATGGGTATAAATACTGAGTAAATCTAACAAATTAAATTATTACAGCAATTTACAATTTGATTTTAGACTTCTGATCATAGACGTAGAAACATGGAAAGTAATTTGACTAAATGTAACTCAAGAATCAGATACTAATAAATATGTTTCTATATTTACTAATTATATAGAGTTTATGCTATACTACCTTATTGACATAAAAACTAAAACAGCTAATCTCATGTTTATTTCAATTCGGTTTTATAATAGTATGATTGATAGTACCTAATATTAAATAATATCAGAGATTTCAGTCTTAAAAAGTCAAAATTACATACACACACACGGGAGAGAGGGAGGGGAGGCAAACAGGCAGACAAACAGACTTTCGTTATTTCAGAACTTAGTTGTATTAGGTAATATATAATTAAAGATTTGTAAATAATTTAGTAATTTAAAAACGTGAATTTATTTGAATAAGAAGGATTCCTTGATTTTATTGTATTATTGGAAATATTTTTAACTATGTAAGAAAGAGAATCAATATGAAAGTCTCTATATTGAATTATCAATAATATAAATTTATTAAATTCTATTTTATAGTTGATTAAATTAGCTAAATTCTTACTAACTAATTTAAAATCATTACTAACATATATACAGTGCAATATAAATATGATTCTCATTAATATTAAACAAAAATTAAAGTGACTCCATCAAGTATTATATTATACGAATTGAAGATCCTGACCCAATTAAGCAGAGTTCTGTCACGGTTAATAAGCTTCAATTTTATTTTTTAGACAATATGCATATTGACCCACTATTTTCTGAGTATTAAAATAATCTTTGATAAATATTCTTTAATTTCCAATTCGATTTTAAAGATGGTAAGACAATCAGTGTATTTACAGAATATAAAATTATAATTGGAAAATATTTTTTCCTTATTTTTATTCTTTACTCTACTGCTTCTTAATGAAATTAAAAATCTGAATTCTTAACATATATTATGTAATTTTTTTATGTTATTAGTAAGATCATTTAAAGTTGATGAATCTTATCTTAATATATACTCAATAAATTTTAATAAAAAATAATTTAAATTCAAATTCTGTAATAGTAAATGAAAGTTTTTACATAAACTATACATATGAGAAATGCATTCATAACATTTGTATTTAGCTAAAAAAAGGTTATGATTAATTATAATTTAATAATGTCTAGAAAATAATATATATTTGTACAATTCGCTTTTAGAATAAAAATGGAATATTTTGTAAAAAGTTTTTAAAAAAATTCAATTAATTTACAATTAAAATTAACATTATAAATTTAGTTAAAATTGATACTTCAATAACATATTATTATTGTAAATAGAAATTTTAATAAAAAAAGTACATTTTTTGTATTTATTTATAATTATATATTCTTATTTGTAATTAATTTTTTAAGATTAGGAACATATAAAGTGATAAAAACCTAAACTTCTAAATTCTCCTAAAATGTATATACATTGCATATACATGGCTTTTAAAAATTGTCAACAATTCTTACATATTTTTTTCCTAAGTAACTTTCTTCTATAAAAATAGTTTTCTTATATTCATATATCACATTATTTAATTCATATATTTAACTCATACGTTATAAATAAAAAACAATGAAACAAAAGTGTTGGGCAAAATTCTATTTTAGTCTTTATATCGATTGCACCGCATCGTTATTTTCATTTTTCTTTCTTATTTTCAGTTTACTATGAGGGAACAGCTTTTCTTATTACCCCCCCCCCCCCGCCGACGACCATACTGTATTAGCTATACGAGATGTCGCAGCCATATTTACTCTATATTGCTCTTACTCTGACACATTACATAAAATAGATGCCCGAAACACCGTTGATAGATAAAAAAGAGATATCAATACTCTGAAGAAACTATTTTAGCATTGTAATATGCACCCGCATATAAAAATATACGAGGTATACTACAAGGGATTCTATTTGCAAGAAAAATAGTTTGACTTAGCCGCCTTCATTTGTGACAAGAATCACGTGGTGTGTACAAGTCCTCTGATAAATTTATAGGACAAATAGATTGTTCGTAGTTAAAGAATTATAATAAAATTATGGTTGTGAATTAAAATTTACTTGAATGCTTGGACATATGCACCGGTAAATGAAGACTTGAAGGGTAAAGCAAGATTTTGAAAGTTTATACGTAGTAGGCATTGTAGGTAGCACTAAGCACAATATGCACAGCTGTAAATTTTATAAGAATAATGCTCTCTTCAGTCTTGAAATCGAAAAGTTTTAAAATATATGTACGATTGCACAGAATCTAATGAATATAGAAAGTATAGAAGAAGCAAGCCAGCATTATATTTACGAAACTTCGAACCGTTGACTGATGTTCACAGAATTGCACTATGCACTTTGCAATTTACATTACACTATATAATTATATATTATTAAAACCGAGCCAAGCATATTTAGTCAGATTCAGCTCAATCTCGAGAGTCTGCACTCTGCATTCTGCTTTGTCGAAATTAAATTAAATGTTGATTATAATATTAGTTAAAAACTTTATCTGCTTGAAGGTTGGTTGAAGAATCTGCTCTCCCTCTAGTTCTGTTGTCCAGTAACCTGTTTCCTACCCCGGTGAGCGACTGCTGGTCCGTTTAGATCATGTTTGGAGCGTCTCAGTTGACTTTGATTTGGTTTGGCTTACGGATTCTAAAGCGAAAACTTCGTTTATGTATATTATACACATATATAAAGTACGTACAAACACGGCCAGAAGAAAATACGAATAAACTTCGACTGCTTTGATTCGAATAAGCAAGAAATATAAGCGGTGAGGGGAAAGGTATTCTGATATTAGAGTTACTGCGCGCGCGCAGCCGCAGGCCGCAGATGCGCGTGTTTCATTGTTTCTCAATATATAGCGAGAACGCAACGAGAGCCTAGATTATGAGAACGAAGTAATGGAGTGGAATCCTATCTATGTTCTATCTATAATAGTCACAGAGGGGGTGATTTGAAAAATTCGATTAGATTATTTCGACAACTATATGATTCCTCTTTTTCGTGTTTCTCAATGTTTTTTTTTTTTTTATAAAAATTACAATAAGTACAAAAATATCTGAAAATTAGAAAACATATTTACTTTGTTTAAACAAATTATTTATTTGTGTGTAACTACTAACATATACTTTATTTGTAAGATTTTTTAATGAATCTTTTTTTAAAGCTTTATCAATTAAATAAAAATATTATTAATGATTAATTTCATTTTTTTTATGAAAACAGTATTATAAATTATTATTCAAAAATTTTTCAATCTATTTACAGTTAAAGCAATTTATTAATCTGATAGCTGTTTCAGTAATTCGAATTCTTAATTCAGTAGTAATATATAACTATTAATTGAAAAATCTATATACACAGTTTTTAATTATAAACTATGTTTTAAAATTATTTACAAATTAAAACGATCAAAGAATCAGTTTTAGTTAGCAAAAATTAAACGTTTATATATATATATATATATATATATATATATATATATATATATATATATTTGAATTCTTATATATATATATAGGGATTCAAATTAATTGAATTGAAATTTGAAAAAATATTTCCAAAAGAAAAACTTTATTAAAATGCTATTAATAGAAAATATTTTTAATACACAAGTATTTTAAAATAAGTTATGTTTATTGTTAAATGTTTTTTGTTTAATTTAAATGTATGTCGATATAATGTCGAATTTAAAATTCGAATTGGAATCAATAATTGCGTAAACAGAATTCGATTTTTAAGCGTATTATTAATTTTTTGGTTAAATTTTGTTAAATTTTATGTTTATTGTTAAATGTTTTTTGTTACATTAAACATGTCTATATAATGTAGAATTAAAAAAAAATTTTTTTTCCTACCTAAAGAGATGGCAGTATATGCTTTACAAGTTCTTAACAATCAATTATTGAAAAAATTTCTTTTCTTGATTACTTATTATTTTTAACAATATTTTGGAGCCACTTTTAGATAGCTTATTTATCAAATAATATATATCGTTTATGGTCAACAGTTATTGATCATGAATTGTAATATAATAAGTAATATAATTGTAATATAATTGTAATATAATAAGTCTTTCATTTTTACACTTGAATAACTGGTAGCTACGTTCTAAAAATTCATTTGGCCATAACTACTAGAATTTGCTAAAAATGAACAGTTCTATTTTATTGATTATGAATGGTCAAATAATCCTATATAACTGACCTTTTTACTGAACATTTTTAATTTTCATAAACAGATACAAAACAGCATTTTATTTTGATTGGAAACTTGGCAAGATTAATGATCAACTTAATGAACGATTTAATGTATTAAACTGGCCTATTCTTAGTCTAAAAATATTGTTAATTTGTACCGGGGTCTCTCTGCATGAATATAAAAATGACAAATAAAGAGTATAATAATATTAATACAAAAACATAGATTTTTTACCTGTATACACATGATCATAAATTAAATCATATAAGAAAATAATACCACGGCCAAATCACAGCTAAAAAATATGAAGCAATATCTATTATATTATTTTTAAACAATGTTTCTTTCATCTGAATGTACAGAATTTTAACATTTTACATAAATTAATGAAAACTGAAAAGATAACTAGATGAACCGAGATGACTAATTACATTCAAAGTAAGCCTTGTTAAAATTATAGAACCTCTCTCTCTCTCTCTCTCTCTCTCTCTCTCTCTCTCTCTCTCTCTCTCTCTCTCTCTTTCTCTCTCTTATATTTCATATAGTACTTTCTTACTTACAAACAGTATGTTCGGAATTGTTCAGTGAGAAACCTCTAGGTTGGATAATTAAAGTCGAAGCTTCTAAAGCACCCTTTAAAATTCTATAGTTGGAAGAGGGAAAGCAGATATATCTTGCGTAAGAATTATTTGTATAAAAGAGAAATTCTCAAAATGCATATAGAGATACGATAAAAAAATATATGGTCAGATGTATAAGATACTACAGGACTGAATACTTTAAGCAATCCTTCTTCCAAATAATAATCTTCTCTGATGTTCTGTTTTACAGATAGCTTCGTAAATTTATTGGTGTTAAGGGCTGACGCCTACAAGAAAAGCGGTAACATAGGAATTCCAACTATATATAGATAATAGTAATAAGAAGTATATAGATCTTTGTGCGTATCGTGTTAAAGTTGAAATAGTTCGTGATGAAAAGTATTGACTTGCTGAGACTTTACTGATATAATAAAAGATGTGAAACATATGTTCAAATGCACAACTAATTTAAGTCTACAAGAAATTATTAGAACTAATTTAAGTCTATAAGAAATTGTATACAATTATTCTTAAATAACTGAAGTTAGGTAGATGAAAATTCGTGTAATAATTTAATTAAAATATTTTAAACTAACAATAGCAGTCAAACATCGCGAATAACAGTAATCAAATTACAATATTATTCTTGAATGTTATAAAAGTACGAAGTGAAATAATTTAATTACCAATCTGTAAGGATTACTAATAATTTAGGTTGAAAAATGGAAACTAGAATCGGAAATTACTGAGAAATAAAAAATAAACTGCGAACGAAAAAAAACAAAGTATTAATCTTTCGTTTCTCATTAAGGTAAAATAAAGTCAATAGCTTTATAATATGTCGAATATGATGCCTCAATCCTTGAATAATCCATTACAGACGAGCTGCTGCTGATATAGATGTTGTGAATATTCTCTACATCAAAAGCTGCGCCGCTATTAGCACATATACTTAGTAGCGATGGCGTCAATAGATCCAAAACATTGTCTTATCGAATCCCTAAACCAACTCTTGATACCGATATACGCCGTGTTTTCGAAATAACTTTCCAGCGTGACTAATTGTGATAGATTTATTCTAATGTTCATCGGCAAATTATGAAGCGCAGAATTTTTGCTAAACTTTCACACGAATCTTTACTAAATAATGGCAGAATATCTTCTCAGTATTGAATTTTGCACTCTATGATTGAGTATTCAACACATGCATTGATCAATCTATGGATGGAAAATTTTATTTCCGAAACATAACATATATATATATATATATATATATATATATATATATATATATATATATATATAGAGGAAGGAACTGGGTGAGGGGATGAATCCTGTCCTTTCTCCCCGATCTCTTATGCAGGATGCCGAGGAGTAAATAGTGAATTAATTAATTTTTTTATATTTAAGCAAAACTCCTCAGGGCATACAGCTCAGTTGAAAAATCAAAATTTACAGTGCTGTATTGAACTGATTTGCGATAGGTAAAAATAATAATTATAAAGTAACACTCACACACACACACACACACACACACACACACACACACACACACACACACACACACACACACACACACACACACACACACACACACACACACACACACACACACACACACACGCACACACGCACGCACGCACGCACGCACCCACGCACGCACACATACCTCTGATAAAGTTGAACAGCTTCTTTGTATAGCATAACAAGCGACGAGATGAAGGAAAGAAAGTGTCTCTCTTCTTTAATTAGGGGGACACAATTGTTCAGATGACCCTGTTCGTGTATATATACAGTTGCCCCTCATTTCGATCGCTTGGTATGCACATTTGAGAAAAGTAACAATGTCCATCTGAGTTGGACTGTCGCGAATCCTTATGATCATCGGCGCTGCATACGAGCTCGAAATACTTATATATTTGAATCGTCGTTGTATATAGTTCATCTTTTATATGTAAAATTGTTTGTTTGCTGTAGATATAAACTTCGAACGCTTCGAACGCTGCTTAAGGTACGTTGATGCTTACGAATTTGGATCTGAAATATAAAAAAGTGGACATTAATACGCGTTCCTTAATGATTTCTAAAATATTGTATAAAAAATACATCGAGGAATACATTATATAAATTAAGGTTTTATATATTATTATATAATTATATATTCATATGTAGTATTATTAAATGAGATAAGTTATAGAGCAGAATAAGATGTACGAAGTTATTTACAAAACTTTGTATAATAATAATAAGTAATAAATATTTTTATAATGTATACTAGTGTGCTCATCGCACTGTTATTGTTTATTAATTTATAAACTGAGTTGAGCACGTTTCAATAAAAATACTAATACAGCCTAGAATGCATCTGCTCAAAATTGACCAGAACAGAATTAAAATCGTGAAATGTAAATTATGATAAATTAAAAAGAATAATTGTTTTGATGAAATTTATCAAAAAAAACGCATTTTTCAGATCCTTATGGAAATTAGTGTTAAATCATAACTATAAGTTCTTTATAAAAGTTCTATATAATTTGCTTTAGAAATAACAATATAATTCGCATTAATTCCATGAAACGGAAGGATGAGAACAAAAGCGGGCTTAAAAGCATTTCGAAAACATATATAATCTTATTTAAATACATCTACGTACTCCACGAACAAATGTTTTGGCTCAAAGGATTAAGCGAGAAAAGGACCGTCATACATAATACCGGAGGGTATAGGGGTAGATCGTCATCTTCTCTTGCATCTTCTAGACTTCTCCGGATGGTATACAGCCCTTGAGGAATTAACGTCCGCTTTGGAGACTTCCGAGAATGTGGAGAGAGAGGGTGCAAGAGACGGGAGGGAGAGAGAGAGAGAGAGAGAGAGAGAGAGAGAGAGAGAGAGAGAGAGTGTGTGTCAGAGAGCTAACTTATTTGCATGTGCGCATAGGCATCAAACATGCCCATCTTTGTATAATTGCGGTCTTGCGAGACTTGCGCCCGTGTCGGAAAGCTGTTACTACTGTACAACTGCGTGCAGTCGTAATTAACGCTATTCCCAAGATTTCCAGAGCTGAGGTAAAGAGGCAAAACTCACACTTTCTGAGTTATTCTGTTCTAAAGAGGGTATACAACAAAAAAGAGAAAAAATCTTAGAACGTTTAATATATATTTATATGTTAATGATTATCTTTTGTTGTAACCTTTGATTCGAGCTTTTTGCTTCTTACACTTTCCTTCTTTGAAGAGAGAGAAGAGTAGCAAAAAGGACAATGCGAAAACGAAGAATTCCTTATATATTCGAAATGAATGATTTCAGTAGGTTGTCAATTGGAGCTATAACTGTCTTTATATTTAAAGATAAAAGTATAATTATTACCAACTTGTCAGTTCGCGCAAAGCTAAGTATTTGAAGTATAATATAAACCATAAGAATTTGTCTTTTTTCGATAAACTATAAAACTTTGTATTTTCTAATATGTATCTAACCTAGAAAATCGAAGTTATCATATTGATGCCAGACGCTCAAACCAATTTACATAAATATAAGTCTTATACTTCAAATATATTCTATCTTCATAAAAATATCTGACTATATCACATTGTATATTTATATTGTGATTATAAATGTTTTTTTTTCAGATGGAAAGCTAAAGTAGCTCATCTATATAGCCGAAGCAATGAAGTTGGGCTGGATATTTTCTCAGCTGTCCCGATCACAATTTACGAATATAACCACTGGCAATCTTAGAGTTAGGTAGCACGATTCTATTTGAACATTTATACATGTATTATCTTTCTAGATGATATTCTAGTATAGACATTGCACGCGAGCCAGTGCGTATGCATGTATATATATATATATATATATATATATATATATATATATATATAAAGTGATGCATTAGGTGTGGATGTGAGCAGGCGAGCGGATAGGTAGTTGTGGAAAACAAATATGCTGCTGCTTGTACGTTAAGTTCTTATATGAGATAAAGTATATAGTAGGAGAGATTAAAAGAGATTATGAGGCGAAAAGATAAACTTCAATAACAGAAGAACAAAAAGCGAAAAAAGATTGTACGCAATCGTCTTTATACTTCTTTTGACAATAAGTTTTTTTCTGTTCGAGTCACATACATACATGTTTCGTTTATATTATACATCTAATTTAATTTTTTTTAATTAATATTAATTTAACAATTATTATTTAATTATTTTACACAACTTAAGAGCTACAATAACAATATAAAATAAATTAGACAGCATAATACATATTTACATTATATGTGTTCAACTAATTAGAGATATTAATTTAATACTCTTATTTTCTTAATATTTTAATGTTTATTGTACTACAAATCTAAATTGCAATAAATTTTTGAATAAGCTATTAATAATAGACGACAGTATGCGATATAATGGATATGTAAAAATACAAACATTGAGGTCAAATTTCAAATCAACTAGGCAAGTCATCTCTTATCTGTTACACTTATATATATATATATATATATATATATATATATATATATATATATACTTATATATATATATATATATATATATATATATATATATATATATATATATAGCATACGATAAATTTTAATAAATAAAAGCATAACTTTTGATTAGTAAATAATTTGTACACGAGTCGTGAAATATTAAAATAGACTGCCACTCTGTCATGTTCTATACTGTAAGCCAACCAGCTCCTTGTCGGAAGTGCATATATGATATGATACGACGAGCACCATTATTAACTTTTCTGTACTGACTCAGATTCAATGCATTATATATATATATATATATATATATATATATATATATATATATATATATATAATATATATATATATGTAAATACAAGAGAGCAATATAATCTTGGGGGGAAAATAAAAATAGATATATATTTAAGAGCCTTGCGAACACAAGGGTGGCATTTTTTCTATAAAACAAAAAGCTGTGTAAATTAGTGAGTTAAGCTGCTTATATAAATAGGAGGATTTTATTCTTGTCAGAAGTGTATAGAAATTTGAACTCAAGACGTTATATTTATTTTCTATTCATATATGGCATATCCTTCATTTTAGTTGAATTCATTTTAAAATGATTTTTATGAGTCCAGTTAAAAACTATCATAAAGTTGCGAGAATACGTGATTTTAAGTTTATAAAAATTAACAGTACCGTTCTGACAGAATGTTTTGTATGACTAAAGAAAGAAACATTAATGGTCTTATTATCCATAAGATAATTTATAACATATATTGAGTTTGCTCGGCCCTTTAACTCCGAGAATTTTTTCCGCAAGATAATTACTCGCACCTACAGTAGCATACAAAATTTCATATTTGCTCCACTCTCAATATGGTAACATTTTTTCAACTAAGCCAACGACTAAATACTCTATACTTTGTAGCGATCATATACTATTCCATTGCATTATTGTATTGCACTAGACTTTTTCCTGATTTTTTTATAGAGAGTCATAAGTATAAGGAATATGTAATACGGTATGCAGAGCATTTTTCGAAAAGTACAACTGTACGTATAATTCATTATACTTTGATTTTACCATGGTATCAGTTTGTGATACCTGTGATATAATGTGATAGTTGCTTTTTACCTCGTGAAATATAGGGATTGTATTCAAATTACGTAAGGCAATTAGAGGGAGAAAGCTAGATAAATACTTCTTACGCACCTTTTTCACATAGAGAAAAATAGAGAAAAAAACTTATAAAGAAAAATATAATTAAAAAACGATTTGAAAGTAGAGCTCAGGTGATTGAAAAACGGTAAAAATATATAGCATTACGTAATTTAATCACGACTCCTTACCTCTATCGTTTACTTGCTCTGAGGGAGGTGTCAAATTGTCTAACGAAGCAAATAATTAACTTTCACACACGATTGCTTTGAAATATAATATTTTCGCATTCAAGATCTGTATTTAAATCGCCTGCTCAGAAATTTTCGTTCATAACGGATAATTTTTAATTTACTTTAATATTTTTATAGCAAATATATGTATACATGACCGGATCCGATAAGGCCGCGAGACAGAGGAATTAAGCATTCTAACCCCCCCCCCCATTCACCCCACACGCTTATATTATCATTAAATTGCGAAGAAAACCTTGCTTCCTTGCCTCGTTCGCTAATGTATTATGATGCGCTCATTATTATAGAACGACGAGCAGCATTCGTATATATACGAAATGCTAAATACTTTAACAAAATTGAACGCACAGGAATGGAAGAAAAAGATGTATTCATATATATGTAGCGAAATGAACGCATTATTGGAGCACCGCGCGCCGAATGAGTCGGCAGAATAATATTAGCTCCGGCCAAGATATTATGATTATAATGTGAAAAGTGAGTTTTAGGTACGAGTGCGCGCGCACGCACGTGCGTGTACTCAGAGGTCAAAGGTGAGAGAAAGACTATTGTATTCGAATATTGTGCATATATATATATATATATATATATATATATATATATATATATATACATACATTTATATACACGTGCGCCTGGTGGTATATATGACTTTCAAGGGATAACCTCTCTCCTAGTCTTTTACCACTGATGCGCGGTCGTAATAGCGCCCGCATGGCGGTGCGGTGCGGCTTCGCGACACGATCGAGGCGTTCGAAAAATTTCCGTTTATACTTCGTTTCGGAGCTTTAGTTTCTTTTATACACACACACACACACACACACATATATATATATATATATATATATATATATATATATATATATGCTTCGTCTGCGCAGGAGCAATGTTGGGAAGGAAACGCAAACGTTTGCTGAGCCGAAGGGTTTGGTTTATACTCTTTGTGTTGCCACCTGCTCTTTTCAGCTATATCAATCGGAATCCAAGGTTGGCTTATACGGCGCACAAGGCATACGATTGACTAGGGGCGTGCAATCGCTTGAAAAGGACGCGGCGAACGATGGCAAAATTGCAAGCCGATTGCATGAGAGGAATGAATGAAGACTAAAGGAGCAGCGGGAAAGAAGGATAAGAAGTATGTAAAAAGAGAAAGAAAATAATGCAAGATTGTTGTTAAAAATACGGATAACGTAATGCATATTTTATCGATTTATTTTTCTTAAAAATTAAAAATTGTACTTATGTCGACTGTTTTTAATTAAATTATTAATTACTAAATTATTAAATAAACTAAACTAAACAGTTTAGTTCTTGAAGATGATCCGTAGCGGTTGAAACATCGGGCATCAAAGGAAAATCTTAATGTATGGTAGTGGGGGCAGTCAGGTTGTTCTTGTTAACATAGAATATAGTTTATTATTATTTTTATTATTTTTAATTTTTAATCTAATTTTATTTTATTTTTAGTAGTAATTTCTATTTCAGATTCTTCAGGAGTGATAATAAACAAGGACAGCCTGACTGGCAGCAAAACTATATTGTTTCATAAAGACTGTAAGAGTAATAAAAATATTTATTAATTTTATTTTTCTTAAAAGAATTAAAAGCTAAAGGTATTGTGCACTGTTTTAGTCAATCGGAATACTGATTATCAATACGACATACTCATAATAAACCTTCGTATAAAAATTACTGCACAAAGAAGAATTATTACACAAATGTAAACAGCTCAATGAAAGTTCGACGTATCATTTCCATTCTGATATTAACGGAGAAAATTTATACATCGAATTAATCAATATTCAAGGTTTATTTAAACACATAGAAGATGTCACATAAATAAATATTTTGAATTTCATATATAAGTGAAAAGAATATACCGAATGATAACTAAGAAAATAAGATAGTCTTCACATTTTATTTTATGAACAAAGCAACTTTAATGGCTTTAAAAAATAACGACTTTTGACAAATTAACTGAATATATAAGGTTTTGTATGAATACCCAATTTAGTTTACTTTAAGTAATGCAACTATGATGTAAAAGCAGTCGTTTAATTTAAAAGTAAAGTTTTGATTTCTGTAAATTATATATATAGTGTTGATAAGAAAGAAAGAAGGTTCTTTGAATAATGTTTTATAAGAATATTCGATAAAGGTAAATGCCCCAATAAAGGTCGAAAGTTTAATAGATTTTATGTAACCTGTGTACAAAAGCTCGATTAGCATAAATAATTCTTATCTTACAGTAGGCACACATCAGACGTATCAGAAAAAAACTCAAATTAGAAATATATAGTGTTCTGAAACTTCGGTAAATTATTCCAACATAATGTCTGGCCGGACGCCTTTTCTCCTCATTATAATAAGTTGTAACTCCAACTCCTATAGGGGCATATGACAGCTCGAGGAGAACCCGCTGCTGTAATTGAACCACTTTCAATAATAAAAATATAACAGATAATATGTTTGTTTCTTGTTTTTATTATACTATTGTGTGTGCTGTTGTTACGCGAGTGTGAGGCGATCCGGAAGCAGATTTGTCTCTACTGCTGCCTCATATAATACAAATCCGCGCATTTATGCGGCCACGCGTGATTGCTGACAATAAAAAAAAGTCAAGAGAGGGAGAGAGGGAGAGAGGGAGAGGGAGCAATAGAGAAAGAGAGAGAGAGAGAGAGAGAGAGAGAGAGAGAGAGAGAAAGAGAGAGAGAGAGAGCGAGAGAATAATATTCATACGAGCTCAAGAGAGCGAAGGGGAAGGAAGGAAGGAAGAGGATATGAATATAAGAAAGCCGTTTTCTCAGCACATTTTAATGAGACGCTTTGGGAGTCGCCGGACGAGAGAAGGACCCTTTGGAGCACGTACACGTTAAACCCGAGCGTGACAGAGAGAGATAGAAAGAGAGAGGGGGAGAGAGAGAGAGAGAGAGAGAGAGAGAGAGAGAGAGAGAGAGAGAGAGAGAGAACATTTTTCACCGTACACATATATTATGCGTATATATATACATATGTATTAGAGATGCAAGAAAGAGGAATACAGTTTAGCGAGTGCGACGCGTCACGTTAATCGATGCGCGCATGCATATTTATCGCAGGGGCCGACCGGCGGTTTCTTGAACCTTTGTACATACGCGTGCGCGCTCGTGCACACACATAACTCTTACACGTATGTACATACTCACGCACGCATGCACGCACGCACACACGCGCACACGCACGCGCGCACACACGAAAGCCTCAAATCGTGTTATTTCCTGCTAGCGCGTTTATTGGCAGCCTGCGCGTTCGAGGGCGTTTATTTCTTTCGACATTTTTCGATTTAGCAAAAAGTTTCCCATCGGTTTATCTCGGGAAGCTGATGGCGCAAAAGCGTGTGCGCGCAAGATTTTGGCTACAAACGTTTTTTCATCCGTATGTATATTCGATACAAAAGCCAAATAAATCACAGTATGCTGAATAGTCTTAGTATTTTTAAGGATAAATAATAATAAGCTGTTTACTATATTATAATGATTGCTTATAAAAAATTCTATTAGAGTAACGAATCGCGTCCTGCAAATCGGGCAAAGCGATCACACTATACAAAATTTATATATGGCAACGGTTCATTATTTTTATGAGCTGAATTTTAATTGAAACAAAAAATACGACGTACAGCAGTATAAAACATCGATATTATTTGTAAAAATTTTCTGATGAATAAAAAACAAGTTTGAGTTTTGAAATTCAATATAGTAGTGAGAAAGAATAGAAATTATATAATTTATTCATTTATTATGATATTTTACTGAAATAAGTATATGGTCGAGAGTAAATTGAATGAGAATAGAATAATTCTTCCATTGCAATAGAAACAATATTTTGGAAATTGATTAAGAAAAAAAAAAAAATATATATATATATATATATATATATATATATATATATAGATTTTTATTGGTTCAACTAAAAATGAAATATTTTTCCAGTAAATTGTTCTACAAAAAGATCTTACTTAAGCATTTCTGTGATTGACAAAATTTACGCTAAAAATGTATATGCTTTGAAAGTTGAATAATACACCTATCAATATTCGTTTGATGTCGGAAAACTTCATCACGTAGTAATAACAGCTTTTAAATGCATTTGAAATTGAATTTTGCCGATCTCTTCTGTGCAATATTATGGTTAACAAAAACGTTAATTCACAGATTTTATAAATAAAAAATTTCATTTATGAAAGTTTAAACTGATATTCGGATCACTATCATTTATCTATATTTATATAATGATATATACAAATTATAAAATAAAATAATGATAAAATACAATAAAATAAAAATAATAAAGTATATTCTACGTTAGTGAAGGATAACCTGACTATTGCCCCCGCCACCTTAAATTTAAATTCACTTTTGGTCTTCGACGTTCTGAACCGCTCCGGTTTATCCTCAGGAATTAAAAACTAATGTTCGAAACGTTGGATACCAAAGGCGAAAATAAGATGGTGGGGGCAGTCAAGTTGATCTTCACTAACATAGAATATAGTTTATTATTTTTATTATTTTTATTTTATTTTATTATTTTTAATTTTTAATCTGATTTATTTTTAGTAATAAGTTTTATTTCAGATTCTTCAAGGGTGACAATCAACATGGACAGTCTGAATATCATTATGTTAGTTAATATATTATATTATAAAGACTGTAAAACTGATAAAACTATTGATTAATTTAATTTACAACAGTTGACATAAGTACAATTTTTAATTTTAATTATACTTTAAAAAATTTGATTCACGCTGTATAAGAGTTTTGGTGAAAATTGCCAAATAAAGAAGGCATATAAAATTGTACAACTGGAAAATTCTTGAGATACTAATGATGACTGGCATATCAAAGGTTGAAAGCTCGATGAGTGGCAGAATCAAGAATCAAAGCACACGCACACGCGCGTGCGCAGCACAGGGCAGATCGTTTTAGTTTTTATACATCGACCACCGTGTGTGAGTGAATTGGGCGAATAAATTTACGCGCGCAAAAAGGTCAATGTTTTTGGAGTGTCATGTATATATATTTATGCGCTGCGGTGTGGTGACGACACATATACATATACGAATAAACGAAGAAGATACATAGATCAGCAATGTGGCGGTGACGCGCGTGAGGAAAGAGCAGATGAAATTTTTATATACTGCTCGGGTTGCTATGCCGCGCTACACAACGCGAGCTGGTAGGCGTATATATTGGCAGGAGATGCATGGAAACGAGAGAGCATAGATTAGACAATACTGTCTATAATATATACACGTGTATAAAGAGCGACGAAGAGAGATGGATTGGGGGGAGGGAGGTTCTATTTAAAACGAAAACAGATACATTGCTCTCGTGAAAACGCTACAACCGGAACCGGAAGTATATCTCTAATGTAGGGAATGCGGATACTTTCACGTTCTTTAGAATTATATAAATAGCTGCTTTTAAATTAATAAACAATTGTACCAATAATATAATAAATGTATACATCAAGATCCTCAATAAATCTAGAGGGCCCATTAAACGAGAACGCATTATAACATTTAACGTATTAACAATTGTTGTTATCGGTCTTACTTTCAGACTTTATAATATAATATAATTATAATTATGTGATGACAGTTAGACTATCGATCACCCCGAAATAAATAGTATTATTAAAAATAAAAATATAAAATTTTAAAAATAAGAATAATTATTATACTATATGCAAGGGACAACCTAAGTTTAGATTTGGATTAAACATAGTTTAGGCCCTGAAGATGAACCGAAGTGTTTCGAAACATTGGACAAAGCCTCTAGAGATACTGTCAATTTTGGAGATGGGAGCAGTCAAGTTGTGCTTTGCTCATTATATACATTATAGTATACCGATTATTTTAATTGTAATTTTTTATATTTTTATTTTTAATAATAATTTTTATTTCAGATTCTACGGGGGTGATTATAAACAAGGATAGTCTGACTGTCATTATGTATTTATAATTATATAAATTGATAAAGACTGTAATACCAATAAAAATATTTGTTAATTTAAATTACAACAGTCGACATAGGTATAATTTTACTTTTTAAATAAAGACAATCCATTATATTTGATCTTGGATTTCTCTTTATTTACAATAATGATGGAATCATTTCCGAAACATTAATCCGATATTCGTGTAACACCTATTTCTTCCTAATTCTTCTTATTTTATTAGCTCATAATCATGTCTAATCCAAGCCTGGCTATAACCACTGTAAAGTGTGTCTAGGGTGTAATTTTTTATCATTCTAACCTCAAAAGCACAACTTTAATATAATTTTCCGACTTTCGTGGTAGAGAAAATTGTTTAATATTAATATATAAGTTGATTTTTACCTCGTTTGATTGACACCCCTCTTTTCAGCCAGAGACACAACTGTCTGTCAAGGTAAATAATCAACTTTCATAATCGTATAAAATGTTCCTTATAATTAGAAGCTTTAGCAAGCTGACTGTGGGGGCAATTGTTCTTCTTACTATTGCATCTATGCGAATATTATAATGCGTTTCGTTTGCTATTATCTAAATAATAAAGTTCGAAATTGAGTTGTCCAAAAGATATGGAGATCAAAGCTGCGAGAGAGACTATGCGGGAGTATAATGTCCAAGTCAATGAATCTTCCATATCTCTTTAGCAGATAGAGCTAACTTTCGAGAAAATGGTTTACTAATGTATAAGCCCTGAGTATAGGTCTGGTGATTTACGTTATATATATATATATATATATATATATATATATATATATATATATATATAGCGATATATTACCGATAAATATATAATCGACTTTTTTGGAATATTTTTTTTATAGATGACACTTGGATTTTTGATTCTTAATAAAAGATCGGACGTTTGATTCTATATTGGTAAATAATTATAACAAAAATCTATTTATAGATAAAATAAATTTTCCATATATGATTTTTTATCATTTTAAAAGATAATATATTGCCAAATTTCGACAATTCTGTGCTAACGCAATATTTATCAGAATCTTGCAAATATTAGCAAAGCATATAGTAATGTTTGATAAAAACTGAACAATTTTAGCAAAGTTTAGGCACGACTGATAAAATCTGGTAAATACAGAAATATTAAAAATAATTTCTCTATATATTGTAGAAATAAACTTTAAAAGGGCTTTCCCACAGAATGCCCACAAATTGCAGGATTCTGTCAAGTAATAACAAAATTTGGGAAACATTATCAAACATTGTTCAATGTTATTATAGAGAGTGATCGGCATTAATACAACTTTATGAAATGTGGTCAGATTTTTTTGTTCATAACTCTTGACAGACATTGCCAAACTTTGCCACGTTTAGCAATGTTTGGTAAAGTCCAGGTAATGCACATACATAGGAACGTGCGATTTTTCCCACTAGGGGTATATTCAGTTTCTCTCAGCACATCATCGCTTGCTTCGTATACCAGCTAATTTTTGTTCAAATATTGATATTCTCTTAGAACACGGTATGGCCGGCGTAATAAATTCTTCAATCGAAGTTGTCCAAATGAGAGCCGTAACTGTAACGTACCGCGGCGGGAGCCATCGACGAGGCGACTCGCGTTCGTATATCGGAGAGCAGGAAAAATCGAAGAAGACGATCATGAAATATTTCTATTTAATAGATACATAATATATTAATTCTATTTACAAAAGAACTTAATTCTACACTGAAAAATTCTTTGTCATTATGTTCAATGGTTAAATAGCAGTTTTGTATAAATTTGTAAAAAAAGCTGCACAAGTCATTCTGACCAACTAGGTTCAGAACTCTCCGATAACTGTATAAGGTCACTAATTTAAAAATAATTGAAAAGAAATCATAAAGTGGTGGTGGAAGATTACAGATTAAAAGTAAGTTAAATAAATAGATGAAATTACTAGGTAGCTATATAAGTCGAAATTAAAATACTAACAACAAGATGTTGAATTATTCATTCCGCTCTCTTTTTTAAGTTTTACCAGTCGAAAATCATACCGACGCCATTTAGCTATCGCGTTTAAATCCGTATTGAGCATACGTAGATACCAGCATGGGTGGAGTACCCCAAACGGTAACTGTGTCTCTGCATTCATTGTAAGGTCGATATAGTTGTAACTTTAAAAAGTGATCCAAACTCATTGTTGGTTCAATTTCACTAGCCGCTGAATTTTAGTATAGCTACTTCTACAGCTGCGATATATAGACTCATTTTGGGGTTACGATCTGTTACAAAGGTATTTTTTCATTTAGGAGAGTATGGAAATAATGACTTAGCCCGGAATTTTTGTTTCTTTTGTATTTTAATTATTGTATGAATGAATCGATATTGTGTACAAATTTAATTGAAATTATTTGATAGAGGAGATGTGCTCGTTTAAAAATTTATTTATATATAGCTATTATACCATTTATGCAAATAAAAAATTTAGTTGAAATCATTCATTTCAATAATAGTTTCATTATTTAGTTCATAAAAATATCAAAGTAACATTATCTACCAATTGTGTGTGTGTGTGTGTGTGTGTGTGTGTGTGTGGTATATATATATATATATATATATATATATATATATATATAATAGCTATAACAATTAATAAAACATACCATATTAAATTTCATTATAGAAGATATAAATTTATTTATTGAATACTAATCTATCATAGATTGTTAAAACCCATGATAAATTTCTATTGGGTAAACGTAATAAGTGCAGAGAATAAAAAACGACACAAATAAAACACTCCTTTGATTGAAAAATTTCGATGTGCGACAAGTCAAAAGGCTACACAGAGATATGATAAAAAAAAAGAACAAGAAAAAGAAGGACCGAAGAAGAATTTTCCAATCTATCGCAACTTTGACGAGAAAAAGACGCGCGTTTGCCGTAAAACCTTAAAAACTCCGTATAAGCCTTCGCATCTGCTGCCCCGAAAAAAAACCACCGTACGGCAGCTATAGAGAGAGTATGGAGAAGGGGTGAAAGAGAGAGAGAGAGAGAGAGAGAGAGAGAGAGAGAGAGAGAGAGATGGGGAAGCGGTAGTAGTCTCATAGCCATCGGGTCGCATGAGCGGGCGCGCGCTGCGATAAGAGCGATTCCGGTGCGGCCGCTAAGATTATAGACGTGGAAAAGCCGACGAGCACGCGGCTCGAGTTTTTAAGCCCGACGTCTATTCGACGCAGAAACACACAGGAGAGAGAGGAGCAAAAGAGTAGGATGAGACGCGATGTGCAGAGGGGAGGAAGCAAGGCAAACACATTCTGGAGGCTCCAGAGGCTCATATATGAAGGCGATTTTCGCCATTTCCGGCTATCTCAGTTTCCTCCTTTCCCCCCTGCTCTCATCCTCCAATACCCCTTCAAGTCTGTATCTCTCTCTCTCTCTCTCTCTCTCTCTCTCTCTCTCTCTCTCTCTCTCTCTCTCTTTCTCCCTCTTTCACTCTCTCACACTGCACCGCTTAGAATAGGCCGACAACTGAGCAACTATGCGGCGCTAGCGAGCCAGCTGCCTTTGTGTGTGTGTGTGTGCGCGC
Source organism: Sycobia sp. Sy_11 (assembly GCA_018907035.1). NCBI lineage: Eukaryota > Metazoa > Arthropoda > Insecta > Hymenoptera > Epichrysomallidae > Sycobia > Sycobia sp. Sy_11. The sequence continues at coordinate 3,504,545 of JACCIC010000004.1, forward strand.
GCGCGAGTGTGCGAGTGTGTAGGTCTGGCCTAGTGTGATAACGACCCTCTGATAAGGATCCTGACGGGCGCGTGTAGTCACCGTCCTTTCTCCCCTCGACGCTTTAATATCTGCAGTCGCAAGAGCGAAACGAGCGAGCCTCGGCCTTTTTAATTATCTTCGTCCCTCTCACTTTCTCAAGCACTCGGTCGTGGAGAGTGATTTCGCCATCTCTTTCTCTTTCCCACCCTCTACCCAGCCCCGCCATCATTCTGCTCCTCGCCCATTTTTTCAGGTCGGATTAACTATATATTCTTCCCGCGCGGGCGGCGGGGGCGGAGGGGGCGTGGGGAGGGAGTTTCAAACATTTTAATTATGCGTTGTTGAGCCGCCCGATAGTTAGTATATACGTTTTTATTCGAGCGTATTACGCGATGTATACGCGAGACGAGTGGCGGAAGGGGTGAGGTATTATAATAGTCGAGATAATAGTCGGATTGTCGGGGGCAGAGTCCTCAGTAGCATGGCGTTACGCGATGCGCTTTTGAGGTTACCGAGTTAGGATATGTAGGTCCTGTATAAGGATAATCTATTCACTCGTTTTGAAAAATTCTAACAAGCATATTTTTCTATTTTTTTCGTCAAAACTATAAACAGTTGCCTCGGATTTTTTATAACTCCAAACGTCTCACGTTTTAAAATCGTGTCTATATTTTAGAGCATGTCTTCTCCATTTAGAACCCTTAGGATCGGTGGAAAATGTATCCAAGCCCTTGTTATAGTCATGCAAATATATTTTATTATATATTTTCAGGTTATAGTTTGATAGACTACTCCAAGCAGGAATATTTTTCATATCTATCTGTATTTGCTAAATGATCTAATAGTGTCGACTTTTGAACCTTTAAATAGAACTTATGAAGATGTTAAAAAAACAAAAACCAATGTTCGTTCTATCTTTTTTACAATAAATAATTTAATACAAAATGAATAGTTATATTTTCTTCATACTTTTTAAGGAATTCATAATTTTATGTCTCGTGGTTAATAAAATATTCTAATTTAATATACAAATCTATGCAGTCCGTATTCTATAATTGATGATCACACGATTTAGATGTTTGACAGTACAGACTAATTTATTTATCTTAATTTATTATTACTTGCATTTAATAATTCATTCGACATTTGAACCAAGAATATTTTAATTACTCAAGTTCAGAATAATATAAAGATTTCTGTAAACCAGATTCTAAAGTCTACATTAATAAAATTAAATTAATAATTTATAAGAAATTAATAAGTATTCTTGCTTGCAAATACGATTGGATAAATATTTAATTTAAATATAAATTCTATTAACATAATAGAGAGAAAATTAAAAAAATACAAGTCAGCTCAACTATACTCAGCAAATATTTAAAGACGGCAATCATATACTTGGGGTTGTTCGCGAAAAGTATGTATATATATATATATATATATATATATATATATATATATATATATATATATATAATGCATATTTTAATTTAAGAAAACTCCGAGTAAAGAAAGTCCCTGGTATTAAAAATGTAAAAGAAACGCGAGTCTTCTACTTTACTTTCACATTTCCACAAAGTTTAATTTGCATCATCAATTTTTACAAACAGCGATTGAAACGAATAAACGCAAATCTTTGCTCTCTTAGAATGGAATATACTTAGCAGGCAATCAATATATGAAAACTAAAAGACTGTTAAATATTAATTTAATATATATATATATATATATATATATATATATATATATATATTAATTTTTATACAGATTGATTTAGTAAACTCATCGTCGGTATATATAATTAATTTAATTAAAACCAATGATTTCTTAATTAATCACTGAATTTACGATATTTTTCATAAGAGTATGGATAAATATTGAATAAATTATAATTAGAAAATGAAACTTTCAAAGGAAAAGGATTTTAAAAAGTACTAATAAGTCACAAAATGGAAAATAAATTGAACTAGAACGTATGAAGTAAAAATGGCTAAAAATTAAACTTGAAACGAAAAAAACAAGCGTCCTTGCGAGTAATATTGAACATTAAATTTTTTACTAAAAAGAAATATACGATGTGGATAGAGATCTCCTCAATTTGCAACGTGACAATAAGTGTAACGTTCACTGGAATTGCATCACTCTGTTTAAGCTGGATGAATCCAGGTCAAACAGTCAATTAGTCAACGCCAAATCATTCTCAGGAATCTTGTTGTTTCATTTGAATCTTTTGGCACAGAGTTCACGCTTATCTCGTCACTCGAAAATTTACTATTTAATTCAATCTACAGTTGTGTAATTTTTCCGTTTTTGCTCAATTGCGTATCGTTTTAGCGTTTCCTACTCTGTAGTTCAATTTCTAATGCCCTTTTCCTGAAAATCGTGTTTTTTTTTGTTTTTTAAGATTTTCTAAGTATATTCTTAATTCTTTTTTATGCTGGTAAATGCTGGTGCTAATCAGCGACGGAAATTAACGACGTGTTTTTAAAAAAGATGTCTGTAATTTTTTTTTTTATACATAATTCATATGAAACATCGATGCTTGTGTCAATCTGCCGAGACCGAGACTTACACTCAAGGCACCCGAAATACTAGTCCTTTAATCTATCGAATTTTTTTTATTTCAAGGAATGGTTTTGAATTCATACTTTATGATTTGATATTTTAACAAAATAACATCTCATAATCTGATTGTGTCTACATCGTCCTGGATGTATAGATTCCAATATTACGATAGAATTATTGTACTCTACTATTTTAAGATATACATGAACTTGTATATAGTAATAGATTTCGATTATATATAATATTTATAAAGGGAATCATTTCGACGATCAGTTACAAATCGGCACGATTCAAGTATTTCAGAGCCACCTCGCTCAATATATATACCCACTTCTTCTCATCAGATCAATGTGTACAAAATCAAACAACCCCCTCCATCCCCTGCTTACCGTAGCATATCGCCCGCGCAAACATTTGCCCCGCGATGCCGCGAAGCATTGGCGAAACCCACCGCAGGGCGTACTTTTCCCCTATACTGGCCGCGCGTACATGCATCGTCGAAGTATCGCACGCGGCTGTGGGTGGAGAGGGGCGGGGCGAGGGCAATTCCCCATTTTCTCATCCGCGAATGTGTTTGCCCTCGATTATTATTAGCGGATAGGCAGTCGCGCCGATATGCGAAAAAAATTCTAATTCGCGTCGCTCCGGCGCGCTTATCGCGAGCCCACCACTTTTTTTTATTACCATTATTATGACGCGAAGGTGGGAACGCGCACGGGCTCCGATAACTTATAGTATACGGGATTTTCTGCGCTCTCGCGCGCGGCAGAATAGTGGATCGTTCTATACTGTTTGTAGAGTGCGGCTTATTTCGAAAACGGAGAGGGATGGGGGTTGCGCGAAAGCTCTCGTTTCCAGAGCGCGCGAGCGCGAAAGATGGGTGATTGTTATTCCTCCGTATATATATATATATATATATATATATATATATATATATATACCGAATCGACTGATACGTGCTCCCCCGGGAATTAAATGAAATGGAGGTTCTTCGGCTTTGTTGCTATTAAACCGATTTTACTGCTTTCCTTAAACGCCAAGTTCAATCGAGGGGTTTAATTATGAAGATTTTTTGAACATATAAATCTCGTCTGCTATGCAAAAGTATTGAATAGACTATATCCTATTTGCAGTATAAATACGATTTATATTTTTTTCCATATTCAAACGCTGTTATTTGTAAAATCGTATATATATATATATATATATATATATATATATATATATATATATCGTATTTACACATTTATCGTTTTTACAAATAATGGTATTTGAATATATATAGATTCCTAATTGATACATTTGCATATTCATATACTGCAGGAATAGGAATATTAAGATAAATTCATGGAAAGAGAATAAGGATAAATAAAAATATAGTATAGAACTCATTCTGCATAGGGCGCAATATGAAACGCATGCGGAAAATTATAACTGTCTTATATACTTTTCCTGGACAAAATGAAATTTACAATGTAATTTTAACTTTTAACTAAACTAAACAACTAAAATCACGTACCGAAAAAGATATTCGGTAAAAAAGACCAGATACATAAATAAAGGAAAAGAAGACATTGCCTACTAAATTTTACATTTAATAAAGCGTAGATCAACTCAATATAAGCTCAGACGATGTATTATCAATGCGGTTTATATCTTCATTTCTCATTGTATGTATTACATAACATGCTGATGTAAACAAAATTTTGAACGAAGATAAACAAACCTAAGATAAATAATGATTTTCACTTTATGTGCAAATGCTGGTAAAATAAAATGTTGCACTTGGCTGTAGTACCGAAGAGTTAGCGCTTCTTCTCTCCGTGGTAATATGGTTGTACAATTAAATTTGATGCTACCTGATAAAAAATACTTCTACTGTAGCTTTGTATACCTAAATTATATTATTTGGTTACTCAAATAATTATCGAGTGATACTATATCAAACTGTCACGAATTGTTTTAAAAACAGCTTCGTCAAAATATATAGCAACAACATATATCGAACTTTCTAAATACCTTTATAGATATCTCTTTACAATAGACTTATTTAAGATAGAAATGATCATGAACAGTTCGTAATAATTAATTTGTCCATAATCCGCTATATTCTGTAACTACATATCAGTGTCATTATTTACTGAAGGGTAATATTTTTTGGATTATTGATACATGATCAATCATCGCTAAAAACTATTAAATATGTAGTTTTTAAAAATTTTAAAAAGGAGATTTTACTCGCAAAAATGAAATTTAGAATACACAAGCTAACAAGGTATATACTTACAATTATATACTTGTTGCCTCTAGTTAAATTTTGATAAACTTACTGTATAGTCACCAAAATTTTTTTAATGAAAATTCTCATTCTTCCTCCCTATTAATATTTATTTGGATTAATCCGTATTCAAATTTCAATAAAAAAACTTTGTTGGTTCTTGATAAGTGATATCCAGGCATGGTTCTGCAATATATATATATATATATATATATATATATATATATATATATATATATATATATAGAGAGAGAGAGAGAGAGAGAGAGAGAGAGAGAGAGGAAGAGTAATTATCTGCACCGTTGTCAACCTGTGCAAAGTCGGTTCAACCTTCAGTAAAAATTTGACTATGTAATATACGAGTATGTAGGCATTTGCAATTATATAGGTTAATTAGAACTTTTCGCCTCAGAGGATATCTTCCTCTTTTGTGAAAAATTTCTCTGAATGTACTACATATACAATTTAATTAGAGATAGAGAGAGAGAGAGAGAGAGAGAGTTAGATCAATTGTAAATAAGTAAGTACCATATTTGGAAAATCGAATTTTGTTTTACATTCTAAAACGGTACAGGGATCCTTTTGGAAGCAAACATTGATATTGATTCACTCAATTAAGGTCAAATTCGTCAATCATATGTCATGGTCTTTCCTTCTAAGATGCATATCCGTTCTTACACGTACCAATTCGAATTATCCGAGAGTCATAGAATAAAACGATCTCTAATGATCGAAAAAGACAGTAGGTCATTGTTTGAAAAAAAAAAGATTTCACTAAAATCAACTTATCCGTTTGTTTAAAAGATTTACAAGCTCCATCATTGGACGATATAGCTATTATCGCCTTCCGAGGATAGTTTCTAACCTCGGAATGGGCTATTATTGGAAAAGTAAACAAAAACGGATTCTTTATATTTTTTTGCTTTAACATTACGCAAAGATTCCTTCAAATGGTTAGTAGACGGTTCTATATAGAGTTATCTGGTAGGCACACTTTTTTGTCAGACTACCAATTACTCTTATACTGATTATGCAAAAAATGATCTGTGTTGTAAAGAATATTATATGTAAAATTATTAATTTATTCTAAATTATAATTATAGCCATTTTGAAAAGGAAGAACTGTACAACTTCAATAGAGGAAATAAGAACAAGCATTGTTGAAATAAGAAAATGTTAAAAATTTTTTCCATAATTTTTTATTATGAAATATTTGAACTTTTTTTTCAACTCTTTGACGAATTTACTTTATATACATACTATAACGTACATATAACGACGGACATAGTCACCTAAAACTTAAAATAATTAAAAGATCATATAAGATATTATTTAAATTGAAGAGTTTCATCTGCATCGGTAAACATCAAATTTGGCTGCCCCTCTTATTATTCGTAAACTAACATTCTATCCCAAGTTTGCATCAAAAATCAAATACATTTCTGACATATATATATATATATATATATATATATATATATATATATATATATATATATAGCACAGCTAATAACTTCGTGCACTTGAAAATTGTTGGATTTGAGCTATGCTCTAATCGTGTCGAATTGTGTTACTTTTCGTCCTGAAGTGAATGCTGTACACTAGGTTTCGTTAGGCTCTGTCGACACACACACCCATCCATCCATCCATCCACCGACACACACGTACACGCACACGCATACAGACGCACGCACACATGCAGGCACGCGCGCGCGAAGCCGTGTATATAATTGGGCAATGGTTGGCCGCTCGGCCGGAAGCCACTTTAAATTGTTTTGAACCCATCGAGCGCGCGCGGGGGCCGCGTTATCAACACGTTTCATGCAATCTACGCGGGCTTGTATCAGAGAGCGCACCGTGCCGCAGCGTCCACAACGGGGAAATCGAGCCTCAGGATTGCCTCGGGCGCATTATGCGCGCGGGCGTCCTCTTCCCCTTCCTCATCTTACTCACGCCCGAGGCTGTTGATGAAGCCGCGCTCGACTGTATATATAATAATCAGCATGCTCGCTGCGAAAAACGCGTCAATTGCGCGAATTAGCCAGGCGTCAAGAGAGGCGGCGGGGGAGAAGGTGATTATTCTGCTTAGTGCCCCCTCCCTCTCATCTTCTCTCTATCTTCACCCCCGTAATTTCTCTCTCTCTCTCTCTCTCTCTCTCTCTCTCCTACTTTCCAATGTCTCCTTCCGCATCTCGGATTCCTGTGCTGCAGCGGCGACTCTGTGTTTAATATTTTTCTTAGGCCGCGGGGCGGCGGCTAACTCATTTTGCAAACGACCGCCGACGTCTTATGACGAGAAAATTCACGAGAAGAATGTAGTAGGCTATGTAATTGAAGTTATATATTTTATTATTTATAGCAATGAAGGAATTCTGACATTTATTTAACTGACAATAAGAGAGATTTAAAGCGATAATTTACCATTCGGTGGTATTGTAGATATACGCATTGTAAAATTATCACCGGGTTCATTTTAATAGATTATACCCTACATACCTCGGTTTATATCGTTTTTAAAAAATTTATTTTATATTTATAGATTGAAAATTATGATGGCATTAATACATATTGACATCTGTTTCAAGAATTTTTCTTTATATCATCACCTATACAATTATTAGATATTTTATGTCAATGATCTATAATTTTACTTTTTTGATACGCTTTTATCCATTTTCTGAGTGCTAAAAATATATTCAAGCAAATATATTTTACACAATTATTAACAATTGTATCATCTTGTGTCAATGAAACATTAGAAACATTAGGTATGTTTTCTGTATTAAAGTTTGTTTTATTTACAAACGCATTATAGAAGATATTCTTTGACAATAACAGTGCTGCTGGATAAAAGCATAAAAAATACAAAATTAAAAAGTATCTATTACTTTTAAAAATATATAACTATATGCTCCTATAGATTATTCGCAATTATATATATATATATATCCGAGGCAATAGGAAAAGGAAAAACAAAATAAACTATCGTCGTAAAAAACTTTTAGCGCTTTTGAGCATTCAATGATTTAGGTCAAACTTGTAGGAAAATAGAAATTATGTAAATTGCAAGGCCTAGGTCTAATTAACCGTAGTGACAATATTGCGCGCGCAAAGTGACTCACGAGTATTAACATTGCCCGATGGCTTCTGTTTAACTTTCGACAGAATATCTATTTTTATTTTTTTTCAAATGAATTGAATTTGATCTCCAAGTATAATATGCTATTGAAACATTTTAAATCTTTATCGAAAGCAAGTAAAATACGATGATTCTTTTTTTATCAATTTTTTTTCATGTCTCTCTGTATTTCGAGCTCTGTGATTAAGCGTTATCGTATTAATCTTTTATCTATACACTCCTTTACATATTGTACATGTTTGATAATTCTTTATTCTGCTTATTTTTAATGTTTCTTTCGAACTGACATAATGTAGGGGCGTGTTCATGAAAATTGCCATCTGAATATCAAGAAAAAAATGAGAAAGTATTGCTTAGCTTACGCGCTACTTATGATTTCAGCAAACTAAGCTATAAAGTTTTTAATGAATCAATGATATCATTGGAATATAGTTAAGCTACCGTGTTATCGAAGAATTATAAATAAAAAATCTAAGTGAAATTATATTTCACATTTAATTAGTAAAATCTTAGTAAGCGGTTTCCCTAGATATGATTATTTTTTTCTGAATTTTCACGGCTAAATTAATCAAATTTGAAAACGATAGTCTCCTACGATGACGTATAAAAGTATAATGACATACACATATCATGTACATAATAGGCTCCTATTGTTTGAAATGCAAATTTTGCATAAATATACAATATCGAAAGGGGAATATTTTCGAGAATATCATAGAAATTAACGCGTCGGGATCAAAGAGTTGAAATGTATTGGATCAAAAAAAATAAGATTCACCTGTATAATATAGAAAAAGACAGGATCAAATATTTCTCTGTTAAAACTTTATATTAATATTTAATAATTATATTTATGTTAATATTTACTTTTAAAATCTATATGTTTTTATCGCCATGCTTAAAATTCGATTATTTTTTGCATAAAAAAAATGTTCAATCGAAGACAGATATCAGATATAAATCAAAATAAAACTTTTTTCTTTGTAAAAAATAAGTATTTTACACTCTTGCTTTTTTCCCAAGATATCGTTATCGAACCCCACGCTTTCCTTTTATACATTTTTCTTAATCAAACTCCTTCGTCTTGTTCCTTCTTTTATCCTAATTCAACGCCCCCTCGCCTCCGCCCCCGCCTACTCGCTCCGTCCGCTTCTAAGTGAAGGCGGAAACGTTGCATCAGAGGCGGTGAAGAATTATCACGAGCTCCCGTATATATATGTATGTATATATATATATATATATATATATATATATATATATATATATATATATATATATAGATAGATAGATAGATAGATATATAGCGTGCAACAACTTCAGTGCTCTCCGGCTTACACTTATACATTGTTGAATAGACGATGCGAAAGATGGGGAGGGGGGGGGGAAGAGGATTTACGTAATCGCAAACAAAAAGAAAGAAGGTTTCGCTTCCCTTTTTTATGTCTTGGTGGGGGATAAAATTTTCAATCCCTGCCCGGCACTGAAAAATTATGAGATTTTAGTATATGCATAGAAACGCCGAACAAGATTAAAAAGTTTAAGGGGGATATCTAGCTTTGGATGGTAGCATAGACAAATTGAGAGCCAAGCGTTGCTGTACGTATAATACAATTTAGTTAAGAATTGTCGTTTAAGATTATTTAATAGTTATATGGGTTTAAATACAATTTTGTATTTATAACTTATTGCAAGATTAACAACTGACAGTTTCAAATATACATTCTGACAGAAGATAGTATATAAGAACTGTATTTAATTAAAAAATCGGTCAGCACATACTTCTTTGGCTTTTATATCTCTAAATTGGCTCTTTATCTAGATCCGTGAATGAGTCTATACCTATATTACTTTTATTGTTGATAAGAGGTAGTGGGCAACTATTCAAAAAAATTTAAGCTAGATAATATAAAATCACATAGCAATGAAATTAATCAGCAGACGTCTTATAAAATCGTATATAAGAATAGCTTCATATTTTTCTCAAGGAATGCTGTATAGACATTATGTGTGTGTGTGTATATATATATTAGATTTGCGATCAAGTACATTGTTACTCTAATAATAGTTCAATAGTAGTTAAATAACTCTTTTAAATTGTAAAAAAAGTTTTTTTAATATTAAACTATAGTGATTTTAAAATTAAAAATCTACTTTTGCCGACTATTATATGCACTAAATTAATAAATATTTCAATCGATCTTACAGTGTTCTACTACATAAATATAATTATATATATTACTGTAGGTATACCAGTTTTATTATTCAAGAATATAATTAAAATATAATATTACGTTTAACTTCAGTATATAAAGATTTATCCCATAATTTTATGTATAGTATACATCGAAATAAAAATTAAAATGAATAGCTATTCCCTTCTTAATAAAATAACCGTTTTGAGGCCAAACATGAAATTTATACTAATTAAACGCGTTAAAAACGTAGACTTCTACTTTAATTCCCTCGACGAGTCACTTTACGAGTATAGTTCATATACTCGCATTTTCAAATAATGCAGCTGTACCGTAAACAAGAAAATTTTCGATAGCTTTTTACATAACGATGTAAAAACTTGCCAGCTGTATATGATTAATATTTATTAAAGTGAAGCGCACATTTTTTTAAACTTTTAAACACACGTGTTTCTATATATATATATATATATATATATATATATATATATATATATATATATATTTCCTATGAAATAAATCAAGAAGATTGAAAAATTATTGTAGAAAATCAAATTGTTAAAAGAGCAATTTTTAAAGAAGCTTTGGATTCATTCAATTTTAAAAAATTAATTTGTACATTTTGTACCTCATTTGTTAAAATGTATCACAAAATGCATAAAAGACGGATCCTTTTTTAGGGCAATAAATTATAGAACATAACTATAGATTTACGGGTTCAATAGATACTCTTTTACTTTTAAAAATTATATCTTAATTTAAAATAATTATAGAAAAGACTTGAATAAGTTGATAACAATTGAATAATTTAAATACATAACATTTACCGAAAAAAATTTAGTATATAGTATATATATGAACTTTTTGGAAAACCCGTATTTGTTGTATACTTTGTTCCATCTCAGTATCAATTTCCTTTCTACACTTGGAAATACCGCGGGCAATCTACCATCTAATTTAATATATTCCTTGAACTTCCGTCCAAGAGCGCATATATATTACATATACGCGCTAACGTTGCGCATCCATGACTCTATAATACTCGCACTTACATCGCTTACATCCTGCTTAGCTACGCGTATATATATACACGATGCGCGCCATTTAAAAATCTCCGACTCAACGACTGATGTATATGTGCAGATCTCGACGCATGCAAAAACATACACACACATGTACGCATATATAGTCGTCAATTGTGCAAGTTTATTTTCTATAAATCATATTATTACGAAAATTTCGCGGGTAGTCGTTTCTACAAAAATTAATGGTGAAGAGATTCGACACCGTTATATATATATATATATATATATATATATATATATATATATATATATATATGTATAATAGTACCTAAGCCGTGTGGAGCGAGACGAGAGTTTTATTGAAACGGACGTGACGACGCGAATCCCGCGATAAGCCGCGCGCTGCGCTCGCGCCGCCGCATCTTTCCGCCCTGCGAATTTCGCTTATCTATACACAGACGCGCGCGCTCACACACACACACACACGCGCGCGCGCGCGCGTATGCATAAGACGACGTATGTAATCTCTTTATTTTAACTCGTACATATTAATATATGTTTTCAATTTTTGTCTTGGTTATTATACATTATATAATTTTTTCAATGTACTACAACGATCTATAAAATATGATAGCGGTCGAGATGAGACAGTGGAAAAATGTGAACAAACCTATATATATATTTCTCTATATGACGATGAAGCACCGCTTTCCAAGCTGGGACGATCCATCAGCGCGAGAGACGTGGATTTTGTTAACGCCGCGCGGCTGCATCTATAACGTGCATCTCCGCGATCCTCTTCTTCGAAACTGTCCTTGTGGCAAAGTCTTTGCCCGAATCCTTCGCAGCAATTTATCACGCATACTTACCTTTATACAGACATACACGCACACGCACACACACACACACACACACACACACACACACACACATATATATATATATATATATATATATATATAAATATGTATGTATGTATGCAGGCATGTAGGTAGGTATATGGTGTATATATGGCACCTTATTAGATCCGAGGATCATAATGCGCGCGCACGCTACTCTCTAGTTCCGAGTCGTTATTCCTCCGCCAAAAATCCACGGGACAAGAAAAGAAAAAAAAACCGTATGGAGCAACGCCCACGCGCGGGCGCGCAGCTGGCGCTCCGGCGATCACAAGAGTCTGTACGGTGTCGTCGTCCGCGTTAAACTGAGAGCACATACGCGCGTATAGAGAGAAAGAAGATAATTACGCCGCTATCGCTCGCGCCGCGTCTTCTCCCTGCGCGCGCGCACCCGAAGCGTCCCGCATATACATCGCGCGTCCCGCGCGCGCTATGCGACCAGCGACCGTCATCTCCCGCGCCGCCGCCACCGCCGTCGCCGCTTGCTCCAAAAAGCGCACTAGTATCTGCTAGTATACATGTATATATAGTATGCTCGCATTGGCATTCCGAGAGCGCGTATAATATAGATATATGCGTACGGGATTATATATATATATATATGAGCGGACTCGCGTAAGTATGTATACGGGGTGTCCAAAATGTTGCAGAGTTGTTAAATAACTCATCATTTGCGCTGACAACGTAACTTCAGATTTTGAAAAAGGTACCGAGTAGAATTAGCGGTGTTTTTGGGAGCTGCTGCAGTGTTGAGCCTTGTCAAACACACGTTCAATTTTTTCAATTAGTATTCCTGTTATTGTTTTCTCCAAATTCTTTAACAGACATGTTTACGTTCAAATAGATATTTTCGATAGCGTTCCAAATAGTATAATTAGGAGATGTTGAAATTGAAATCACATAACTTGTTCTAGCTCTTATGGGACTAATAACGATTCTTTTTCGGTAATAAGTGGTTTCGGTTATAATTGCGATTCATAATTAAAAAAATCGAAGCAATTCAAGCCTCTATTGACTTTATTTGATTTTTTTAAGTGGTAAACCTGTAGGAAGCAAGAACAGGTCTGAAAATGACTTATCAATATGACAAGCAAATGTGGGTCGAAAGTCCAAAACACATTTCGCTGCTTCAATTTTCATCTCTCTAACTAGATTCGAATTAAGATTGCGTATTTCTAGAGAGACGAAAAATACTACACATTGGGCCCAAAAGGGAGAAAAATGGCCGTGGATGTCGTCTACAATACCTATGCGAGCTTACAGTTCGTTTCAAAAATTTAATTTGGCAAGTATTAAAATTCTGGCACGTGGAAAAACAACGATAATTTTATCTGATATTAATTCTTTTAAAATTAAAAAATTCAATGGTTACTGTTAAAATGCTTTTCCACGAATTGTTCTTTGACCGATCCGCAACTTTTTGTACATCCTTTATACATAGATATACGGGTACCCAACACATTTTATGCTCCGTTTTCTCGCCAGCTCTTACGCGCGAGGATTATAAAGCGCTTCTTTTTCTGTATATATATATATATATATATATATATATATATATATATATATATATATATATATATATATATATTGTACATAGAACACGTGCGCCTTGTCTAACGCGTATGTGCGCGGGAGATATGCGGGAGGTTATACGTGTGTGCGCGCGCGCTTATTGTATTGACAGAGCCTGCCTTCGGGAATATCCTGACGATGCATATCCGAGTTCGACGATGCGTCCTGTTACGTGGGCGAGACGTCGTCTTATGTGTGTGTGCGTGTGTATTATATCAATCGGTATACAAGATGTATTACGCACGCGCGTAGGCCGTATTGTGCGTTTGTTTATTGTTTTCGCCAAAGACGAGGTGTATATTATACATAGGCTCTTGGAGGGGCTCCGCTGCTTCGCCATTGAACCGTTGAGAAAGAATAACTCAAAGAGCTTATATCAGATTAGCTTATTAGTGCATAATATATGTCCCGTATGGATTGCTATGGTCGATTATATGCGCGAGCTTTTGATTTATAAAGTTTTAGCGTAACATAAGCAGAGGATTAGGTAAGAGAATGAAAGAAAAATTGCGCAGCTTTTTATTAGACGGGCTGCTTTCTTAGTTCATATTTCAAGCATTAATGATATCTGAAGAATACAAACACACACACACATATATATATATATATATATATATATATATATATATATATATATAGAATATAGGATAAAATAGGAAAATAATTAAGAAAAAAGGAGAGAAGAAGTACCTTAGCAGCGTTAAAATATATAGACATGATATTTTTCGTCATGGCTTTGTCCTTGCGAATAATGTTTGAAACTTACAAGTAAATGATAATTGTCTATTATGCAATAATAATATCTTCCGTCGTAGCTACGCGTATGCTGTTTTAAATTTTTTTATTTAAATTAAGTAATTGAAATTCAATCTTCCATTCCATAAAATTATTTAACAAAATGGGAAAATTGACGATTCTTCTGACATCTTAGTTGTTACGGATTCAAATAGTATTGAAATTTTTATTATTAAATGAAATTGAAATTATTAAATATTAATGTTAGTTTAAGTTTAAATATTAAGAAAAACTGCATATTTGATATCCTTTGAAATGGCCCTGATTAGTTTTAGAGTTGTAAACTTTATTCGCAAAATATGTACGAATAACTAAATTGTTTTTAAGACATTGTAGTTTAATGTCTTAAATTGAACTTTTGAAATGTTCGATAAAACGTGCAAGACACACACGGACACATAGTTAGAGGATAATTTAGGTAACCGTTAAAAGAAATTGATTTTTCAAATGTTATCACAATCAATTATTTTAAACTGAAAATTAATACTTTCCTATATTATGAAATGAAAGATTAATATCTAATTACATACGAATTCCCTTTTATCACATTTAATAGTGCATGTTTCTTAAGCAGTGGGATGAAATAAAATTCAGAAGTTGGTTTATAGAGATTTTTATAAGTAATCACTGGAAAGTAAAATTCTAATACATACCATAAAAAATCCAAGTTATGGATAAAAATTTAAGCAACACTAGATTCTATTCTTTTAAGGGTTGATTAGGATGGAATCGCTCTGCGATTCTCTGAGTTCAGCAGTTCGGGCTGAACGTCGAAATGTGCTTGTGTAAATGAGCTGGTTAGTGTTTTATATATAGATATTATTACATTATCTAATAATCGTAGCACATTTGGGGGTATTAAAAGGAAAAAGAATCGTTGTGTAATACTTTGATAATAGCGTATAAAAGAGTTGGCATCCGAAATCAGGCCGTAATTTGCGCGGCATTCGGCCAAGGTATTCGTTCCACTTAAATTCATAAATAAGCGCGCTTTGCCATTTATATCTATATACACAGATGTCTCGATATGTATATAGATATGGAAAAGCTGAACACACATTGGTGCACACAGCGTGCCGAGGCTGTTGGTACATTTTGTAGACCGCACGGCGGTCGCCGCGTTATATAGACTGCAATCATAATAATTCATTGGGCGCTTAAAACCTCCCTCGCTTTATAATTAACAAAAGAGCATTATGTCCGGCATTTGGCTCACTCTTCTCTCTCTCTCTCTCTCTCTCTCTCTCTCTCTCTCTCTTTCACGTGTCCCCGGCAAGGCGGCTGCAGCGCAGCAGCCGTACTTCCGTAAATACAGTGGAGGAGGTGGTCGAGGGGGCTAAAGTGCGGGGGCTCGAGCGGAAGGTTTATTTGTAGTTCGGTTCACGCCGCAGTTCCTCCATTTCTTAACCGCGCCACGTCTCTCTCTCTCTCTCCCTCTCTCTCTCTCTCGCGCTCTCTCGAAAGCATCAGCGGCAACAGCACCTGGGACTCAGCTGCTATATATACCTATACCGATCGTTAATTATCGGCGTCTGCCCCCGCAGCACCCCGCGCGGTTACGTGCGCCCCCTCCCCCGCACCCCTCCTCCCGCTGTCGGCGTGCGCGGGCATACTCGCACACTCACACAGTCGCGCCCTTACTTCGCTCTCGAGTCGAGCGCGCCCGCCCATCAGGCAGTGACCCAAGTCGTTGGAATGAAAAAATTATGCCCATCGATCTGCCCGCGCGCGTTTTCTCCACGCCACCCCACGTCGCCGGCACTCCATCTCCCGCATTTTCTCCTGAATTTTCCCGCGACCCTAATGATTTTTCACGGAATTCCTAAATTGCCCTTTGTAAAACGCGAGCAACGCTCGCGCATTAGCCGCACCGGTCTCGTTTTATAAATATATCCAGGGAACATGTATATACCTTTTTACGCAAGCCCGCTCTTTATTCTCTTCCAAGAAGATGACACGTGTTCCGGCCTCTGTTTCTTATTTTCATCGATACTATGTAGTTTTCATTTATTTGCGTTCGAAGTATCGATTCAGCAGTGGCACATTTACGCTGATATTTAATACACGGTGTAGAACTGGATATATTAATTTATCGAAAGGAATACACTCGTGGTTTTTCCTTTGAACATGTGACCATTTTGAAGGTCCTATGAAGGTCAAATTTTATGCTTTAACTCGAAAATCTTATATGTTATTTGGCGAGTTTAAAAATTGTAAAATTATAGGTTCACATACGTATTTGGCCTTGGAACCAAGTGGAGGTCAAAATAATATCTGAAGTCTTTTCAAAAATTATAACAAAGTAAAGCAATGAATTTTTCCTAAACAGCTTTTCGGAATAGTAAGTATTTTAAAAATCATGGTTGTAATTACTTGTTGACTTTGGACTCATAAATCAATGGACTAGGTAAAAATGTGGCCCCATTCTTGATTATCAGGCATTTTCATGTTCTCATGATTATTAGGAATTCTCATCGTTTTCTATTAAAATGCGTGATTTATTGAAGATCGTCTAATGAAATTTATATAAACTTGTTTAGCACTATTCTGGAATTTTGTTTCTTTTTTTTGACAAATTTTTAGGCATTGAAAAGGCTTTAGATTTTTAAAATAAAAAATAGGATCTTCCATTTAAGAAATTTAAGTTGACTTTTAAAGGAACTTCAAAAATTATTTCGAGTTCAAGGTCAAGATTGTGAGTCAATTCCTTTGATCAGATCCTACAACTTTTACATGAAGTATGGTCACGAATAATGCGGTTGTGGAAAGTTATTCAGGAGACTTATTTAAATTTGATAGAATCTATATAATAAATAAATAAAAATGCAATTATGAATATGTGCAATGAATGTTTTTTATATAATTTTTTTATGATTTTAATTTCTAAATCATATTTATCGAATGTGAAGACCATGTCATCAATCAAGATCACATTATTAATTATTTATAATAGAATGGACTAAAGAATTCTATATATTTTAAACTTTTTTGCAATTATGCGAATTCTAATACAATAAATCTAATAAATGGAAACAAAGTTACTAAATACATATATGAGTATTTATTATTTAAATGCGGGTTTAATACCACTTTGTCGATGGATATTCTGAAATTACAAAGTATCAGCTATCTGTGTGCACAAGAAAAGCACTTTTAGAGTAACAGCGTGCACCTCGATGTGTACCTTGTACCTTTAACATACAAATTACATTTCTAAAGTATTTTTATACTATACCTGTTCAGATCGGAAGATATTCACTCGTTTTTCTAAACCGACACGAAAATAGCCGTTAAACATTTTTATTATGTATTATGTACTAACAATATTACAATAAGAAATTATTTTCGAATAAAAATTCTAAGCATTTATCTAAAATTTCAAATTTACAAAAATTAGGGGAATGTTGAGAACAGAAAAAAAGTTCTGATGAATATTTGCAAGGTCAAACAGTCACGTTTACACTAACATTGAACCCGGCTTGTTTTTTTGAGCTAAAATTATATATATATGTTAATTACTTTTATAGCTAAAGTCACCTTGCAAGCATTTTTTCAAAGGTTTTTTTCCCAAAGTAAATCTGCAATACCTTATACCTTATACAATACTGCTATAAATATAAGTTTTTTGTAAGCTGGTATAAATTTCTATTATATAATATAGTATAATTCTTTACCTTGTTGCAAATACAGCACGAATATTTTCTCCGTGAGGCCGACCGAAAGGAACTGCTAATTTCTGAAAATAAAAGTTAAGTTTTATTAAGTAACATCATTAAAAAATGTAATATTAGGAACGAGGTAAAACTGATATATTACATATTGAAAAATTATTCGTCATATTTTTAAAAGAAAATACTTTTAGTTATATTTTCTATAATCGCTAATAATTTTGTTTTATAGCCAAGTTTAAGTGAATTGTAGCCAAGTTTAAGTGAATCGGATAAAATTCTTTCCTATATCACATAGATTGTACATAAAACGCTTATATAAGAATTTGACTACATCTGCATATGCACAATATACGTTATACTGTTTCTCAGCATGCCAGCACGGGAAAAAATCTCTTCTGACACTATTTTTTGGGCTACATTATTTTGGTTTCTTTTACTTTTTCTTTCTTTGTTTTCGTGTTCCAATTCTGCAAATGCATATATATGTGCATGTATATGTGATCCAAGGTATAGGAACGAATCGAGCATAATATACGCGCACATATATATATATATATATATATATATATATATATGCGGATACACTCGAACAAAGGACCATGGCCCTATATAAATACGTGTGGATTAGTTCGTCGCGCGCATATTACACATATGTGCATGCGTGTGTGATGCGCGCGCGCCCGCGTATGCGTGTGTAAGCACTTGCGCTTGTAGATATAATATGCCTACATATATGTACGTAACGTACAGATATATATATATATATATATATATATATATATATATATATATATATACGTGTAATTGCTTATATATACGAGGCGAAGAATAAGCGGGCGCGGAGGACCTTAGCAACAGCGCGCAGCGCGCGAGCGCAGTAGCAGCTTTTGTCAAAGGTATAGAGGAGGGTGGCCCTTTTGTCGCGGGCGCGACAAAGCCAGAGGAATTCATCCTTCGAATGTGGAACAGCTGCAGTCGTCGAATATGGTCCAAAGCCCCCCTCTCTCCCTATATATATATATATATATATATATATATATATATATATATATAGGCAGTTACGTCGCAAGGCTTATAGGTCGCAAAACATACACACACACACACACACACACACACACACACACACCCTAGAATGTGTTCGAGATTCTGATGTTTTTCGAGCATTTCCAAGAGAAACTAAATATATGTATTTCTATAATAGCTTAATGCCTTCGTTTTTGCTCTACCTCTTTACGAATGTACAAGAGTTAAAGTATTGTAGTGGTTCGATGCATATATATATATATATATATATATATATATATATATATATATATATTGACAAGATTGCTTTTGTTTCAGTTGCCGGGAGGTGACTTTCCTTGATTAAAGTGTGCCAAGCGTATTTTACGAAAATGGAAAAAAGTGCGTCACACAGCGCCGTGCCAATGATTATTAGAGACAGCTTTTTATCAAAGAATATATATATGGTCATAAAGTATTTTTGCAGACTAAAAACCGTCGTTTATACATCATTTAAGATTTTTTCTTGTTTGCTGTATAAAAATAATTTAGTCATTATCTTAGAAAATTCGAATTTTGTAGAAAAGAACTGAATGAATCAATCATTACTAATTAATGACTGATTTACATTTTATTTCGTTTCAGTTGGAGAATTTTTAATTTTGTATGAAATAATGTTTTCTTTATTTTTTTTTTATCAGACAGAAAATAAATATTACAAGAAATATGTGACAAATATTACATTGGACAAACGGGAAGATATCTAAAACAAAAAATATATGAACATCAATATAGCTTACGAAGCATGAATGGTACAGCCGAGCTAAAAGAACATAGTTTAAACTTGTTACATTCTTTCGATTTTGAAAATGTAAATATTTTGGAACAAGGTATTAAGAATAAATATAAAAGCGAAACTCTTGAAAATATTCATATTTTGAAAAATCCCAATAATGTAAATTTAATGTTAGAGTCGAGTAAATTCGACATCATTTATCTTATTGTTATTTACAACACTTGTTATTATTAATTTTATTTTATCTTTATTTTTAATTTTTAATATAATTTAATGTAATAATAAGTTTTATTTCAGATTCTACGGGGTGAACATAAACAAGGACAGTCTGATTGTCATTATTTCAGCTAATATATTATATTATAAAGACTGTAAGACCCATAAAAATATTTATTAATTTTACAAGAAATGAAAAAATAATAATTGAATTAATACATATTGAGGCTATAAAGCATTCAAAATCTTGCCAAAAAGATTAAACTGGTTAATATTTAAACGAACAACGTGTTAAAGTTTTCAGAAGAATAATAAAAATTATATATATGCATAAAGCTCTGGAACAAGTGTTAAAACTTAAAAACTTTTATATAGATTTTTAACGCAAATATTGATTAACGACCGCTTTTAAAAGATGCAATATTATACAATTAAGGGATCGACGAAATGAATTTTTCCCAATCAACGCAAAAGTACCCTATTTTAAATAATATTATATGAAACTAATAAATTTTTGCACTCTTCAGTAAATGACGCACCTTATATATGTTAATTTTGTGTTGCTGCCGAGTTTGAAAAACATTCGCCAAAGATTGTGGTCGTATCTTTTGTGGAAATCAAAAAGGTTTTGAAAAGGTCATAATTAATAATTACAAATAAAAATTTTTCAAACTTTTTCTTTTCTAAAATATTTCACGGAAGTTTTGTAAATTTTGGAGCGATCTATAATAGATATAAATAAAACAGTGTGATATCATCAAATTTGTACGAATTAAATATTTACGTGTTATATAACTTGAAATAGAGAAATGTTAGGAGTATACTATACTTATTCTTTACAAACACGCACATATATAAGCATTTTTCTATGCAAGATTTGAAGAAATGGTAGAAGGCAGTTAAATATGAACCCTGCTCAAATTTTAATTTAAATTTTATATATATAATTAAACTATCGCAATATATAATTGTAGTTCAATAGATACGATATTTCGGCCCAGCTTTGTATGCGCACAATGTATAGCATCGCCATGTATAATATTCAAGTCCTCGCTGTGCCGTCAAAGGACATATCGCGCGCACTGCCATGAGTTCGATCATCCCGCGTTCGCCCTCCTTCCCTCTCTCTCTCTCTCTCTCTCTCTCTCTCTCTCTCTCTCTTTGTCTCTCTTCCTGTATATTCTAACGGTGGGAGAATCGCTGCTACGACTATAAGCCCCAGGGTCTCATCATATCTTCCTCTTTCTCTGCCCTCTCTCTCTCTCTCTCTCTCTCTCTCTCTCTCTCTCTCTCTCTGTCTATCTCTATCCCTCGCACGGGAGCACATCTACGTTCATATTTACAAGAGCAGCTCTCCCGTTCACTCGCCCTACGCCTCCCTTACCCTTGAAGTCTCTGGAGTGCCACTGTATATATGTAGATATTGCGGCTTAAAATCCGAAAACGCAATGGTGTGTGCGCATGGCCTGAGTATCCGTTATATATATATATATATATATATATATATATATATATATATGTGTGTGTGTGTATCTATGTATGTATGTATGCTCGTACGTATGTATGCATGTAGGCATGTCTGCGTATGTATGTACGTACGTGTGTATGTATGTATGTATAGGTATAATAGACGTTATAAGAGAGCGCGCGAGGCAGAAAAGGGTGAGCTCAGAAAGGAGGAGAGCGAGGGAAAGAGTACTTATAATCCCTTTTTCGCGGAGCTGGAGAGAGGGGGGTTGAGGGCAGATGGGCAGGGGAGTGCGAGCGAGGCGGAGGCATTCCTTAAAATTAGTGTCTTGGCCGTTTCTGCAGCCACCCCAAGGGAGAAGCGGGTGCGCTGGTCGCGTTAAAGGGCCGTGACGTTTTTAGCGAAATCATTATGTTAATGGCGCGAACGGGGCCGCGACGCTTTCCCCTCCGTCCTCTCCACGGTCACGAAGGCGAGGAAAGTGCGCCCGGCACTTTTTATTCTTCTATATTATACGCTCTTTCCCCCCCTCTTCTCTCTTCCCCGTCAATCTCTTGTGCCTCTATATATACTAGGCGGTCTTTACGTACGAACTTCTACCGCTCTCTGTCTCTCTTGACTTTTCCTCGAGACCGACGAAGCTGGATTTTCCTCTTATATATATATATATATATATATATATATATATATATATATATACACTCACACACACACGCGCGCGCGCGCGCGCACACACACACACATACTTATATCCATTCTTCGAGCCTTCGTCCCACATTGTATATTTTGCATCGCGCGGAATAGATTTTCGCACAAACGATCAGCCTTGAGGGAAGAGGAAGGTGGGGATGGAGGGAGGTGATGGTTTTCCAAAGCGGCAGTATAATAATCGCGTCTTCTAACGATCTTCGCGTCTTGTGGATGGCGGATGCACGCGCTTCGGGAACTGTGGAAAATTTTTTGCCAATGTACTGATACATGTATATATATATACACGAATTACACACTTATATGCATGGGGATTTTCCATGATTTCCTATATTACTGATGAATCTTTACGATATTGCCTTGTGCGTGTACTAGCTTGTTATAAAAGAATAATTTAACGATTGATGCTTATTCGTTTACATAACTTAGCATAAAAATACTTTATGTGTAATCGCTTTGTCGTAGTATCGATGATCGTTTCATGTATATAGATTGAATTTTTTTTATAAAAAACATATGTTTAACAGAAATTGAATTAATAATATTAAAGTTTTACAAATTTATTGGATAAAGTACAATTTATATTTCGAAAACTTTTTTTACTTTTTAAATTTCGTCATTATAATTGCTATAATATGGATTGATAATCACTTATTATTTTAAAATAACTGAACAGTATAACAAAAATGATCTTTTTCATGAATTTCTTTCGGTCAAGTTTTTGTTTCATTTATTTCATTAAAGAAAATGTTTCCCACATTTTTGTGCATACAAATAGGGGTGGAATAAATTTTAGCCAAGTGATTAATTAGGTCTTGCACTAAAACATTTCAATTTATCAAAAACTTTTTTTTCATTTTTTGCTAGCTGTGTTTTCAACTTTCATTGTACTGGCTCACGAAAAATTACTCTAATTTCTTTAAAAGAAGTAAGTAAACATAAAGAACTTTTTAAAAATTTCTTGAACTAAAATTTGAAAATAGTGTATTTTCTCAGTGTACACATAAATAAGCAATAAAAATGAATAAAAACGTACTGTAATTTTTCAAAAATACAAAAATACAAAATTTTATTCTAAAGTTTAGATATTATTTACTCAACGAGTTAAATTTTTCTTATTTTATTTTATTTAACAATATATATTTAAGTTATCTTTAATTCAATTCTTTAGTTTGTTAAGACTTTTGAACCATAAATTTGTGCAATCATACACGTAGTGCTCATTATTTACGCGTTATTTATACAGATTATTTACACGTAGTGTACAATTGAAAAAATAACTTTTATATTTTTTAAAAAATAAAGCTTTATTAACTTTTTCTATTTAGCAAAATTGCTTAGAAGAGCCTCGCTTTGTATTTACCTGATGGGATAGAGAAAATGACGGTAATTTTTTAAGAACTCTTTGTGTACCTCTTTGAAGTTACATGGCCGTCATATATACAAATTATAAAGCATATAATTATTTTTCAATAGAGTGTAAATTATGTATATATATAAAATGATTGATAATGTAAGTTATTCTAAATCTTACATGTCAAAGGTATGCATATTTAAAATAATAATAGTCTATTATACATTTGTATCCAATTGAAACAGCGTCGGGATAGTATATATTGGAAAAACGGGATATCATCGGCGTAAGTAGCATCTTGTATCGCGCTCGCCTTACGTTCACAATTACAGTATACGCATATATTATCGATGTAATTTGGGTAGCGATACATCGGGGGACGACAAAAAGAATTGCTTGCCTTGTCGATATCGCCAGCGTCGGAGAGGTTTAACGCGGAACAATAACGCCAATCCGATGGTGGGCATCGTTCGGTTCAAGATCCTTTATGCTCAATCGGAATAATAATAAAGGGCGCGCGCGTCGCTGCCAACTTCCTATATACTCGTACGTATACATATGGTCGTTAAAGGCTAGAAGTTCGACAAGGCTGCGAGAGGTTGGGAGGGGGGTGGGGTGAAAAGAGGAAGCTTATGCAGATTATGGATCTCTCTGCTTCTCTCGCGCCTTCCGAGCCCTCTCCGCTCTCCCACCCCCCTGCATAATAAACAATCTGCGCCCGAGAGTTTATGATAGAGAGAGAGAGAGAGAGAGAAGAGAGAGAGAGACAGACAGACAGAGAAAGATAGTTATAGAGA
This sequence comes from Sycobia sp. Sy_11, assembly GCA_018907035.1. Taxonomy (NCBI): domain Eukaryota; kingdom Metazoa; phylum Arthropoda; class Insecta; order Hymenoptera; family Epichrysomallidae; genus Sycobia; species Sycobia sp. Sy_11. The sequence goes on from JACCIC010000004.1 coordinate 3,529,043, forward strand.
GAGAGAGAGAGAGAGAGAGAGAGAGAGAGAACGTGCATGCGAGTATAATATATTTGGACTGAAGGTATATAGATATATCGCAGAGCGCGACGAGTTGCATATAATTCGGCGCACTGCAGCGAGCGCTGCAATAACTTGCTCGATACGTACACGCACACAATGCGCGCGCGCGTGATTATTAGGCTATATTATAGGACGATCCTCTGTGTGTGTGTGTGTGTGTGTGTGTGTGTGTGTGTGTGTGTGTGTGTGTGTGTGTGTGTGTGTGTGTGCGTTGTGGAGGGAGCGGGGTCCGCACATGTGCGTGCATGCGTGCGTGCGTGCGTGGGTATGTGTTCGTGTGTTCGTACGCGTTCAAGCGTGGGAGGGAATGGGGGTAGGGATAGTGGGTAATTAATTTAGTCATTGCCGGGGCGCGATAAGTGAAGTTGAGAGCCTACGGTTGTTTAGGGATATATATGTATTATACACGACTACGTAAATTCATATATATATATATATATATATATATATATATATATATATATATATATATATATATATGCGCAATATCCAAGTTTCGCGAGTTCATGAGAGAGAGAGAGAGAGAGAGAGAGAGAGAGAGAGAGAGAGAGGCAGCCCTCCAAAAGGTGCGATGATTGAAATGGTGCCGCGAGCTGGAGATAATTATATAATTATATCGAATAAAGTATACCTGATATCCGGATGCTTTCAGCAATAATGTATAGTAGTTTTTGCCCTTATCTTCATTAGACGCTAACTCTATTTTTGCTTTTATATAGACTAATTTTTTTGTTATCTAAACGTTTGGTATTTAATAATATATTTAAGATAATTTTGTTCACGTAGTACTCGGTTAAGACTTTTGATGGGTGTCAATTGCAATTAACATCAGCCTACATTGTACGAAAGCATTATGAAAGTTTTCTCTAAAGCTTTAAAACAGTGATTCGAACGATTACAGGTATTCTTATTGTTCTATAAAAAAGGATTTTAGTATTTCTTCAAAATTCTCATCAATGAAACACTTGAAAAGCTTATGCAAGGAAAATGTCCACGTATCCATTCAAAATTCATTCCTTTGATCTTAAATATTAAAAAATTTACTTTGGAAAAATTCTCGTATGCTTTCGGAAAGCTTTCAGCTGCAGGATTATGAAAGAATGCTAGAATTTTTTCTGATAAAAAACAACATATGAACTATTAATTCTGAAATAATCCTTCAAAGGACTTGAGCGGAGTTCAAATGTTTTATCGTAAATCCTTTTAGAATTCTTTAACAAACTCTTTCGTTCTGTATGGGAATAACATATAATTGTTAGAATTAGACAGATTGATTAGAACTTTTTTTAACGTTATTCTCTCTTCGATTCTGATGACAAAATTAGAGGAAGACAAAATTATAGACAAAATTTTCAATTGTCATAACAAAAAATTCTTCGTTTAGATGATATAATCAGGGAGCATATTTTGTAATGAAAGCGAAAAGACTGTTCAAAGTAATATTTTGCATTAAAAATCCTTTAAAATTTTAAATTGGATTGTTGTGGTCTTTGTTTAATCGACCTTTTTTTGCATGCTATTAGTCATATTATTTCCCGTCAATTGATTTTTTACATATCTTATTGACATTATTTTTAACGCTTCCAGTTTTAAATTGTCATAGAAATTGATTATAGAAAATTATGTATTAAAATCATAATATTTTAGTGGTTTAATTAATGAATTTCTTGAAATAAAAAGTGTGAATGAAATAATTTTCTAGATTATGGAATGAACTGAATATTTTCTAAAATACTAGACTTTTTTATACTTTTAAAATTTTCTTGAATGTGTAAAAACAACCTTCGCATTAAAAACTTCAATATATGCTTTTCTCATCAAGATGTAAAAAAATATTTTGTTAATTTTATCCTATGTTGTGTGTATATATATTTAAAGTGACAGAGGAAGGATTTTTAAAAATGTCCCGGGACTTCGTGAACATTTAATACGGCCCTGTAATGGCCGAGACGACGACGTTCCGAGGTGAACGACCGAAAAGAGTAAATTTACTTTCGTAAAGTTGCAGGAGCGCGTGTTTGCAAATCGCGTAAAATCTTTCTGCGTCATTACGTTTCTATAGCATTCCTCGAGAACTGGAGAGAGAGGGGGATCTTTACAAAAAATTATGCCAATGCATATTTTTTGCGAATAATAATAAAATAAAGGATTTGTTTCCGGCGTTTGTTTATTTTTCTATAATGTATATGCGTATATAGTTTGATTATAAATATTTTGGTCGCATTTAAGTATTTTGCCGCGGAGCTTTTATAAAATTGAATGCATTTGAAAATCTGTACTGGCAATATTAATAGAGAAATATTATACTGTGAAAATATGTATTGGCCATTTGACAAGAGAACGAAAGTATTTTAAAATAAACATCATATATATCTTTTTGTTCGTTTTGCACATTTTCACAAAATACTTTGAAAAGATTATACATGAAGTTTCCAACGGTTTTATAAAACATCTTTTTCTACACACACACACACACACACATGCGCACGCGTATTTATATATATCAGGTGCACCAAGCTACATGATTTTTAAATATGTATATATCTTATTTTTCTGTGTCTGTATATAAATAAATTTCATGCTAAAAATATAACTGAAACTTGCTCAAAGTGATCACAGAGACGCATTTAACAATATATCGAAGAGCAGCTTATAAATAGCTTCGAAGTAAAAGATATAAAAATAAGAGGGACCAAATCAACGTAGAAATAATAGTAAAAATTAATGTCTGCTTATTACTTCTTCGATTTCAAAGTGAAACATGTACAATAAAAATTTATAAACTGCATAATTAATCAATCGAGTTGTAAATGAAATCGCGAGAAACCGATCGAGCAAACCCACAAGCCACTCCGATAGTCTCTTTGATGAGCTGCACGTCAGAGGGATAATCATCAGCGCGACCCAAAACTCGGACCCTATGAAAGCCGCCTATCCATTCTATAGCTGCATTGCATTAATTAAGAGCTGAAGACAGAGAGCGAGCGAGTATACTACACACACACACACACACACACACACACAATATATATATATATATATATACATATATATATATATATATATATATATATGTTTGTGTGTGTGTGTGTGTGTACATACATACATACATACATACATACATACATACATACATACATACATACATACATACATACATACATACATACATACATACATACATACATACATACATACATACATACACAGGACTTTCTTTCTCTTGCTACAATACCGTGACGAGGCAAAAATTACGTATAGCTGCGTATGTATGCTCGTCGGGCGGTCAACATCATTGGGAGGGGCTCATCGTTACTTTTTTTGCGACTATGTGTCCCGTCCCCCCCCCCCTTTCCCCAGAGCACATCGATTTCGCGCCTCGTGGATTTTTACAGGATATTGTATATATAAATATATCCGACAGAGGAGAGAGAGAGAGAGAGAGAGAGAGAGAGAGAGTTCTTATATTATCCATCCTCCCTTGGCCTTATTTTTTTCTTCTCGATTGTACATATATATAGCAGTCGGTGTCCCTGGCCCACAAGTCCGCGCAGTGTCGTCGTCCTGTTGTAGATAAGAAGAATAAGAAAACGAGGAGGAAGAAGAGGAAGAAGGTGAGGGGAAATTGAGATTTTATCGGAGAATGCGTGACGGGATTGTTCGGGGTCGGAGGTCCTTGCAAATTGTATTAGTGCGGCGAGATTCTTATCTTTTCTGTTTTCTCCTTTTTCCATTATTTTCTTTTCTATCTTCTTTTTTTTATTAATTTTAGCCTTATGATAAATTATATAAATTTACAATTTTTTTTATACTTCTTATATGCTGTATAAACATGTATTTAAGAGTTTCTTTTGTTGATATTTCTCGTTTAATTTGTGTGTGTGTGTGTGTGTGTGTGTGTGTGTGTGTGTGTGTGTCTGTGTGTTCAATAAGAGTTTCAAAACCAATAATAAAACGGCAAAAATATAATCAGCGTTCAGGTTCAAAATTCTAATTTGCTGAAAATATTTACTTTGCAAAAATGCTTTCAAAATTTCAAGGTTGAAATCATCCAAATTCTAGCTGTATAAACTTATATGAAATTCATCATAGGCTGAATAAAATTAGATCACTGTTCTAACTTTGAATCTTATCCGCGTCAGGAAAAGAAAAAGAATCCATAGGCCCCTAACAGTTTTAGCCTTCTTATATTAGGAAGCCTCGAGAAAGACGCGGAAGAATTTGTAATCCAAATAAACTTCACAAACACGGCGGCAAACATTGAGTTGGGAATATTGCAAAAAAAAGAAAGCGTCTTTTAACGAATCCCTTATGTCAGTTGCCTTTAGCAAACAAATCATAAAAGATGCTGATAATTCAGAGCCAAATGCAGGGGCGCAACAAACTTGGGTGTCGGGATGAGTGTCAAGTTAGCCAAACAGTAATAATAATTGTTATTATTTTCTTTAATTTTCATTTATATTTGTGTTTTTGTGAAAACTATTTTTTATATCTTTCTATTACATATTATTTTAACGAATTAGTTTACAAAAATGGTTAAGTGCATGAAGTACATGAATATATCGATAAAAAATTTAACATTGATTGTTTAATGAAGAAGTAAAGCGTCAGCGTGCTTTGCAATATCTCTATAGAATCAGAAATAAATTTTAACAAACAGAGATGGTTTTATAATAAAGAATTGTGGACTTGAATAAATCATTAGAACGTTTAAATTGAATGCTGTCTTCAAGATCTAATTTAAGTAAGGATAAATAAATCGATAGGAAATCCATTAAATTTAAATTTATAATTCATGAACCAAACAAAGATCCAAACCATCGTTTAAGATGTATTCAATAATAAAATACTGTTTTCAATAGAATGTAGCTGTATAATAGGTGTATATGAATTGAAGCGAACTCTAGGCAATTGTTCATTCTTTTTACAAGGGCCTGGCAATGATTTATGCTTATAGTTAAACGTAGAAATATGCATGTTGTCTAATTTGGAAAGCTGCAAATGCCGAGACTTTTAGAAATTATTTTTTCCCAAACTAAAGATTAAAATTTATAGGGAAATAAAAGAAAGAAAACGTGTTTAGGAGATATTCGTAATAATGGGTTCTACACCGCCGAAAAACATAATACATTTCAAAATCATATATGAATTAATGTTTTTTATTATTAACTATAAAGAACTCACGCATTATATTGCGATTCTTTATTATTTCGTCTCTATGGACATCAGAAATTGATGCTAAATTTGCCCTTTTATATATATATATATATATATATATATATATATATATATATATATATATATATACACCTAGAGTAGATAAGCCTTGGAACTCAGCTTGAGCTGTTAAATGTACCTACATTGGATACTTCATCACAAACTTGGACTGCGCACTCGACCGCGGGGCGCGCGACACTCGTGTACTGCCAGTAGAAGACTGGCCAAGAGCCATCGTGCGGCCGCTAGGCGAGGAAATGCCGAATCGGGCTTCGGCTTATAGGAAGTTGAACCCTTCAAGAGCCGTTCGGCATTTTAATGAGGAAATGGACATTTAAGTTTACTCGTGTATGTGTGCGTGTACTTATATTTGACACCATGTGACAATAGCAAGTACATAAATGTGTGTAGGTGTACATTGGTTGGGTGTATGTGCGCGTAGAAGTTGAACTATATATATACTCATCTATATGCGGGAATCACTTGCAGATTAACGATTGGCCATCATTCGGGCTTCCGTTTGACCGATTTTGGAAAGAGCCGGAGAAGGAGCAAAGGTCGGGAATGAATGAACTATCGTCCTAAAAATTAAAGATACCTGTCTGTAGGCAGATATATATATGTATATATATGTATGTATGTGTATATATATATATATATATATATATATATATATATATATATATATAGATGTATACGTGTGCATGAATGTGTGTATAGATATTAGAAATTTGCATCGTGTAATTTAATTATTATTCAATAAATCTTAGCGGACGTATTGTAAATAAGTTTACGCTGATTACTTCGATTCTATATACTGTATACTGATTAAACGCTGATTACTCGCCGAAACATTGGATTTTATGCTTCTTGATTTTATATTTTTTCGCATCGGTAATAAACCACACGTACGTAATGAAACCTTGATGCTTAGAACTCGAGTTTTAACACTGTTTTTTTAAATTTTTTGTCTCTCCTATTTCTTCTAACTTTCCCGATGTGAAAGTATAATAACATGCGCTACGGTGGCGAAAAATCGAATTTCAACTATAATTATGCGCCTAAATTCGATGATTTAAACGGTACGAGGTAATAACGATCGTAAATTGGTTGAATGTAAGCATGTATATACGAGCAAGGAAACAGTTACATAGAGGCTAATAAAAAGTAATATGCTCGGCATTTACAAGGATAAAGAAAATGAAAGTTGGTGGCCCAGTTTAATGAAGCAATTGCTTTATGACGGGGAGCTTATACGATACGTAATTAAAAATTAAAAGACGTATTTTTAAGAAATTGCGATTTGCTGCTTAGAACCATTTGAAACAACTTTAAACTCGTTCGATGTAGCGTTAAAAATGTAAAAAATTGGAGAAAAAATTTGAATATTAATTCGAATTTAATACTTATTAATGTGGCATTGTCTAATTATAGCGTCATAGAGTAAAATTTCTAATCTCATTTATTTATCATCATCTTACAAACTGTACACTAAATCATCTAAATGTTAGAGTCGGATTTCGAAACAAAGGGAAAAGATAGACAAGTATAATATTATAATAAAAAATAAATACTAATAATTAACAAATACCTTGAAAATAATGCACGAATGGAAAAAATACGACGTAATAACAGGAAACAAAGAAACAAAACTAATGTTGAGCAACGAAAATTTGAAAATTGCACCACAAATATTGTCAGCTCGCTTCCATTCTATTTCTCAAACTGCGAGTTAAAGCTAACATTTCTTATTTATATACGCTATATAATATCTACGTTTTAAATATACATGTATGTACATTAAATTAAGATTATATATATATATATATATATATATATATATATATGTGCATATATGTATGTGTGTATGTGGGTGTGTGTACTATCTGCTATTCAGTAATATTATTTTTTAATTTGTTTTAATATATTGCAGATTTATTAATATTCTTTCACTGATTACTGAATGTAAATATCAGTTTATAAATCTGCTTTGTTCATTGTTCCCCTATTTACAAATGTAAATCAGACGAAAATTATTGATCAAAGTACTATCTAATCCAAATTTTACAACTACTTCAACAATAATGAAAGCTTCGAATTCGAATAAATAAAAAATCGAAATTATGTAAGTAAATTATTATAATTATTAATTGATGTATACAGATTATAAGTTCACATTTTTTAAAATCTAAATAGGTATGCTTTTTAGAAAACCAGTAATCATTAAAAATACAAAATAAATTTTCCATGTGTATACTATGTACTGATGTTTTGTCATATTTACGTTCTTAGATTATATATTTTTAGTCGTCAAAAGATATTTCCCATGGTTACGTTTCAAATGGTGAATAAAGGTACCGATGCCGTATTTTTCCTATAATTTTTAATAATAATAAAATTTATTTTAACCCAGTGCACAAAGATCTGAAAAATATTTATAAATTATTCATGGTATTGGTAATATTGCTCAAAGTATAATATTATATGAGCATATGAATAAGAGATTTCCACTTATAGCTTTTGAATGTAAAGTTTTCAACAAGAAGAATTCGATTTAGACAAGATATAGTTTCCAATATCAACATAAATTAAACTTTAATAAATTTGTACATTTATACAAGTCAAAGCTTTGTCGTTTATGAAAAGAAGAAATTTTCCAGAATTCGCAGAAAGCGAACTCTTGTATTGTATGCAGAAAAATAATATTCGAAAATTCTATATATATGTATATTATACATATAAGTGCGAAAATAGATAAGATACATTCATTTTTTATATGTGACGTTTAATGCAATAATTGGGTAGGGTAAAATAAAATAACTAAATAATTGATTATTTAATATTATTAAATATTGATTAGCGTTTTAATAATTTAACAAGAATGTTGAACTATCTGATCTTTATAGTGATGTCTAATTCTTTATAGGGCTGTTTTAGAGGAGTTACAAAGTTACACGGCAAGTTATTATTAATTACACAAACCCAGAAAACATTTTTTCAAAAATAAATTTTACAACAACTCATACAATATTTCCCATTCAATAAATTCAAAGCCGCGATCAGCATGGCTGATAATTGCTATTTTAGTTTACGTTTTCCAGATATTCTAATCTAAGAGACCAGATATGAATATTTTAAAAATTCACCAAAGATTTATTTATCTCCATAGCAATTTTAAATAAAATTTAATCTAAGTAAATTTTTTTCTAATTTTTCTAATTTCAAGTAAATTTTTTTGTCGGTCTATATCATATTTACTTCTGTATAGAAAGCAATTATATAATTTCTTGTACGTACTTTATAGGATTATGTTAACTAAATAGGATCATTATTTAACAAGATTATTTTCCCTAGGCCTTAGTTTTTTTTTTATTAAAGCTCTTAAAACTACTAAAGTTTATTATATTACTATGCGTTTAGTATAGAATTGCAGCAAAATTTTGCGAAATGTCATGAAAAATATTTCTAGCCATATATATTATTGTTGTAGTTAAAAAATAATAAAAATTATGATTACATATAGAAGAGAAACAACTATTTATAATAGTACACGAAGATGTAGATTATTCTATTCCAGGAATGTTATGCAAGAGAAAACAAAATTCAATGCTATAACATTGCGTATGAATTTTTTTTAACTTGACAGATACGGGTTCCTTTAAACGTACTTATTTTTGTGCGCGCTATATAAAATGCAACTGATAAAAAATTTCATTGAGACTCGTTGAAATGTTTAATTGCCAAGCTAACTTCAACGACTGAAAAACCATCGAGTAAAAATCTTTATCCAATCACATCCGTTTCTTCAAAACTCATACCCGAATTCCAAAACGTCCACGGATATTACACTCCCTTCACTTACCTACCCACCACCTTTCCCACGCGCCACCGATCGATAAAACAAGGAGCTGGCCCCGGTGCAGCCACCCGCGCGCGCGGGCGCAAGCGACCGCGAGTTATGGGCTCCGAATGTCTATTAATGAATTCCTTGGGAGGTGCGCGCCTGCTGGCACGGTGCCGGTAAGGGCGGGTGAGGGGGAGGGCGAGATTAATTTTCGGGATATGGCACGCGAGCGGGGCAACGATTAGAACCTATATAGGTATATACATATATGAGATTGTCGGGGACACCGCCCCCGCACTCCGCGGCGCCGGCTGACATTTCGCGCGGATTCGCCGTGTGCGGCGTATGTGGGGGGAGAGGCGGGTCCTGCAGCCAAGTTCTGCGGCTCTATCCATATTAGGAGGTAGTGATCGATTGCTGACCGATCGTTATAGTCGCTAAAGGAACTTAGTTCTGTCTTAGGAATAATTGGCGAAAAAATGGATGATTCGGTTGGGTGTCCGCAATGGGTGAGATAAGTAGTAAAGGTATGGAATTTGAAAGGCGGGCTACAATGAGAATAGACTTATCATAGTATAGACAGACCTTGGGTGCATAGACATTATTAGTTTAAGTAAACTTTTAATCAAATTGTTATGATTTTTTAAAATATTTAAAACTTAACAGCCTGCATTTATTATCGATATTTGGTCGCAAATATGTATTACAAAAATGTCAAACTATAAAACGATCTTTATGAAAATTATAAATCTGATGAAATTATTGATTATTTCACAAATTTTCTCTTTCTCATATAATTAGTAGATGGTTTAGCATCAAGGTAAAAGAGGACTTATATAGTAAATATGTTAAAGATGAAATTTCTTAATATGCATTATGAAGCTAAGATAATCGAATATGCTATCAAGTAGAATCGAACTTTTCAGATAAAATAATCTGTGTACCACAAATTAATAGTTTCCTTTATTAAAAGCTTTACTTAATATATATATATATATAAATACATTACATTTTTCCACATGAATCTCAAAAATGATTGAGAAACAACATTTTTATGAAAGTTGCAGAGACAATAATTTCGAAACTCCGCTATCAAATGTGTCTGTTACAGATGTTCAGGATCTTTCATATTTCTTTCATGAACTAGGAAAGCATTGAGCTAAATAAATAAATCTTTCTAATTCAATTTGTTTACCTTTATATTAATGATCGATGGAGGAATATTTGAAAAATCCTTAAAACCAAGACTTGATGAATCGATTTTAAACTTCGCGCTCAGCAGTTGAACAAAGCTAAGAAATTGAACCTGAGCCGAAAAAGCGTCCAACCTTGCTAATAGTATTATTGCCTTATTGAATTCTGAATATATTTTTGTTTTATTATAAAGAAAGTCACGAAGCAAGAAAGGACGAGAGAAAGCGGAAAGTGAAAAAAGAAAGACGTGAACTGAGGGAACTCGGAGTAGAGAAAAGCTCTTTCAAAACTCGAAGTCGAGAATATATATATATATATATATATATATATATATATATATATAGCATTAGTTTTTCGAATACACATATTCTTAATAAAACAGAGCAGAAAGCTGATAATCGTTGTTTGAAAGAGGTCAGCATCTTTAAATGCAGCCGTTCGTTTATTTCCCATTATCAATTTCGAGTTCACTACTATTTATAGATAAATATTTATATCCCTGTCTACATATGTATAGAAAATTATATATATATATAGAAACCTTGACCAGTTGGCCTTTCTCCCATTTCTTCCCTATTCTCAGTTATACGCTTCTTCTTATATACGTATCTATTTAGTAGTCCGTAAGCTTCCATCCAAGTTTGCCAATTGACTTCGGACTTCAATGGGCGGTGGACGGGGAGGGGTACGAGGGTGGACTGCTTGTTTACATTCACCATGAGAGCCGTGTGCCTCTTCGTTCATTTTTCCTGCCTCACCATAGCCGTTCTTTAGTCAATAGAGTATACTGTGTCGTATAAAGAGGCGAGAGTATCGGTAACAGATACATGCTCGCGCATGCGCATAGCTCAGTCTTTATTTCGGGACGACTTTTCGAGAGATAGGAAAAACGGCCCAAGATGCTTTGAACCACAGGAAAAGGTAAGATGGATATATGATGGCGAATACAATAGCTCTCATTCAGCCAAAAGTTTTTTCTGCCCCTTTGAAGTATTTGGTTTCTTTGCTTCTTAGAGAGCATCTTCTCTCGACGTAGCTTTCCCTTTTCGCCGAAAGTTTACCTCGTTAATTTAACGGATTATCATTGTGAAGATTCACCGTAACTTTAGGTGAAAACTTTAATTCCGTTTGCGTGCATTTCTTAATAAAAACAGCCAATTACTATTCAAATAGATACTTAATTAAGGACTGAGAATTTTCTCCAAATCTTGAACCTTGGATATCAAAAAGATTACGACCCACTTTTATAAAACTGTTCAACATGCATAATTTTTAGACAGTTCGATCAAATCAAACCGCTGAAATGTTTCAACTGTTTGAATAGTTCGATCAGCTTGTGTAGTTCGATCATCTCAAGGCACTGTTGTGTAATGATAGTTTAATCCAAATAATCCTAATGAGTTATACGCTACACTTTAAGTTTTAATTATATCAACCATTTGTATAAAAGAAGCTTTTCGAAGAATCTTACGCAATAGAAGCTTTTATATTTTCTGTAGAAAAATTCAGTTTTTACATAGAAAGAATTCACCTTAGACCACATCTAAAATTATCACTCGAGAGAGGCGAAAGAATCATGTGGATCTGACACATAGGTATATCATCAAAAATCTGTATAGTTACAAAAGGTATGTCTCGTTCAAAGAAATGTAGATATAAAAAGGAAAATGTTCAATAGAAATGTGAGCTTACTACTTCGAAGCTTGCATACATGCAACTTTCTATTCAAACGTATGGTGATGTGTGGTACAAGAGAGAAAATCTGAAGACCAAAAGTGAAAGATATATAGAGAATGATAATATACAGATGGAAAATGCAAAAAACAAATACATATATATATATATATATATATATATATCTATATATATATATATCTATATATATGCTTTAATAGTTCGAACAAATGGTTCAAACCAAAGCTCCAGGCCTGCTATAATTTGAAGAATGAAATGAAGAAGGTATGATGAAAAGTCACATAAATAAAGAATATAGCTATCAAATTTTAGAAAGTATAGACAGGAAGAAAGTTAGAGGAATTCAGAGGGAAAGAAAATATCTAATAAGGTTTATGCTGAGGAAGGGGGCAACGAGCATTCATACGCCACTCGAGTGCTTTTAAGCCCGGAGGTGATTTACCTAACTTTCTTTATATATATGTGTGGGTGTGTCTTCGTTAGATTACTGCCCAAGAATCTGTATATATGTGTATATGAAATTCTTGTTAGTTTTAGAGATTCCTCTGCGCGTCCTCTATGATTTTCATTTTCCATTTTTTATTTCTTTTTTCTACCTCGATAGCTGTCTATTAATATTATTTTAATCATTTTAAATATCCTTTATGAATATGAAAGATATTATGAATTTTTAGTTGAACTATATATCCGGGGACATATATATATATATATATATATATATATATATATATATATATATATGTATATTTCCATTTTAATTCTATAGGGAAATTGACATCAATCCGGATTACGAGGGTTTACTCCGTTAAAAGTGACATTAAATTTTCGATGCATATGGAATCAACGTTTTCAATGCGTCCATTGCTCGCAACATACTCTATCTCTCTCTCTCTACACACACACACACACACACACACACACACACACACACACACACACACACACACACATCGCCGTCAACAAGACAGTTAACATATAATTTGATGTCACTGATTCTTGAGCGATCGGACTGAACAACAAAAAAAGAAAAATTTTTAAAAAACACCTCATATATATATATATATATATATATATATATATATATATATATATGAGGATTATAAAATACTGGGAGAAATAATTCGTATATAAATATATATTATGTAGAATGTTATATTTCCAAATTATATGTACATATATATATGTATATATATATATATATATATATATATATATATATATATATATAAATATTTATTTATATTAAGAGAACGAATTAAAACCCGATTGAGGCGAGAGACATTAGTAAGGAAATCCTGCGTAATGTCAAGCTTGAAATTAGGCAGAGGGTCTTGGCGAAACGTCGGGAAACTGTCAGTGACGTTCTCGCATAATCAATTACTCGCGACGGCGCGGCGCTTAGTTCGCGTATACCTGCGCGAACGAGAATCAGGTCTTCGTCCTACACTTAATCGTGTACGGGTAACTTATATAATTGTAACAGCTGTATTATTATATATAAGTTATACGTCACACGATAACGGCGCTACTCGAAACATAAATTCGCTTTATACGTATTTTTATTAGTCACTTATTTTTCAACCGTTGATCATTCATTATATTAATAAGATTTCTAAGTACGTCTTATAGTATAAATGTACTTCATCGTCATAGAATTCACGGCGTACGAAATTGAAATATAGTCATCAATTTGCGATAAATAAGAATTATATAAATTAAGAATATTCTCATAAATATATAACTGAAGCCAATTTTCAGCTTTTTTGTAAGAAAAAACAATTCATTTTAAACAAAGGAATCCACTCCTTTTTGTGAATAGCAATATAATTCAATTAATGTTTTACAATAATATTAAACAAATCTTGAAAAAATTTTTAAATTTTTTTAATCAAGAAAATTTCATGTTTTTTGTCTCCAAAATCGTTGAGTCGAAGAGATTTTGGTAAAATAATTGCAAAAATGAGTTTATTCATTTTTCTGAACGGAATCCTATATATAAGGCTCATTCAAAATTCCAAATTAAAAAAAAGTTTATATCTTTAAATGACTGTCGCAATGTTCCTATTGACGAAAATGTCAAAAGGAAGTTTTCGACTAACTCTGAACGTGCTCGTGAATGTGTTAATAACAAGATGTAAATGAGTTTCAAATCAAAATATTTGTCAGTTCTTTTGCGATTGAAAATTGAAAGTAGTGTAAATTCTTTACCATCTATATATAGATCGATTCCCTTAGAAAAGAGCTTCGAGTTTCTTTATGGATAATTCTTTATGAGGGCTTACGATAATGTACATATAATAAGATCTTAATTCTGAAGCGTACTTTTGTGTACATTAACCGTAAGTATACTATATGTATACTCGTATGTATTACTAGTTTATCATCAGTTTATTGTAAATAATTACACAAAGTTCGAAACAGTTATAAGTTTTTATGACGTTTCACAAGAAATTTATTTATAATTTTATTATAGCAGTTCTCCGAATAAAATAATTCTCAAACTAATAAATATTTGCCTAAATTCCCTGAGGAGCAACCGCCGCGCGACTCAAAAAGTCAGAGATTCCAGATCCGGAAAGTTTTGGTTAGGGTGGCAGTCAGATTGTACTTAACTACAATAAAATTAATTTCAATTTAATATATCAGATTTTACATTACAGGATCTACGGAGATGATTGAAAGTATAGAAGTATAATAAAATCTGACTAAAATTATAATTATAGCAGTTTATGAAAAAGACTTTAACATCGAGAAAAATATTTATAAGTTTATTTATAAATAGGTCGACGTAAATATAGATTAAATAATTTCAAAATCCCTATCAAATATTCATTTTTCTTCTGCATCCTTTTCAATTTCCGAACAGTCAAGTGTTTATAAAGCCATGTCTGCCGTCGGTCGCTCACGATCAGATTCGTTTTAATTTAACTCTCGTAATATCCACCTGAGATACCCAGAGCGCGGCTAATTTCGCCTCGGCTGTCTCCCATAATCCTCGAATTAATCGAAAAGTCAAGCTCCCAGCCGTATCGAGCCAATTACC
Source organism: Sycobia sp. Sy_11 (assembly GCA_018907035.1). NCBI lineage: Eukaryota > Metazoa > Arthropoda > Insecta > Hymenoptera > Epichrysomallidae > Sycobia > Sycobia sp. Sy_11. The sequence continues at coordinate 3,544,099 of JACCIC010000004.1, forward strand.
CACTCGAGATGATGTACGTACATGTAGATATATATCTAATTCGTAAATTTCACCGCGATGTTTTTGAGAAACACCCCCCTCCCCCGTCAGTGTGCGTTTGCTCAGGCTGCTCGACGAAATTTCCGCGCGCGACTCTTATCTCTCTTTCTTTCTCGAAAAGCGCTCTTCAAAAAACAAGAGGTTAAATACTCGAGCGGCGCCCTGCGTGGCTCCTTGCTCTCGCTGGTGTGTATATATACTTGTACTACCTACAAATAAATCTAGCGATAGTGAGAGGGAGAGAGAGAGAGAGAGAGAGAGAGCGAGAGAATGAGCCGCAAGCTCGCGTGCCACCGGGGAAACAAAGGGAATAAGAGGGATGAAAGTATATAGGAGTAGGGAAATGAAGAGGAATATGAAGAGAGGGACTGAGCCGAGACGTGCACGCTGCAAAGCGATATCCAGAAACGAGTGCTGCAATATATATATATATAACGACCGCAGAGGGACCTCGTCATCATCTTCGTTGCGAAGAGCGGGTCGAAGGGGCGAGCGCAACGTAGATCAACCCATTGAACGTTCTCTTGCCTTAGAGCATATACTACTGGAGAAAGCCAACAGATCAGAAAGTTGTGTTCAGCGTAAGTGAGTAACAAAATCTAGGTACCTTTTGTATCTCTTTCGCACGAAGCTCTCGATTGTATTTAAAAACAGATTCAAACACACGCTGGACAAACAAGGAACCCAACTTGTACAAGCCTTATACTTATCTGACGCAGACACTCAGTTTCATATATAATCATTAAGAACTTATTTATCTACAATTTATTTTTTATTTATTTTATACTGTGTTGAAAATTAATATAAAATGTTAACAAAATGTATAAAACCATATTGTAGATTACAAAATAATGATCAACAATGGAAAGTACTGTTTTCGTAGGTTAATTTAATTTTTTCAATTTAAGGGCTAAACTTTACTTAAGGGCTAAACTTACCTTTGAGTTATTTTTTTTTTTAAGTTCGATAATTTGTATGTGAATTTAATTTGTTAAGAGCATAGTTTTTGCCAAAATTAACAAATATCTAAACCTTACAAAATAATGAAAAATAAATCATCATATTATAGTTTCTTTTAGTTAAGAATTTTTACATCTTAGAAAAAAAGCCACGCTTTTTTTAACATAGGATACTTCCTCTCATACACACACACACACACACACACACACACACACACACACACACACACACATATATATATATATATATATATATATATATATATTTCATCCAAGCCCGGAGCGGCGGCATAAATAAAAGTGACAAAAGGAATACTGGAAATGTCGAGAGGATTGTCGCCGATGATGATAATAATGAAGAGGAGAGTTGACGGCGGGGGGAGGGTGTAAAAGATCAGGCGCCAAGGGGAAGGAGGACGTGGGGGAGAGGCCCTCGTCAAATTAATCTTCAAAGACTCCCCGTCCGAGTCCGCCGAGAATTCGTCCTCTCGTCTCCACGTGCTTTTATGTCGGGCCAAATTTCTCGCTTTCTTTCTCTCGCGCCTCGTTGCGTTTTCCTGCCACCATCAGCGGTGCGGAAAAAAGGAAGAGTGGTATATATATAGTGTAAGAGAGATAGGAGGAAAAGAGAAAAATGAAACAAGACCAGAAAACTGCAGAAGGAACACAGAAGATAGAATATTAAGGTAGGAAGCAAAGCGGGCAAGGTAGACAAAAGACACAACTTATTCCCTTTTCTGAGAGTTCGGCACATAGCCTTTCAGATATATACATCTACATAACGTATTTCTAAACGTATTCTGATTAGAGTCTTGTGAGAACTTGATTCGTTAAATAGGATTTTTAAGCGAAAATCTTGTAAGATTCGTATTCGGGAAAGTTTTACATTTGGGAATCGCATGTGGTGTGAGTGCATCAGAAAGTGATACAAGTATCTTATTCAAATTCAGTAAGTTAGTGTTAAATTAATTTAGTAATAAAATACTTATTAATAAATAGATATTGTATTAAAACGTACGTTAATATATGACAAATTTGATATTATTTCAATTCTAATAAAAATTTTAATTGATTTGTAGTTTTTAATTATATTTATTCATGCGTTGAATCAATAGTAGCGTATAATTTTTTTTCGTTACTTCAGCATATGTAATTCACGTGCAATTTATAGAAATTTTCCACACTGTGGGAAAATCTGGTCGGAGCTGAATGAGTTTATTATATATAAAAATGATGTAAGAATAGCAGATTCGGATGTAAATACGTCCTATAAGAAAATAAATATGTCCTATAAGAAAATTTCTATACGGCAAAATCTCTTTCAAATAATAGACCCTTGGAGCCTATTCTCCATATTTTTCGCGAGAGTCAAAGCAGACTGATGCTATTCACGTATGGTCCCGGGAGTCTTGCTTTTCCTTATATATATATATATATATATATATATATATATATATATATATATATATATATATAGATACAAGGGACACCATAAACCATGCTTATCCCGTGGCAAGCAACCGAGCGCAGGAACAAGAGTTATATATAGATATGGTTATAAAGAGGGATAGACCCACGAACGGGAGATCCATGGTAGATTCCTCAAGAATTAATTAGAACAAATTAGATTCCTCTCTGTTAAAAGGAGGTATCATCAATCTGAGGGCTATTACTGACGGAGATAGAGAGAGAGAGAGAGAGAGAGAGAGGGGGGAGCTATCGCGTTGCATTGATCCCTCTTTTGGAGTATAGCGGCTCCGGGCGTTCTTTATGTGCGCGCGAGTGCGTTGAGCGCGTGACCGCGCGAGGAAAGAATTCCGATTATACGCGGCCGGTGCGGGCTTTCGCAGCAGCGCGGGCGTCTTTTATATATTTCGCCTCGCGCGCGCCGCGCCGGTCGTCGCGGCTTGCCTCGCGCGGCTGCCCCCGCGAAGTGGCGTGGGAGGGGCTTTTAAAACGGATATAGACTCGCTCGGCTCGGCTGGAGAGGACTTTAAATTTTATTGTTCGCGACGAATTGCGTCGGAGGGATGGCGGGACGGGAGGAGCGGGGAGGTGGCTCGCCGCCCGCGGTCCGCGTTCGAGCGGAAAGCGCGACAATTCCTTATTCGACTTGGTAATTCGTTATATAGCATCAAAAAGTTCTCTCCGCGAGGTATATACTATATATACTTTCGTGGATATTTGGATAAACATTTATTCGAACTCGAATTAAGTTTTCTTCGTGCTCGGGGGAACTTTCCATTCGATGCGAAATTGTCAGGTTTCAAATAAATTATATTTTAAAGAAGGTCAAATATTTCAAATGCATTTCTCTAATAAATTGAGGTTATACTACTTTTTCAATATTTTCCTAAGATCTTCTTGAGTTTCACACTTATACATTAACGATAGTTTAAATTCTTAATAAAAGAATTACTAATTTTAAAATCAGTCATGATTACATCGGATAAATAAATGTAATCTTTCGTAAACGTAATCTTTCTATAAGTCATATAATAATAAAATGAGATTAATCGATAATAATAAATAGGCTGAATAAGCAGAAGTATTTTAATTATTAATTTTAACCAATATGTATATAAATTTACATATATCTATACATATTAAAAATTTATTATTAAATATTTCAGTTAGACAAGAAGAATAATTTGGTATACGGCCAAATGGCTAAATTTGATTAAAGTGCATTGTTCAAGCAGACTTTACTTACAATCTGTCAGCGAAGGATATTCCATGTTCACATTCTGGGCGAGCGATATCCGATGTAAAACCTTTTTTCTATCTCTCTTTCTATCTCTCTCTCTCCCTCAGCCTCTCACTTTCGAGAGAGTAGCTTCGAGCGATGCGTCTATATGAAAAATTTCGGTGGGATTGCACACGGCCGAGTACTCAAACATACAATGATCCGCGTTCCGAGTAGCTACTCTCTTCACCCTCGCACCGTCCCTCACTCCATCCTTGCACTTGGCTTTTACTCGCTCGTTTTATGCACAAAAAGTTTTTGTTGGAATTCGGAACTTTCGACTTTAACTTCTGGTATAATAATGCTTCTGCTTAAATCTTTCCTCTTTTCGATTATTCTTCTTTAATAACTTATCAATGTGAATGTATAGATTATTTTTATGATAATTTATAAGAAGAATAAGAATTCCTTTATAATTATTCAAAATATGACTCTAATAATTATTCTCTTTAATTAAAAATTTTAGCACTAGATGACGCCTACGTATATGTGGCGGAAACAGTAAACTCCCGATTAAACGGTCTATGCTCAATGGAAACACAGTAGATCTCTTAAAAAATATCAGTTTCACGAGCGGTAAACTGATCAGTTTAATACACCACCATTATAATGATAAGACTTTTCTACAAATTTTATAAATTAGTTTCACATTTATTACGTTTGACTGTTATATTTGTAATTGAACACTATACTATTTTTCAAAAATTTCAAAAAGACAAGTATCGTAGCAGAGTTTGCGTAGTTATTTTGTAAAAAGTGAAAAAGAAAAATCAATCTGTCAAATATTTTCAAAGATACGGCTTATGTTTGCAATAATTTAACACTATTGTTCCAGTAACTGACAGAAAATTTACTAATGTGTGATAATAGGATAGGCCACGAGTTCATATTATTTTAAACCGCCTATAAAATTTTCAATTGATTTAGCAATTTTTATGTATGAATCAAGCTTATCGAGATTTCACTAAAATGTTAATACCATGGCAACAGTAGGCAACAAAATCAGTAAGAACAACAATGAACAACAAACAGTATGAATAAAAATCAATTCATTTATCTATTATCCAGATTATATAAATCAACGGTTCGAACATATTTATATGCTTCATCATGACTTCTTGTTTTAGTTAAAACAATCGGCTGAAAAATATCTTCAGTTTGGAAATTTTTTTTTAATTTAAAAAAATAGTTGCCCAAGAATTTATTTTTTTGTGCATTGATTTTTTATTTTGTTTTTTTTTTCACTAAATTATCTCTCTAACGATTATCATTATACATTAATTATATCAGTAATTCTATTTATATATATATATATATATATATATATATATATATATATATATATATATGATTTAACTTTCCATTTAGAGATTAGAAGCAGTTTTCCCGGGACTTTTATCGAAAAAGTCTCAGCTTAACTTAATTATTCAATTGAATAAATGAATAAGGCTAATAATTTCATGAGCCGCAAATTTTCAATATTTGGAGCAAAGAGAATATTAAATATCGAGCTTATATTGAAATTCATGCAACCTTTATCATTCTGCAGTTGTTTTGTACGTTTATAAATTTTATAAATTTGTCAATTTCATCCAGCAATGACCCATATATAGAGCTATAATATATGGCACCGATGAAATAAGCGCAAGGCAGATAAGTTTTCAATTACAGTGCGAAAATATAATCGCATTGCAGCAAGGTTTAACAGTTTAGAAAGAGATTAATTCGACAATAATAAATACGTAATTTTTTCTTTTTTTGATAATTTCATCCAGATCTACTGTAATATAGGCACGCTTTTGTAAAGGGACAGTGTATAATTGAGAAAAATTGACTTTAGTATATGAAATATAGTAACGTACATTCGATCGAAGTCTCTCCCTTTTGTATATAAATAAGATCGGGTCGACCGCTGCGTGTTCCTGATTTTATTATCCCCCCTTCCTCCTACCCACCCCAATCTAATGTCTATACCTTCTTGTTTCGAGACGATAATCATTTATTCCTGGGAGCTTTCGGCCGTTTGATTAATGACGAGGAGTATATATAAAAGGTCCCCTCTATTTGATTGGACGGAATCCGCAGAAGGCACGGCGACGCCGACGTCGCCGACGACGCTCGCCACTCGAGTCCCGCGGGGATATCCAAGTAATATTGCAAGAAAAGAAATTTCATTATTATGCGAGCGATTTCGCTTTGGTCTTAATATATGTGTACATTGTTTTTTCCGTTCGTAACGCTTTATGGAAACAAACTTTATCCTTTTCTACATATGTAAAGTATATTGAGTAACGTTAATTAAATATATATATATATATATATATATATATATATATATATATATAGATATATCATATCGCAATCTGTTATATTTGTATATCAAGTAAATTTGGTCCAAAATGAAACAACTGCTGCGGTTTGTTTTCCAGAGACATAAAAACAGGAAAAGGCATGGGGCCTATATTTATATATCTCGAGTAGATGAATAGACTCTGCATTTCGGTTATTGTATGTACCGTTTCAAACATATATATATATATATATATATATATATATATATATATATATATATATATATATAAGAACAAGTCATGGAAAAGGACGTGGAGCTTAACCATTCACATAGACATGTAATATAAATGTTAAAATAGAAAGTACATCGCTTAATAATTTATGAAGTACGAAGGCTGCATGTGCATGTACGTCGCATGATGAACGTACGTCAAAGCAAAATTATTCTTTTTCGTACAAGAGCGCGTAAAACGTGTACTTTAGACTCAACTAAAGGATGCTATCGAGCACATTGTTCTCCTATAGATTTTATATATTATGCAGAAGCAGTTGAGACCAGGACGTTGTCCAAAGCTCGAGTTACCTTCTATTTTTATTTTTGTAAATTACTTCGCGCTAATGTTACGCTCTATTTGTAGAAATGATTGGTTCGTTTTAGTATAATACTTATGGGTTAAATTTTGTGTTTTATGCTTGGCTTAGATATAAGTAATTTCTGTGAAATATTTTTTCTAGGGTGCATATAATTCGTATATTATTTCGTTATGTAGTGGACGTAAAATAGGAGAAAACAGTTTATGCTTTACGAGCGTAAAGTTATATGTTACACACAGTAAGAGTAAAGGTTAATTTTATATCCTAAAGATTAAAATTACTATCTTAAGTTAATCAAATAATTTTATTTAGTTAATATAATTATTATATTTAATAGTATCAATCTTTCTAATAATTTTTTTAAATAAACTATTTTATAACTTTAAAGTGAGCATTGAAGTTGTTTTTTGTCATTCGATACTCTTGTCAGCAAATTTTTCATTCACCACTCGCAGCTTGCATGCACTTGTATATGCATTACTCAATAAGTCCATCATATATATTCAATCTAGCTTTTGGACACTTTTGACATTTCATAGAGAGTATTAGAGATCGAGAGAAAGAGACACAGCGGCTGCTAATAACGATCGAGTTATAAGAGTCTGAGGGGGTTGGGCTTTAAAAATATTCATCAGCCCGGAACTCGATCGACGCGAACAGCCTTCCGCACAGAGCACAAAACAACACATCGAGAGTCTCGTTCATCCCGTCACTGTTCGAATTTAAGCCACCATGATTTATCCTCTATAGAGAAGGGCAGGAGTTGGGCGGGAGTGGAGGGGGGGGGGAGTGGGAGGCTTCGAGCGAATTACCCTTAACACCGGGTTGTCAGTTAGCTCGCGAGTCATATCGCGACGTGGGTGACTGGTATATAGACTTGTGGTGCGATGGGGAGGGGAGGACGAGGAGAAGAGCTCATAACCCGTCAGGAGGGCTCGCGTTAAAGAGTTCCGGGCCGCTGGGAGAATCGATGGCGTTCGTGCGATCCGTCAGTCCCTTGTCGTTTCCCCCCCCCCCTAACTCTCGTGAACTTTTACCCGCAGTGCAGCGGGGCAATTCAAAGGCGCGCGCGCGCGCGCGCGGGCTTTTTCTCCGACCGCCCCCCTAATTGGATGAACCTCCCTCCCCTCCTCCGCACGACTCGCTCGGACGTCATTCGCGGCAGCGAGTGCATATATATGGCGAAGCTTCGCTCATCCTTGCAGTGCGCGTGTGATTCCTTCCACGTTTTACATATAATATATATATGTGTGTGTACGGGTCTTTGCCGGCACGAGTGTGGGGCGAGGGGAGAGACCGTGGGGGGGGGGGCAATCTGCAATCTGTAAGGGCCGAGAACGCATCGCCGACGCTCAATGACGGCGGTCTAGCCCTTTTCAGTCCGTTTCGAGTTGCCGTTGCCACCCCCGCGTCGTTGTCGCGTCTTTCTTTTTTGCCACTTCTACACCCCTTTCTCCCTTTTTTCATATCTCTCGTATCTCTCCCATCTTTCTCTCTTTTTCTATCGCTCTTGGCCACAGCACGCTGCTGTTCCTCGGCTTATTTTTTTTCGACGGAGCGCCGTCGAATCAAATTCGCGCGTATATATGGAAATCGCGCACCTTTATATACGGCTCTAATTCACGCGGGAACGCGAAAAATTCAATTCGCCGGTCGATCGCTCTGTGATTTCCGTGGCTCTTTGCGATATAGGGGAGAGTTAGAGACGCGGGGAGGAGACTGGCGTTGACGGACATATAGAGGGATATAGAAGCTATGGAAGCACATTAGAACATTTGCAAGGTGACTAATGGCGTTTTAGGATATGTAGTTTAGCACGATCTAATATGTAATTAAATTATTTATGAGAAAACAAAAATAGTACAAAATGCTTGAATGTGTCAATAATTCCTTACTACTTTTCACGGGCTTAAGAACAAATTAATCTATTATAAACTTTGAAAGTATATTTACCTGTGGTCTGCTTTCTTCTTTCACTTTTTGCGCATTCATTCTCTTATAAATTAAATGAAATTATTATTGTTGACTGAATAGAAGAATAGACCAATGTGTCCAATGATTATGAGTAATTATAAAATGAACATAAATACGACCTATAAAAGTCGTAGCTATTTATTAAATTACGTTGCCCAAGTACATACAAATATTTAAAGAGCATTTAATTTATTTCATATATTTTGATAATATCAAAAATATATAACATATATACGATATGAAAAAAGGAACTGAAACTCCACGTTATTACTTTTTAAAGAATGTTCTATTTCAAACATGCTATAAATGATAGGTAAATGAATATTTGTCCTAAATTTTCGGTAAATGATGGATCTAATTTTTGTTAATAATACTATGACAATTCAGTCTGTTTATTATATAATTTATGGAAAAAGACTCTCAAAAAGCACAACAAAGAATTGTAATCTGCATTAATGATGCTCATAGAATACAATAGAATCGAAACCTCCGAAGTAATGAAACTTGTAAGTTACATCTCGTGATCAGAACATAAGGTGATATTGATAATCGATTTAGAAAAACATTTAATCTCAAAGTTAAGAAAAAATGTACGAATATAAAACTTTATTAACCTTTAGACTGCCGGCCAGGCTCATATATGAGCCACCTGTGACCTTGTCAGCTACTCCAGAGATATGAGGTGTTTTTATGTATAAATTTTGCACATCAAAAATATCAATTTATAAGGCAAAAATGCCGGCATTCTAACGGTTAATTAATAGTTTACTATGTATTTCAGTTTCAAACATGAAGTGTACAAAGATACAAGTGATTTTTATTTATGTCTAATAAGTGAACAAGAAATAAGCGCGAAAATCATTGAGAAGGATCGAGATTAAAAAGTTACAAATGTTGTTGTAACTACTATATGTATAAAGATTATAATAGCACCTATACAACCGTAATAGTATCTTACTAAAATATGGTATATCAGTAACAACTAATATGTCTCAACAAACATTTTTCTTATTTTATGAGAGCAATACAAAAAATATTCGTAATAAATATATTATAATTCTATGTCGCATTTTCAAAATATATATGTAGATCCTGTATTGGACTAAATTATGTAAATTATGTAAGTTTCTTTAACTACTATTGAAGTTTTTATAATTTACTTCTAATGATTCGATAGTGTGATCTTAAAATAATTATTCTTCTTTTAATAGACTAAAGTCTGTGTATTTAATTTTCTATCCATATTTTAATTATTTCGTTAATCGACAAAATAAAAGTGTATTAAAATTTCTTTTTGCTCTTAGAAATGCCGATAAATTTAATATTTATATTTAACTTGACATTCTAAAAAATTACTTTGCTTATATATATCTATGTATCAAAGAATATATTTTTATCGAAAGCAATTGCATCAAGTTTATCGCGAATTTTGTCAAAGAAAAAATCGAAAGTTATATGCGTATGTATATAACTCGTAATCCGCTCTATTCTCTACTGGCATTCGCGACTTATATATTCGCGAATAAAAGAATCTGCGACACAGGGTACGAAAAAAAAGAAAGATCGAAATATACAGAAGCCCGTTGCTGAATAGAAAGTCAACAGTCGGGAGTCTTTTGCGGAACCGGAAGCCGTCTATCGAGAGTGAGTATATATAGGTACAAATACGTATAGATAGAGGACCGAGGGAGTAATGGAGGGAGGCGGTAACAGAGAGAGAGAGAGAGAGAGGGGGGGGGCGAAGTAAAAGAAGAGGGCAAAAAAGAAGAAGCGCGAAGAAAAGCCCGGATCAGCCCGTTTTCCACCCCTCCTCCCTCTGCACCCCACGCGACGACTCGCATCGCCGTCATCGACTACTGCAGGATCATTATACGCGACCGATCGCGGGGCGACTCTCCCCCCCCCCCTCAGCCGCCCCACCTAGCGCACTCATCTTTTGTAGGACCTCTCTCGCGCATCCGCTATATATATATATATATATATATATATATATATATATATATATATCGCGAGCTCCCTCTTTTCCTCTCTCTCTCTCTCGCTCTCTTTCTCGGGGAATCGTATATGTATGTAGCGCCAGCCTCGAGGTGCGAGCCGGAGCGGCGTGCATTCTAAACAGATCCGTGGGGCGGGGGAGCGCGGGGAACTTTTTACGCCACCCCGTCGTCGCGAGCTGCTTTAGGCACCCGCGTGCGAGAGCGCGGGGGGCGCAGATGGGGGGCGGGGAGGGGGAGGGTGCGAGAGCCGAGCAAAGCGAGCGTATATAAGAGCCCGAGGCCCCGGCTAACGATGGCATTG